>VUYV01000040.1:27308-102343 GCA_008711295.1 Anarhynchus alexandrinus
GAGAGGTTGTTGAGGCCCCATCCCTGGAGGTGTTCAAGGCCAGGCTGGACGTGGCCTTGGGCAACCTGGTCTAGTGGGAGGTGTCCCTGCCTATGGCAGGGGGGTTGGAACTCAATGATCTTCAAGGTCCTTTCCAACCTAAACCATTCTATGATTCTATGATTCTGTGTCCAGACGGCTTTTGAATATCTCCAAAGATGGAGACTCCACAACTTCCCTGGACAACCTGTGCCAGTGATCAGTCACCCTCACAGTAAAAAAGTATTTCCTGATGTTCAGAGGGAACACCTGTGTTTCAGTTTGTGCCCACTGCCTCTTGTGCTGTCACTGGGCACCACTGAAAAGAGCCTGGTTCTGTCATCTTTGCACCCTTCCTTCAGGTATTTATATACATTGATAAGATCCCCCTGAGCCTTCTCTTCTCCAGGCTGAAGAGTTCCAAGTCTCTTAGCCTCTTCTCACGTGTGAGATGCTTCAGTCCCTTCATCAGCTTCTTCACCCTTAACTGGACTCTCTTCAGTACGTCCATGTCTCTCTTGTACTGGGGAGCCCAGAACTGGACACAGCACTCCAGGGCTGAACACAGGAGAATCACAGAATTGTCTAGGTTGGAAAGGACCTTGAAGATCATCAGGCCCAACCATCAACCTAACACTGCCAAAACCACCACTAAACCATGTCCCTAAGCACCTCGTCTACCCAACACCTCCAGGGATGGCGACTCCACTACTTCCCTGGGTAGCCTGTTCCAATGCTTAACAACACTTTATGTGAAGAACTTTTTCCTAACATCCATCCTAAACCTACCCTGGTGTAACGTGAGGCCATTTCCTCTTGTCCTATCGCTTGTTACTAGCGAGAAAAGGTTGACTCCCACCTCTCTACAACCTCCTTTCACGTAGCTGTAGAGTGATAGGGTTTCCCCCGAGCCTCCTTTTCTCCAGGCTAAACAACCCCAGTTCCCTCAGCTGCTCCTCATAAGACTTGTTCTCCAGACCCCTCACCAGCTTTGTTGCCCTTCTCTGGACACACTCCAGCACCTCTATGTCTTTCTTGTAATGAGGGACCCAAAATCAAACATGGTACTTGAGGTGTGGCCTCACCAGTGCTGAGTACAGGGGAACGATCTCTTCCCTAGTCCTGCTCACCGCACTATTCCTGATAAAGGCCAAGAAGCTCTTGGCCTTCTTGGCCCCTTTTTGTTCCCAGGGAAAAAATTATGCTGCTGTCCTGACAGCCCAAGATTGGATTTTATTCTCTGCTGGTACTGTCCCAAACACAGCTTGCAAGTTAAGAGCCCCTTTTTGCTAGCACACGTGAATCTGACAAGACTCCGTAAGAAACAGGGTAAGTTTTTTTTGACATAAACATGGAGCTTGCACACAGCAAAAGGGGGCAGCAGAGAGAGAGAGAAGCGGAAGACAAGAATAAAGGATGGAAAGCAAGCAGGTCCAAGCCCAGTACCAGGGAACTTGACTCCACTCAGCACAGACCTTAAGGACAGGTGTAATCCTCACTTTACTCATATGAGAACGTGAACCTGTCTCTCACACACACATACTCTCTTTCATACTATTTCTTTTTTCCTAATGCTCTCAGAAACTTCTACCTTCAGTTAGTCATCCTTGCTGCAAGTCTTTGTAAATTGTAATTGCATCATCTCCCAGTTCTGGGGTGCCCTTTTGTCACAGGAATTCCTGCGGAGATGGCTCCTATCTGATTAAATTCTTTGTACATTCATGTTCCTGTATTTTATTTTCTGTCAAATTAGACTCTGAATTAATGAATATTGTGATCTCTGTGTGCCACACCGGGAATCTGGATCTTAGCCTGCGCACTTGCCACACTCAACCTTAGAGATCCCTAATGTCTAGGCACCATTTGAACTAATTTCCTCAATCAGTTTCTTATTTTCACTCTCTGCGTACATGTGACCCTTAGTCACACGCAAAAGCTCTACACATAAAAAAACAATGCACTACTGAAGCCAGCGGCACTGTATAAATCCGTGTGGTTTCAAACTAGTACAGCTGCATAGAGTAAATGCAAAATTATTGTACTGTTTTCATGAAATGTACACATTATTTGATTTTCCCTGCTGTATTTTGCACTGTTATCTACCGCAGCAGCAGGGGTGAACAGCTTTGCTGCGAGATGTGCGTCTTTGTCCTTTCTGTGGTTGCCTCTATCAGGAAGAGACAACGTGTGCAAGGAGCTACTTTGGAGATGTGATACAGAGCAGCAATTGAGCCATTAAAGTGTAGGAATACTACTGGGCTAAAAAAACACCTTTCTGCAGGTCCTTTCCTGTTCTTGAGAAGAGAGCACAGAAACTATTCCCATGAACTTGCTGACATTTTGAGCCAAAGAGTGAAAGTAAGCATTAATTGTGGTAAGCATAGTGCTGCCTGAGGCAAAGGAAACGAAATAATGTATGTCTGTGGTACGTTAAGCAGCAGGGAGATCAAAATGCATCTGTACATCTCAATTTTCTATTCTAACCGAAGAACTCTATACAGTGTGTTCCCCAAACTAACAAATATTGCCACGTGCAGATTTATACACCTGCTGGTTGCACTTGTTTCCAAGATGGTGGTGTTTCTGAAAAGAAACCAAATTATCTGGTAGGGGAGAACGCTGGTGAGAAAGAAAGGAACTGAAGCTCAGCTCCATCTCATGGCAGTGAAGCTGCTACGGCCACTTTGCAGAGCAGAAGACTATGCCCAAAAATGAAAAGAGTATGCTGCTAGAGGTGCTAATTAAATGTCTGGAAATTCATAGCAATTTGTGATAGTCACATTAATACAATCAACTTAGCAAATCTTCTCTTAGGATTACACAGTTCCATTTGCATGACTTGGTTCTAATTCTAAAATGTATTAAATTCTCTTCCTTTGAAAGCAGACAAAAAAAGGCAAATTAAATAGAAGGTTAGGTTTTCCCTGCAATACAAAAGAAAATTTGAACAGAAAAACAACTTTCAGATGAAAATAAGAGACACAACGGGAAAAGCAGTCTTTCGCTGTTGAAGTTCACTCTGTTTTATAAACCAATAAAAAAACAGATTAATAGATTCCTTTTTTTCCATAAAAATGGAAATAAGACAGATATTTCCTCTTTGCAACCCATTTAACCAGAAAATTCTGCACTGTTCTGCGAGACGTGCCTTCTAGTTGAGGACAGAAAGAAAAGGAATGTAAAGAAAGGCAGAATTTTGTGTAACAGAAACCCACCAAATTATCCAAACCGTATAGGGTTCCTGGAACTAATAATACCAAAGAAAGATAAACATACTCTTGGAGTAATAGGTACTGCTCTATTACTAGAAAAGATAGCAATCTTAAATACAGGATTGACAAAACAACAAGTAATTACATTGGACTACACTTCCTTTACATCATTTCACAAATAGAATTAGTGTTTAAAAAAAAAAAAAATATGGAAAATAAAATGTTCTATGGAAATACACAATGACCACTCAAACTGAGACCCGAAAGCAGTATCATACATCTCAGCTGGAGATAAAGACATTCCATCACAAGTCTTTATTCGCCATTTTGTTCTTTATTGCCTGCAACTACAGTCTCATCTTTCACAGAAAAGTACATCACTTTAAGAGGTTAAACCATGCTGGAAAGTCAATTAGCCTTCACTGCTTCATCTTAGCTCTCAGGCTAACAACAGGCCCAGTGACGTGAAAGTTGGGAGTGGGAAGCAGAATGTAAACCACATTGCCAGAGCTGCTTTTACCTGGAAATTCACAGAACTCTCTTTCAAAAGCTGGAGAACTTCACTCAGCCAATATCAGGTTATGATAGCATCATGCATATCACAGAATTGTTATGGCTGGAAAAGACTTTTAAGATCATCAAGTCCAACCGTTATCTAACCCTACCAGGCCCACTTCTAAACCATGTCCCTGAGCACCATGTCTAGATGGCTTTTAAACACATCCAAGGATGGCGATTCAACCACTTCCCTGGGCAGCCTGTTCCAGTCTTTGATAACCCTTTCAGTGTAGTAGTTTTTCCTAATGTCTAACCAAAACCTCCCCAACTTGATGCCATTTCGTCTTGTCCTATTGGTTGTAACTTGAGAGAAGAGACCGACCGCCACCTCACTACAGCCTCCTTTCAGGTAGTTGTAGAGAGCAATAAGGTCTCCTCTCAGCCTCCTTTTCTTCAGACTAAACAACCCCAAGTCCATCAGCCGCTTCTCATAAGACTTATCCTCAAGACCCTTCTCCAGCTTTGTTGCTCTTCTCTCGACACTCTCCAGCACCTCAATGTCCTTCTTATAGTGCAGCGCCCAAAACTGAACACAGTACTCGAGGTGCAGCCTCACCAGTGCCGAGTACAGTGGGACAATCACTTCTCTGGTCCTGCTGGCTACACTATTTGTGATGCAGGCCAGGATGCTGTTGGCTTTCTTGGCCACCTGGGCACACTGCTGGCTCATGTTCAGCCAGCTGTCAGTCAACACCCCCAGGTCCTTTTCTGCCTGGCAGCTTTCCAGCCACTCTTCCCCAAGTCTGTAGTGTTGCATGGGGTTGTTGCGGCACAAGTGCACTTGGCCTTGTTGAACCCCATATCATTGGCCTCAGCCCATCGATCCAGCCTGTCCAGGTCCCTCTGAAGAGCCCTCCTACCCTCAAGCAGATCAACACTCCCACCAATAGATTTATCTGTGAAAATCCAAGCTCTTCACCCAAAACTTACATACCCTGCAATCAATCACCTCCATGTGGATGCTTTGTTGTCAGGAAGATCTAAGACACTGGCTTACACTCTGTATTTTCCCTCCCTGGGCTAGGAGGCAGGGAGGAAGAAGGGATGGCCCTCCAGGTAGCCATGCAGTTGTGCTCTGTAGCCCTGCAATTCCAACTCACCTTTGCAAACAAACTGCTAAATTGGCTTATTAAATGCAGATTTCTTAATCAACAGCAATCTGCTTATTAATGACAACAAAGGATACAAAATTTCCATGAAAATATAACGTTGAAACCAAAACCAATTTAAAAAGACAACTACTGTATTTTAAGTGATGTAGTGGGAACAACGACTGTGTTTTAATAAATCATATGCATAGACTACAAGGATTTGGGAGGAGCGTTCTAAAAAAGCAACAGACACGAATCTACTAAGGTCAGAGACTGAACCGTGAGCATCACTGGTTAAAATATAGTGCAGCAAAATTTTAACCAGCAGGGACAGAGGTGTTACATATTGCATTTATTAATGAAGACAAACATAACTGAAATTGGAAATAAACCCATTTGGCTTTTTTTCACGTTTTTGTACCTTCCATTTCAAAGAAGTTTTCTCTACAAGTCAGATGCTTTTACAGAAAGCCATTACAGAAACATAACATCTGAGGTAAAAAGGAAATTGCAGTTGTCAGACATGTTCCTCTCCATCGTTGTAAGTAGCATCTGCTTGAAATTATCCCTAATGAACAAGCTGTATTCTTAAATTTCTACATAATCTTAAAAACTTTGATTTAGACATTTTTCATTCTGAACCAGAGGGATTCAGTTTGAAAGATTGCCTGGATGTTTCTCAAAGTAATTTAGCAGAGAATCACAAAACTCTGTCAAGAGGTGCTAAAAATCCAAGTAATCACCATAAGCACTTTGAAGAACACACATCAGAGACAGAAGCTTAGATATTCTTAATGTGAGTATCACTGAAGAATTAAGATCCAGTTTTTACTGACTCCACAAGTCCATTAATTCCCCTTCCCTCAAAGATGGAAAAGTGAAGCATTCTGTGTTGAGGAGACTGAGGCAAAAAACTATGTATTTGCCTGAATATAAGTTCTTTCTGTCCAAATAAACATGATTACCCCTTTCTTTTACCCTGAAAACATGGGCTACCCTAAGCTCTTATATTGATATGATTCAGCTGTGAAGGGCAAAGGGATTTTTCTCGTTACATGCAGATTCAACGGTATTCAGTACGCAGCATTTAAGTGCTCTATAACAAGGAATTTTAGGACTGGATCCCTTTGAGGGATCCAGGATTACAACAGTTTTTTGAGCTACGAAATCTCCCAGTGTAATAGGGAAACATCAAATGGAGCTTTGCTGACATACATACTGGCAGAGAATGGTTATTGAGAACCAGGATGAGCAACATTTTCTCTATTTCCCATGTATCTCGGGGGGGGGGGGGGAATAAAAGGATTTTGTATGTTTAGATTAAGCACTTCCTAATTAAGTATTTTAAAATAAATTGTCATACAGTGCTTCTCCTTATATGAACAGTAATTTCGAATATTATTTTCTAAGGAAAATATTGGAGATAAAATATTTTCATACTTTCTAAGTTTATTTAGTGAATCTTTGCATTCATAATCAGTAACACATTATCACAATGTTTTGAGCACAGGACAAACAGAAAGCTCATTTCAAATGTTTTATCAGAACATGTATTTTAAAATCCACAAAGGCGAGGAGGAAACAACAAAAGGACAATCCAGGAATTTTTTTTTATTTTTTTTATTTTTTTTTTTTAGGAAAAAGGTTACCTACTTGTTACTGCATCACTGAAAAGTGCGCTTTGAGCTAATCCAGCTCAACAGACAAATTCCATGAGTTTCCTGTCATTCAAGCTGACCTCTCTTAAGATGAGGTGTAGAAAAGCTATTTAGATTTCCCTTCAGAATCAAGAAGAATAAGAAAATTTCTCATTAGTGTTTCTGTATATCCTGGACAGACTTAAGTTTCTGCTACTTTTAACAGATTTAACCCTAAAATTTAGGGATATCAGCACACAGAGAAATCTTATTCCCAGGAAAGAGAAAAGTATCACATAAACCACAGTGAATATCAGAATTACTGTAACAAAGAAACAGAGAAGCCACAATTCAAAACAAAGGTATCAAACCAGAGCAAAAAAAAATAATGTTAAAATTGATGCTAGAACCCCAAACAACTAAATACTATTTCTGAAAGCAACAATTTTTATTCTCATATATGAGGTGACAATTTCAACAACATATTTGCAGTTTTTAAACTGGTTTTGACACAGATGCTGCCTTACAATTGTAATACATTCTTTTTTAGTATGTTTCTGTATTGCACCAAATAGCTTTCCAGTACAGTAATTGTTTCCTGCACCATAAAAAAAAAAAGTCTCTAGTACATTGACACAGTGTTCTAGGTATTCAAAACTCTGTTCTGTTTGTCTGGTTTGTTTTTAAAACATTTTTCTAGTGCAAAAGTTAATCCTCATCTCTAGTTAGAAGAAATGCAGTTCTGCATAGTTTCAAAAGAGCACTTAAACCCATTAGTGCACATCTGGATTCCTGTAAAATGACTGAGAAAAATGCAAAAACGGGCAACAGAACAGAATGGGCTAAGGTACAGAAGTAGGGTAGCAAATCAAGAATACGCGGAGCACAGACAGATGGATGACATTTCAGGTCTGACTGCTCTAGATTTAACCATTTATTGCTATAATAAAAGTAGCAGCAGTTTCTTTCTCTATTAGAAAACAGGTGAAATACATCCAGCATTCACTCCTACTTGTTGCCAAGTTATATCCTAATTGCAATGAAAAATCATAGGAATTACCAGGTAAAAGTCTTACTGATTACAATAGGCTCTGTGGACTGCAGGATTGTTTGCCTGTGTAGAAGAATAAATAAAAGTGTCATATTAGTCTAGTACGAGCCACACAAAGAAACGTGGTATGGGTGGGACAAAACAGATAGAAGGAGGTCAGCTATTCTTAGACTGCTGTTACCATACAGCCAAAAATACGCAGGGTGAAGCACGGGCAGAATTTTCACTGGAAAAAAGTTGCATGAATTACTTTGTTTACACAGTAAGGAGAGAAAAGGGAGAGAGATTATGATTTTCAGTCACAGTGTCTGTATTGCAGAGCAGCACAGACCCTTGCCTTTCCCTGGGGCAGAGGCAGTCACACCCACCGTCTGGGGCAGCGTGTCCTCTAGCACTTTCCTGAAGCTGGTGAGCCAGCCCATCGCAAACACTGCCCAACAAGCTCTCAAGAGCAGGTCCTTACGCTGCTCCTATGACAGAGCACATGGACACATGACTCAAGGACACCAATAAAAATCATTCTGCTTTGGTTATACTGGTACAGTCATAGTGTTTCTACTACCGTAATCTGCTTCCATAAGGGAATGACCCTTTAAACGATCATAAATCTTTGCAACAGGAGGATTTTTACCAGTATAATTATCTCAGAAAGCAAAAAGCATACCCTTATGTGGTCTAGTTATTATGCAGAGAACACATTTCAATGTATTCTAGCTTCACCTGTGCTAGGATATTTATAATGAACTATGTTCTATAAATATCTCTTCTTTGAAAAGGTAAGCACTGCTAGGCTCCGAGTCATGCATTTCTCCAACAATGTAAATATTAAATGACAGGCCTTTGGTGAATGAACAATGATCTTAATCAACCATGCTCAATGAACCATAGCATTATAATTTGATCTTGTTCATTACGTATTACTTGGCATTAGATAAATTGCAAGTACTTTTTGAATTTGCCAAGCACAGCTAAGGTCTCTCCTCCATAACTCCTTCAATTAATCAGATATAGATGTTGACTTTTATATCGTATTTTGGGTTATTTATCTTACAGCATATCACAGCTCATAATAAATGAACCCACAGTACAAATCTCCACGCAAAGTAAAGTTTTAAATATGCTAACAACTTTCATATTTGGTACATTCAACTCAGCAGCTGGAGGAACTAGACCAAAAAAGGCTCAATAAATGTATACTCTTAAAGTTAAGTCTTACATAAATCTTCACATGATGCTTTAATTCTGCAGTCCACAGACAAATATAGAGGAAGAAACGTATTTAAAGTGATGTGATAATCTAATAAAAAAAATAGGATGTTCCAATCTTTCGGATTACTGTGTGACCAGAGCAGTCTATTCCAAGTTTTACGGGATAAACAGATATATGTTACACCTCCTGCTAGTAACTGCTAGCAATAAAACATACTCATTGACAGCAAGTCCTGGAGGAAAAGAGCATTTATTTTTCACTAAATGGGTACTTCAGGATATGCCTACCCTTATGATTTGTACTGTTTCAAGTTTCTTTGGAGGCACAGTTTGGAGACCATGCCAGGAGCGCCCTGTTCCTCAGGTCCTGCTGCTGGGAATAGACACATTAGTCCAGCTTCTCTGTTGCCAAGTCGATGCTCATCAGACTTTGTTCATCTTGTGCCCAAGGCCAGCTCTGCTCCTGACATTGTCCAAAACAGTAATTTCTATTCCACGTTGGAAACACAAGTAGTTAGCACAGAGATTTCACTCTGACAGCATTAGACTACTTTGCTTCTGGGTCCTACCATATCACATAACATATCACTGTCAGTAGATGGCTTCCCTGCCCTACTTCAAAGAATTCCAAACAGCATATTTAAGATAAAGTTGCTTCATACTGGTAATATCAACAACATAATAAACAACCTCTTCTTCCCCAGGCACAGTTACTACTGTTTGAGTTTGTACGTCAGGCGTGCTAAACTCTTCGCCTGTTGAGGGTGGACTTTTACAACCAGTCAGGTCAACGTCTTGTCAAGAAACATCAGCAGGTGGATGCAAAACTCCAGTATCTGCTAGCAGATCTGTTCTGTTGAGCAACAGTCATCTGGCATACAAGGAGTATCAGTCCAACTATTTTAGACACATATTAGAGCAAATTCACAGTAGCAGCATTAGGTCAGCCAGGCTTACATTGTACAATCCAAGTCATTCTTTCTATCACAATTCTATCCTTATCTTTGCCTCCTTTAAATGATTTTTAAAATAGCCAATTTTCGGATCTTCCTAATATCTTACAAGGAGATGAAACATTGTAAGATAAATAAAATGCATAGAAATTGTAATTAGAATAATAAATATCACATGGTGTGCTGTGGTAACAGGTACTCCCTCCTGCTGTATAGTCTTACTGCAAATCCCTCTTACTAAGCAGAAGTTTCACTTGTCTTCCAAAGCACAGATCATTAGTGTCTGACGAGCCCCCAATTACTTGAATAATTACCTCTTGTTGCTACCAACTAAGCTTTATTCTACCAATGTTCCTTTGGGATCTATAGTGATTAAGGAGTTAGAAGATGATTCAAGGACCAGAGAAGTCACTGAGTGCTGATATACTATGTCTTTGCAGAAGACCAACAAACCTACTGGTCTTGAGGCCAGTAACAACAGGAGCACCGCAGGGGTCTCCCCTGGGATCTGTCCTGTTTAATGTCTTTATCAGTGACCTGAAAGAGGCCTTGAAATGGTGGCTAATAAGGTTTGCAATGACACCAAACTGGTGGTGGGCTGGGAGGAGAACCAAGTAACATGCTTGAAGACAGGGCTACCATTCAGATGGACCTAGACAGGCTAGAGGAATGGGCTGACAGGAATCTCATTAAACGAAGGACAAATAAAAAGTCTAACACCTGGGAAGGAAGAACCCCTTGCAGTGCTACAGGCTGGGGACTGACTGGCTGAGGAGCAGCTCTGTGGAACAAGAGCTGTGGGTATTGGTAGACGGCAAGTTGAATATGAGCCAGTGGTATGCTCTGGTAGCAAGGAAGGCCAACAGTATCCCGGGGTATATCAACAGGAGCATAGACGGTACATTATCATTCTCCTTTACTCGGGACTCATTAGAACCCACCTAGAATATCACATACAGTTTTGGATTTGCCAGTATAAGGAAGACATCAATATATTAGAACGAGTTCAGCGGAAAGCTACTGCAATGGTTGTGACAAGCTCAGTATTGTTTGTNTGAGTTCAGCGGAGAGCTACTGCAATGGTCAAGGGCAGAAGCACCTGCCCTGTGAGGAGAGGCCAAGAAAACAGGGCTTGCTCAGCCGGGAGAAGAGACAGCTGCAGGGGGAACTAGCAGCAGCCTTCCATAGGTAGATTTATCAAGACAGAGCCAGCCTCTTCACAGCGGTGCATGGCAAGAGGACAACAGACAACAAGCACTCGCTGAAATAACAGTTTCAGACAATGTAAGGAAAGACTTTTTTCCTCATGAGGACAGACAGTCAAACATTGGAGCAGGTTGCACAGAAAGGTTATGCATCTACATCCCTGAACGTTTTCAAGACCTGACTGTATAAAGCCCTGAGCAATTTTACTTGATCTCATAGCTGACCCTGTTTTGAGTAGGAGGTTGGCCTAGAGATACACCTCCTGAGGTCCTGTCTGTTGCGTTAAGGGGCAAAGTAGTTTTGGCAGAAAATAAACTCCCTGCATTCTAACACTCCTCACCGAGGTGGGAGGCTAGGTGTGGCTAGGTTTAAATTCTGGTGCCCAGTTCACCACTATCAGTCCAGGAGCACTTAATATGTATTAAACTGTTACGGTTCTGGATACTACAGACTGCACCTTCAGCCCAGTCGTGCTCATGAACTAGCACGGCCTCGCTTCGGTCGCGTTCCATGAGAAAACCCAAACGACTAGCTGCCTACACAGTGCAGTTTATTTAAACAACAGATGCACAAGTTCTTTTGGATTGCCGGTGATAGTGACTGTCTGCAAAGCACGTGCGAATACTAAAGATGCTAGTGACATAGCTCGGTTACAAGTGCACTAAGTTATAACACCACTCTATATAGAGATTTCTAAGTTTCCCGGGGAAGCACTTGGTATAGCCAAGTGTTCGAATCTTACCCACGAGTGTCCGTATGGGGGGGGAAAGAGAGGCTCAGCCCGTCGACTGGTCCCAGAAGTCCACAATGGCGTCTTCCCTCACATCCCCCCTTTCTCGGGCTATTTTTATACCATTTTTTATCTTCAAGGTGGAGTTTGAGTGACTCTAGTCATAAATACTTTCATTATGATTGCTGTAAAATTTTCTCGCCTCACATTTAAAGGTATAGCTTATGAAAAACTCAGGGCGCAGACTCAAGGAGGAGTGGTCACACCTTGGAGGTGGGTAGCCTTTGGGATGGAGGTGTGTTTTGGTATTATAATGAAATTATAATGAGCAAAGTTCACTAGAGGACAGCATTTCATCAAAAAAGTGACAGATTGTTGGCTCAGGGTAACAAGTAGGCAGTTTATCAGTTCCATAAGACCTTCGAGGGCTCCATTTGGTCCCCAAGTTCCCAGTTTATCACAGAGTTTTAGCCGTGGTGTCTCCACTCCGCTCCATCCTTCGCACTGTTTTTCTTCCGTGGTGCCATCTCGTTCCCATGTTTGCTGGATTATCACAGGGTTTGGCCTTGGAGTCTCCACCCCACTCCACTCCCCGTGTTGCTTTGCAAGCAATATTGTACAGGGAATTGCAGATGTAGCAGATTCTTCACATACCAGCTGCGGCTGTATTTTACCCTAGAAAACTTGTGATTTTATACCTTTCCTTAATGTGTGACCAACGCTGCATTATTGGATCATTTTTAGTAATCATTCCACACCATCTAACCTGCAGTGTTCTGTAATACAGAATCTCCTAGATTGGAAAAGACCTGTAAGATCATCTAGTCCAATCATTAACCTAACACTGACAAGCCCACCACTAAACCATGACCCCGAGCACTGTATCTACACGACCCTTAAATACCTCCAGGGATGGGGACTCCACCACTGCCCTGGGTAATGCGTTCCAATGCCTGATGACCCTTTCAGTAAAGAAATTCTTCCTAATATCCAATCTAAACTTCCCTTGGTGCAACTTGAAGACATTTCCTCTTGTTCTACCACCTGTTACTTGACAGGACAGGTCAACTCCAACCTCTCTGCAACCTCCTTTCAGGTAGCTGTAGAGTGCAATAAGGTCTCCCCTCAGCCTCCTTTTCTCCAGGCTAAACAACCCCAGTTCCCTCAGCTGCTCCTCATAAGACATGTGCTCCAGACCCCTCACCAGTTTCGTTGCCCTCCTTTGGACACGCTTCAGCGCCTCAATGTCCTTCTTGTGGTGAGGGGCCCAAAACTGAACACAGTACTCAAGATGCGGCCTCACCAGTGCTGAGTACAGGGGTAAAATCACCTCCCTGGTCCTACTGGCTACACTATTCCTGATCATACTATACAGTCTTTTTCCCTGATCATGAGAAGACAGGCACATGAAACAAAGTTCAAAGAACACATCGGTTCAGCGAAGGCGTATATGACTGAAGAAATTACTGCATACAATATAAGCATGGAGGACCACGAGTCACAGAATGTCCTGTGACCGCATGCTGCCACACTGCAAATGGTTATTGAACAGGAGTTGCAGAATATTGTGCTTCCATGACCTCATTCAGCACAGTTCAGAAATTGCCCACAAATACCTCAAGGGTCAGATGAGAGCTCTTTAAAGTGAAGGTCAATGGTGACACAAGCACAAGTGTGTATAACTGAATACATTTAGGCTGTAATTAGAAGATTTTTAGCCTTCTGAGGAATTAAATTCAGGAACAATCTGGTAATAGAAGTAATTGGGAGTAAAAGAGCTAAGTGCTTTCAAGAGCTAAGGAACTTTATCAAAGGGACAAGTTAATCAATGTCCACAAAAAATTAACAAAGTTCTCATATGCAGAGGACTCAGGAGATTCCTATTTGCTATGCTGAAGAAATATCTGGATAAAAGTCTATAGCCTGTGATGAAAGCCAAAATCCCCTTTAAAATGTGATACTAAAATGTAAAGTAGCACTGATAATCAGTCTTTGATGAAAAGATCTGAGATAAAAGTACATAGTACTATTACTCCTACCTAGTTAATCCTGAAGCAGAACACTCTTCCCTGTTCTACAATAGATTTTTTGCCAGGAAAAAAACAACATACCAAACCCAAACCAAGTATCATTATTATTCTGCATTACACTGGTTTGAATCGTAGGTGTTACATTACCCAGGGAAAAGTCACAAAAATGACTAATGCAGTAGTTAACAGTTTAAAGACTGCAGGTCAGAAATGGCCCAACTGAACAGTGTGGTCCAGACAAACACTCTGGACGCACATTTTCTTGAGAGATATTTGTTTGGCACTTGTTGGCCAAACAGAAAATAACGGTACGTAACAAAGAAACAGTGCGATTCATCATCCATGAATGCTTTCTCTAGAGTAGGAGGTACAAAAATGATGGGAGGAGACATCAATGTTTTGGTCAGATGAGGACTTCAGTTGAGTTATACAGATTAGCTGGGCTTCAGCATATGACCCACAATTCCTCCATAAGAGGCTATATGGCCTGCTCTTACTAAAAGAGTGGCCCCCGTTAGCATCAAGGAAACAACACATAGCTATCATTATTTCTAACCACCAATGAAAAGAGAAAACAAATAACCTAGTGGCAGACTATTTTTATTGGCCTACTAAAAAATAACAACATCTCACCTACACCTCAGGTAAACAGCATTAAAGGCCTTCTTAACATCCACAGCAAGATAATCACCTTACTGCAAAACAGGAAAGTCATCCAAATGATGCTGATATGGATGACACATTCAAAGGATCTTAAATTTGAGATTCTTTCTATAAATACTGTGCACTCTACCAAAACAGAGGCTGCATTTCAGAATGCTAAGCACTTTGCAGATGGCACACTTTATTTGGCAAAATTAAGTTACTATATCATCATTTCAATAGTTGGTTTTCCACCTGTCTTGTCCTTGTTCAAGTATGCACAACTGCAGTTTGCAACACATTAATGATGCACCACTCATCCTGAACAACTATTTAACCACAGAGTCCCAGCTTCTTCCATATTTTCCAAGTATAGAATACAGCTCCTCACATTAAGTTAGGAGGAACTCGTAAAGCGACATCTGTATCTTAACCTCTCTATGAACTCTTGTTTGAGACTCCCAACTGTGGTCTGACTTCTTGCAAAGTGCTGAAAGAAAGCTGAAGTGCCAGGGATAACTAAAACCAGGTTCTTCATGGGGTATAGAGACTGAATGAAGTGCTGGTGTAAGTTGTTTTCTAATATGACTATCCTATACCAGAACTGATCAGATCTCCAGTATTTTGGAAAAAATGCTAGATTCCACAGCCACTGAGCGCAAACTTTCCTGGCTGATGTGTGGCACGTTTTCACATTTCACAGCTCTTGCAACTTTTTGTTTCTTTCTGCAGATGTAGTAGGCATCAGCTTCTTGTTTTAAATTTGGTCACATTTTCATTGTTTTACGTACAGCTGTAAGAATTTCATCTTTATTTTTCCTTTTAAAAATGAGAGTTCAAAGTTAAAGCAGCTAAGTCAAATGGAGCAGCACAGGCTGAACTCTACTGTCATTTCTGCAGCTGTAGTACACTGAAACTTAGCTATAAGCCCTACTCCAGATTAATGTCAGCATGACATATCTGAACCTTGCCATGTACAATGCTAAATCTCAAGTTTTGATATACATTTTAATCCAACCAATTGGAATAAAAAACACACTTGGTACTTGGCCATCACGAATATCTGTTACTGGGAGCATTTGATCATGATATACCCAAAGAGACTGATGTGGCAAGAGCAGCAAAATGCCAGAGGAGATCATCTGTCTTATCTCATCAATTAAACTGGGATGAAATATTTTTTAATTAACAGGGGGAAAAACATATCAAATTTTTACATTAAAAAAATAAATTTTGAAAAAGCTGTTTTACTCATTCAAATAGCACAAGGAACGCTGTTTTTGTATATGCTATTCTAGTCCCCCAAAAAACAGTTTAATTTGTGGTGCGTCAAAATGACAGAGAATACTTTATTTATTCTGCTTTTTACTTTTATTATTACTGTAAACAAACCAAGTTTCTTGGCTAAATAGCTACAGAAGAATAATCAGCACAAAATAGATGGTTAATTGTGACTTAAATCTGCGCAGTCTTGTAAGATTATAGCTGTTTTAGCAGAGGCATAGCCATTTATCTAATGACTAACAAAATAGACTTGGGGTTAAGACTATTTTGACTATAAAAAAAAACCCCAAAAATACCATTTATGTTCTTTAACCTTTGCAGTTTAGAAATATACGGTATAAAATCAAAGCATTCAAGATCCCATGACATACTAAACTGCCTGAAAATCACATGAGTATCTGCTGCACAACACTTACCTATGCATCCATTTAAAGACAGATTAGTCAAGTTTCACGAAATGTTACAAGGCACTATAATGATTGCAAACATTTTCCTTAGAAGCAGCTGCAGAATTTTTTTTAGATGATCTACAGTGCTCCATTGCTACTATACACCTCATCATTTGCCTTCCCACAGTTCCTATTTATTTGAACACATGTAAGATTTATTTTTAACATACGCTAGATTCTGGTTTCATTCATACCACCATAATTTCCAGAATATAATTATGTCCATCAACAGCCCATGTCTTTGAACGGAAACTGACTTTTTATGGTCTCTCAATCTTGTGGGAAAATTAAGTATTGATGTAATTTCTATCTTTACTTTTTAAATTATTTGGAATCATTCTCAAAACCCCAAAACAAAACTGTAATTTAAAGCCAGAACAGGCCAACATAAGCAATTCATATGAAATTAATATTGAAAAAAAAGTAATTATGAGTCTTTACTATTGCTTTGAAGGATAACACTAATACACAAAGCTTTTCATATGCGTATCATGTTATGAGAAGGTCAGTGCCTACATGTTTGGAGTATATTCCATAGTTTAGCTGCTCTCCTGCAATAGGTTGCTCCAGAAGATTCCAGAAAGGAAAAAAAAAAAACAAAACCCAAACAAGAGAACACCTCAATAGTTGTATAGCAAATAGAAAGGTGAACTGAGTTAGCTAAAATTGTGCAATTAGCCATTCTTGAGGCTTATATAGTTCCCAAGAAAGTTGTAAGAACTTACTGCTGTTGGATCAAGTCACATGATGAAAGACAGTTGAAATGGGATTCTCCTTCAATAAAGCATCTATAGACAATCATTCCGAACGATGTGTTCCTTTGGATGCACAAAGGCACTGGAGATTTTTCTGTATGAAGTCCCCTCCAACCATAATGCTAGCAAGGGGCTGTTTACCCTACACTGCTAGATTCTTTCAGCTACCTGGCTAACATTAGACCAACCCTCATTAGCTAGTTCTTCTGTTTGGGAGTTCTCTTGCAAACGTCTTCTTCAGATTTACCTCAAGCTAGATGTTTATCTCCCATTAAACTTTTATTCATTCTGTATCTAATGCCAAGCGCACCTCATGGACAAGACTTGTCCTTCCTGTGATATCAACCTTTCGCCACCTAATGGAAATATGCGTTGTTAATACTGCCTTGGAAAGCCACATTCCCAACAAGTTTCATCTGCATAATGCTCAAGTCATTACAGAGACATTCTGCTGAGAAAATTCCATCAGTGCTTCTTGGAAGAACAACCTTGACAAGCAATCCTCAAAATGCTTCGTACAGCTGTTGTCAAAGACTTAATAAGAAAGTAACTGTTAGTAACAAAAGAAAAATTTATCTTTATATATATATATAGATATATACACACACACACACACCCATTAATATATATCAGAAGATGTTAGTCCAAGGCAGAATTTTAAATGAAAACATGACAACTTCAATCAGATTTTCTTACAAAACTCTGAAAACACCTAAGATAAAATCATAACATTTTGAAACAAAGAGTGGAAATGTTTTTACATCTCAACAAGGGGAAGAAAAGGTAAAAATAAATTTTATTCAACGATAGTATTACCAACTCAGAACATAACTTTTAGAATAATTTGAATCAGAAACACTAACTTTTTTTTCTAATTTCCTTTAGGTAAAAATGTTATATACAAGTCCATGGCAAGGAAAACACCTCATTAGAATTACATTCCTAAAATTCAAGACAGAAATTCTCATAAGCTGTATCTGTAACCCTAGTAAATGAAGACCATGGACCGGGGACCTACTGTTTCACAGGTCAAGAGGCACAGGTCGGCTCATGTCCAGCTTGCAAAGGGCAAAGTTTCTTTGTGACAGGTTTTTCTTAGAAACAGCTAAGTCAACAGCACTCCAAACCAGAATCAGAAATCAAGCTAGTAAATAGTGTACATGATCAGGATTCAGAGCTCCTTATCAGACTTTTTTGTTTAACTACACAGACGTAGCCCCATAAAGCTCAGGAGCTTGCTTTTGCTGTTGCTTTTGACAAATTAGAAGTTAACTTTTACATCCGTTTTGAAGACCTACCTAGTAGTGATAATATTTTCTGAACATAAAAGCTAAATAAATTAATGTTGTACTTACGTATGTAAACTTTCCAACATTATGACTGGCAGCTTATTGTATTTGTGGGTTTGATGGATTATGCAAATAAAGAAAATAATTTATATACATACCTAGTTCATCATGTTGTTTCCAGACATAGGAATCAATAAGCATGAATATATGAATTCTTGCCTTTCAGAACAGGTTGACACAAATAGATTTTTATCTACACAATCACTGTTTCTTCAGATGCTAAACAGGCAGAGCTTTCAAAAGAAGTTATTTCAGTCGAAATCAAAACAGAAAAGAATCATAAAACACACAAAGACAACATGTCTTTTCAAGGAGACTCTCCAGATATTTGCTTACCCTGGCTTTCGAGTTCTTCAGCACCAGTGAAAAGACCAGGACGTGGTCTTTACTGTTTTACAAACAAAAACAACATTCTCAAATATATTCCATTTTCCTACGGACAGCTGCACGTACATGTGGTAATTTCAGAACGCCACAACCAGTACAGAGGAATGCTGCACTGTATTTCTACAGTCTTCAAATTTTCATAAGTAGGCTTTTTTTTTTTACAGTTCACTAAATCAGACTGCAGTTTTCTGAATTTTATGATTCAGTTCACAGCAAGAATGAAAGCTCAAAAGAACATAAAAGTTATTATAATTTCAGAAATTGCTTTGGTACACTGATTGTAGGGCTCTCATTTAATGCACAGTCTATTTGTAAAGAAAAATCAAAACTGCGTTTTAAACTGATGCTATGGCTGCATAGCTTTATGACGCTGAATAGCTGTTATCAGTGGTCTTAGCGGTAATTCTGGAAGTAAAGCATCCAACATCCAATATATTAGATCTACAATTTATTTATTTGCTGGTACAATTTAGCAGAACTGACCAGAATGATTCATAGTATTGGAAAGTGGTTTCTAACTTAAATCTAACAAACTTCATAAAATTTGTTGTGTGTCAGTTGACAGTGAAAAACTTCAACATTGTACAGCTCATGTTTTAAGCTTCCAGATTTCCTTAGAATTATTGGTGAGTTGCATTATAATTCTCAAGAAGCTGCTTAGTATTCCTTAAGGCAGCAAAACATTTGGTTCCTTATTATTCTGCAAATATTTATGTGCTTGCTAAGATTTCACTGCCTTTGGAAAGTAATCCACATTACGTACTGCAAATACATTCAATTACATCATCAATATAAAACTTCTTTTCATCCAAATAAACCAGGTTTCGTCCAAACAGTTTTCTATGAGCACTCAGAGAAATTCAGTAGAATTAATCATACAACTTACACCATCAATACATATCTCAGGTAAAATTCTGTCTGTACAGAATTACCTCAAAAATGTATGTGATATTTCAATCTTAATTAATTGATCAGAGTAAAGCTTAGAAGGGATTTGCACAGTACACAGATCTTGAGTGCTTCTCAGCTAAAGAAATACTGAAATTTCAACTATTTGTCATAATCACATAAGATTCAAAGATATAGCTCAGAACGAAAAGTAGTTTGACATAAGATTCTTTCAAGCATCAATGACAATCAAAAAAAATCTAATAATAGGAAGCAATAAAAGCAGAGTTCAAAGCTACAAGAAAGTTAGAAACTACTATTTAACAGGTTGTACATGTGTGCATGTATACACATATTTATGTTTAAAATACTCATATTCATCTTTCGGTATTTTTTGTTTAAATTACTTTCCTGTACCTTCTAGAAATGTTTCTATTTCTGTAATATAAATATTCCTAAAAAGAAAATATTTACCTAAAATTATTTAGAAAATTACTATTGAAACTGATGATTTTTTTTTTTTCTCCCCTTCGACCTCTTAGTCACAGATCATGAAAAACATAATAGGCAAATTTGTAATTTGGCCTTCAGCAACTTTGGAAAATAAACACAGAAAACACAGTCAAAACCTATTCAGAATTTCACTGTACAGTAATTAGCTGAAAAATTTTTAACATGTTTCAAGAATGCTCGCCTAAAATCTAAATTAAAGGTCCAATCCTGTCTGCTTGTGAGAAAATATAAACTTTACTTTTACTTTACTAGAAACAATATTAGAACCAAAATCAATTCAAACTGAATAAAAATCATGATACATTAGTATTATGTTACCTAACAATGAAGGCTCAGTAAAAAGAATACAAGGCAAAGAATAGAATAGTGCACTGTGGTTTTATTGATGGCAGCAATGACAATTTGCCTCTTTCATATGTAAAAAGTATTCAGCTTCATGTAACTAAGAACTTTAAAAAAGTCTTTTGTGATGTCAGGTCCAAATTCCTTCTGCTCACACGAGCTTTCTTTGTTCCATCCTGTTGCTTGAAAAAAGCCAGAATTTCTTCCAGAAGTCTTCTGCAAGTTGGAGCTGCCAGTGAATTTCCCCCCACCCCGAGAAGGTTGCTAAATGAAAAAAATAAATACAATAGATAAGCATAAAAACTCTGTTCTTTGTGCAACGTACGCTTTACTGTTAGTGTCTTCCTCCAAAAGAGTAGATATCTGCTTTTCAGTACTTACAGAGATATTAAGTCTTCAAAAGAATAAATCAGAAGGTTGCACTTCAATGCAATAAATATCATTGGTCTAACACAAGAAAAGAACACTTTCTGGCAACGACTTCTCACAAAAATGCAGTTTCTCCATTGGTAAGGACTTCAATACAGATTTTATAGCAAGTTTGACAAGGTGTAGATTAATTCTGTCATGGAGCAAAGGAAGACCCAAGAAACAGATAATGACCAAGTAAGTTCACACTCTTAGGTTCTTCCAAGCTCCTCAAAAAGCTATGATCATTCAAAACACTCATTTCTCACTACTTGTTCCCCTCCTTTTTCATACTATCATGACACTCTATCCAGAAAGTGTAAGCTCAGGATGTATTTTTATTATTGTTAAGATTCTAATTCTTATATCTTGATTCTGTAGAAGGAGGCTTCAAAAAGGGCAAGGAGGACCAAGGAAACTACAGGCCTCACCTCCAAACCTGGAAAGGTGATGGAACACCTCATCCTGAATGTCATCTCTAAGCATATGGAGGAAAAGGAGGTTATCGGGAGTGGTCAACATGGATTCACCAAGCAGAAATCATGCTTGACCAACCTGATGGCCTTCTATGATCGACGGACTGGCTGGGTAGATGAGGGGAGAGCACTGGACGTTGCCTACCTCGACTTTAGCAAGGCTTTCGACACTGTCTCCCGTAGCATCCTCATAGGTAAGGTTAGGAAGTGTGGGTTAGATGAGTGGACAGTGAGGTGGACTGAGAACTGGCTGAATGGCAGAGCTCAGAGGGTTGTTATCAGTGGCACTGAGTCTAGTTGGAGGCCTGTAACTAGTGGCGTCCCTCAGGGGTCAGTACTGGGTCTAGTTTTATTCAACATATTCATCAATGACCTGGATGAGGCAGAGTGTCCCCTCAGCAAGTTTGCTGATGACACATAACTGGGAAGAGTGGCTGACACACCAGAAGGCTGTGCCACCATTCAGTGAGACCTGGACAGGCTGGAGTGTTGGACGGAGAGGAACCTAATGAAGTTCAACAAGGGCAAGCGTAGTGTCCTGTACCTGGGGAGGAATAACCCAAGGTACTAGTACAGGTTAGGGGTTGACCTGCTGGAAAAGTGACCTTATGGCCAAGAAGGCCAATGGTCTCCTGGGATGCATCAAGAAGAGTGTGGCCAGCAGGTTGAGGGAGGTCATCCTCCTCCTCTATTCTGGAACACAGGAAACTCCATCTGAACAGAAGGAAAAACTTCTTTACTTTGAGGGTGACAGAGCACTGCACCAGGCTGCCCAGAGAGGTTGTGGAGTCTCCCACTCTGGAGATATTCAAAACCTGCCTGGATGCATTCCTGTGCAACCTGCAACTTCCTGCAAGTCTGCAGCAATTGTTCTTAATACCCAAAGTGTAGAACAGTGTGGCAAGAAGCTCTTCAGAAGGACAGAATCATAGAATGGTTTGGGTTGGAAAGGACCTTCTAAAGGTCATCTAGTCCAACTCCCCCTACAACAAGCAGGGACACTTTCAAGTAGATCAGGTTGCTCAGAGGCCTGTCCAACCTGACCTTGAATGTCTCCAGGGATGGTGCATCTACCACCTCTCTGGGAAACCTGTTCCAGCATTTCACCACCCTCAGCGTAAAAAAAAATCTTCCTTATATCTAGTCTGAACGTCCTCTCTTTCAGTTTAAAACCATTACCCCTTGTCCTATCACTATAGGCCCTACTGAAAAATCTGTCCGCATTTTCTTATAATCCCCCTTTAATTACTAAAAGACTGCCATAAGGTCTTGCCAGAGCCTTCTCTTCTCCGGGCTAAACAATCCCATGGATCCAAATTCCACTTTTAAAAAATAACTCAAGGCTTTTAAAAACTTAAGCCTCCTCACACTTAAAACCCCATTACCTTGTAGACATAGATTATGAGCTGATTATTTGTCAACACTAATTCTATATTCGCAAGGGCAACTTCAACACCTAAATGAGCATGCTGAAAACTAATCCAGGAAGCAGTATAGCTTAATTTCTGCATTATTGTACCAGTGCTAATAAGTCTCTCTGTTAAGTGATGTAACATTATATAGGTAGGTCTAAGAGCTCTTAGGTCTGAGGTGATGTGTCTACTGTATGGACCTACTGTTTCATCTCTGATACGCCCTTGTCATTCTCAATACAAATATGGCCAGCAAATTTTGCTTTTAGAATTGAAAACAAGGCACCTTGGCATTTTAAATATTAAATACTACAATGTTAAAATTCTAAGCAATTTACCAATTTATAATATGAAACAATCATCAACAAGAGCTCTCCCATCTCTTTTCAGGAAAAAAAAATTAAGTTACTTTACATAATACAGAGGCACTCCCTCTCAGGGAATAAAGGTGTCATTAATCAATGATCTGGTGAAGAGGTAAAGCATCCTCCAGTGGAGAGTTGTGGTAATACTATCTCTCACTGAATCCCTTAAAACTTCCCTGATAAATCATGCCTTCATCTAACAGGTTATTAAAAACTTGAAATAAGAACTATAAGCCATGCTCTCAAAAGCAACAAAAAGGAGGAAAATGAGGAATAAAAAGGAGGAAACAATGCATAGAAATCCACTTCTAGGACCTGACATTCAATACTCCTGAACTTACACATGTCAAGACATGCTACACTGTGGTACAAGTCTGAGTAAGCTGAAACCAATTTAGAAAAGGACTATGTTTGATTTTCTGCCTACATTTGAAATTGGAGAAAAACTGATTACATCCATGACTTATTTATTAAAAAGCTAAATAGATTTTCATTACTGGTTTCTCTCTAATTCCGCTGTCTTCAACCAGTACCTCATTAAGTCACGTGTATGAATTTCAAAATGCAAAGTAACATATATGGTAGCATAAGATGTATATGAGATGTACTATAAACCATACCTGACAAATATGTCCACCATAGTATCACAATAAACAACAACTCACAACTCTTTGCAAATGAGGGCAGCTACACTGGACTCTACACGACCTTCAGAAAGCAAATCTAGCAGGTGAAAGCTAGTTTGCACCACACAGAAAAAGCTTCTGGATACAGCACTACAATATTTTAATCCTCCGAAAGATTGGCAATACAATGTTCTTAAGCTGAGGAAGAATTTCCACTTTTTGACACTATTCAAAGATGACCACAAATGCCACACTCTTGACAGGATGTTCAGTTTTCCAAATATTTGCTAGAACACAGTGGCAGGGGGAAAAAAATCCATATTACTAATTCTAGACAAAATAAAGGATTGCTTTGAATGGAACTAATACAGGAGCTAACTGCTTAAATAACACCACCCAGCCTCTATATAGAAGGCATCTCTTGCCTCTCTAATTTCTTTTTCTACCTGAATTCTAGTGTTCCAAGCATCTAAGACCAATGTATTTAATTTCATACATAAGGCTACTTCTTTTTGGTGTTAACATCCAATAGCCGTTACATTATTTTATGTTGAAATGCAGTTGAGCTTAATAGTGGAAGTCTTCCAAACACAAACCTAAATCTGATAAAGCAGCTAATTAAAATAGCTAGATGTAGCAAATAATTTTAATATAAAAATACACAAATATTCTAACTGACTACATTTTAGCCATTTAGAGACAGTTTCCACTTTATTAAAGTTCAAGACAATTCAATTACAGCAGCCAAAGAAGATGGCATTGAATGTTTTGATCTAGAGGGAATGAATCTTCCTATCAAGTAGTAAGTTCTATTTTCTTATAATGAATTATTGTTTCAGGGATGACTATTTAAGGTATTTATAACTCTTACATTATTTGCTATTTGTATTGTAGAAGATGAAGTGCATAATATTCCAACAGTTAGACTTACAAAAATAGCCAAGATTTACCAGGTTTAAACCGCCACTGATTGTACATTGCACTGGGCTAGTAAGTTCTGTTTTCAATGACAAATTGGCACAGTCCTGGGCCAAAAGAAGACACAGGAAATTCCTCATTTCATCAACTGTGGAAGACAGTTTTAAATTATGATGAAGAAGAAGAAGGATATATGTGGAAGTACTGTCAATAAAAGATGTACTTTTTAAAGTAAATGAAGTAATTATTGAAAAACTATATTCAGCTTCATGACACATTTTCCAAAACGTATCTTGATATTTTTTTTTTCCTGGATGAGAAGAGTCCATTGCTACTTGTTGAAAAATGCTTTTAGGTTTATTCAACTGACACTATTTGCCACCTGAATCCAACCCCTTTATTTAGGGACGTCTGACAGAGAACAGTAGTATTTGAATTGGGGCAGGGTAAGGGCTGTAACTTTACTTCTTATGGTAGGTGGGTTTTGATACAGAGTCTGCTGTCCATTTAAATCAGAATCCTGTTAGGATCTTCAAAGCAAGGCATGAGAAAATCTGCAAGGAACAATCACCTGTGCCTTAGAAAGGTTGTTCCTTATTTGCCAACAATTCATTTGCTATTCTTGAGATACAGGAGTTACTATCACTCTCTCTGGATGTCTGTTTTCCCACCTCTCCCAGCTGACAGAAGCCAAACAGAGTTTTCCAGATTTATACTGTAGAATTAGAGAAATACCAAAAATACTACCTAAAGACTCACAAAAAAACCCTCCCTGTTTTTGACTGCTGTCTACATTGAGCAAATTTCATTTGGCTGATCACACTGACACTCCTCTGAGTCAACTGAGCTGGTTTAGAACTCAGCTCAGTGCCTGTGCCAGAATTATTTATGCATAAATTATCTTATGGTATTTTTATTGATGGTGATTGATACACTTACTTAAAATAGAACATCAAATAATATGGGCAAAAATAGAATAATTATCACCTTGGCAAGAGTCAGGGATAAATTTTGCTCTTATATTGCCAGTACTTCCCCAAATGAAAAGCATATGATCAAAAAGGTAAAATCATACATTATTGAATGTCAGAAATATCAAAAGCAGCAGAGATCAGCAGCACCTATTAAGCCAACCAAAGGTGGAGGACTGGAGCAAGGAAAGGAACTAAAAAGAGCTTGGTAACAATAAACTGGCTAATAGGGAAAAAAATTAGATCAGATTCAAGACAAAGACGCATTGTAGACGTACACCAAATATCATGCAACTTTACAAAGCTTTCTTTATTCGGGACTTTTAATCAATGCTTGAAAATTAAGGATTTAGAAGATCCACAAGTAAAATGAAGGTAGTACAGCATACTTGATTTGTTTAGTAAAAGAATTATAATTCTTTTATTTGTTTGGCCTTTTTAGATGTCTGAATGTACATATCAGGGTATATTTTCTGAGGATGATATATAATTCCTTAATTTCTGCTAATTAATAAAGTATAGGTGCAAGCATATCATCAAGATTCAGAGTATGGTAAATATTCTTAGGCCTTATACCTCCCCATTCAATGGTGAACTCAGATTTTTAGATTTTAGTGCTGCAAACTCTCCTTCCCATGCTAAGCAAAACAATGAAAGAATATTTAGTCACATAAATGGCTCATAAGAAGTAGAATATGGGACCTTGGGCAGAGACAGACAGTACTGAGTTCAGCAGGGACTGCAGCCACTTATTTCAGAGAAGAAGCTGGTCCAATGTATGTGAACAAGAGAAACTTGCTGCTGCTCTCAGGTGAAAAAGCTTGTTCAGTTGACATGAGCTCTTACATAAAGCAAAGTTAAAAAGCTATTTGCCAAATATTTTGCTACAGCCAGAGAAAGAGCTACCCAACTTCCATCATAAATATACCAATATCCCTAAAAAAAATTAGAAGCAATATGCCACTACTTTTTTTTTTTTTTTCAATGAAAACCAAGGTTTTTCTAGGAATTTCAAGTTGTCTATTTGCTTGTAAAATGGTGATTACAATAATGTATTTGTTCAAAATATTCATCATCTGCAACCCAGTTCTCTCATGAACTTCACAAAGACTGAACAACACTGAAAAACAGAACAATCCAGATCTACTTCTCTTGAAATCTGAACCCATAAATAAAATGTCAATATCATATATTTACCTTTTATTTCTTATTAATCAGTTTCTAGCTCTTGGGGGTTGATAAAATTGTTGAGTAGGTCGTGTGGACCGTCTTGGCTGACCATCACCTCCTCTGCGGAATTCTAGAGTTTGCTCATATGTTTCTTCTTCCTCCTCCTGCAGGTAAACAGCATTGGTTTAAATGGAAGAGTAGGTAAATGCATTATACATGAGTAGGTATATGCATACATACACACAACACAGACATACATACACGTATGAATGAATTCATGCACACAAAGCAACTGCTGCTTCTGTGCTGACGACCACTTAATAAAATAAGTGAGATAATGGGAGTGAGTTTTTAAAACCTAGGAAAGCTAACAAAAACAAGATGAAGAATCTCAAAACTCAATCCCCACGGCAGCAGCAGAAGTTATTAAATATTTGGAGGAAAAAAGCATATATATTAAAGCAAAATTATTTTCCAAGAGAGTCATACAGGCAACACACTCAAGAAGCAAGATAACCTGAATAATCTACCAGAGCAAGAGAAATCCCAGCTTTTGGGAGTTTAGAAATGTGTGTAGAATGAAATAAAAGAATTAGGAAATGGAAATGCAAGGAACAACATCTGGCAATATACATAATAGAAACACAGATCTGAAACAGTAGATAAAAATCTGTGATGCCGTAATAACGAAAA
This sequence comes from Anarhynchus alexandrinus, assembly GCA_008711295.1. Classification (NCBI taxonomy): domain Eukaryota; kingdom Metazoa; phylum Chordata; class Aves; order Charadriiformes; family Charadriidae; genus Anarhynchus; species Anarhynchus alexandrinus. The sequence continues at coordinate 54,652 of VUYV01000040.1, forward strand.
AAGCCTGCAAGTATAGTGGACAGCAATTTAGATATGAGTTTGCTATGTGCAGCAACAATAAATATAACCTCTGAAAAATGACAGAAGAGGCAATTACATATTTGCAATATTGCATTCACTCCTACGCATCTCAATACCAAAAAACGTATTGACAAATTACATGGAATTCAGAGAAAAAAACCCACCAAAATAATCAAGAGACTGGAGAATGATTTACAAAGGAAGATTAAAATAGCTACAAATTTACTTTTTTTATCAAGAAATTTATCAATTTATCAAGAAATACTGAAAGGAAAAACATTCATCTGATGGAATATTTGAAGATAGTACACATTCAAGATAAAGAAGAATTTTAAGAGCACTAGAGTTGGTAACAGAATAGAAGAAAAAGTTATAGGGTATAAAAAAAGTTTCTGGACATGAACATGATAGTCAGATGGTGTCTCAAGGAAAGAGTTATAACTTCATTTCTTTAATATCCTAATACTACGCTGTAGCACATGCCAGATCTAGAGGGAACATGCTGTAAGAAATCCACTTTTGGGAAAAGGTACTGAGTATAAAACTCCCTTTCATTCACAACCTATGAACATACAGGAACACAAACCAAGAACACTGAATGATTCGTTAAAAGTTCATCAACAATTCCAACACCCAGGAACTGTCTTAGAGCGCAACATGCAAGTAACAAAGATTCAGCTAGTCACAGCAGCAAAACATTTCATTACAGGAGCCCAAAAGGAAAATCTACAGCCTAAGTTTCCTTCTGCTGTGAAAAGTCAGATCTTATTGAAGAAACATCTCTTTCTGAATCAACCTGAGTATCAAAAAACATGGATTTTTAAAATAAGTTACAGACAACCACATTCCTCATGGTAAAGTCTCCTATTTAACAGGGCACATCTGTGGTTATAGCTATATTTCCAGAACAACAGATTAAGCCCTACTACAGAGAGTCTGCAATAACTGTAGAAGAAAACAGATTTTCAACACAATTGAATACAGCATAATTGATTTTTATCTTTTAGTTTCACTGTAGCCAAAGGCTGAGAACCATGGAATTCTGCCATAAAACTTACTTTTTTTCAGTGTACCTCTTTTACCGCTTGCGGGACTATCGATTCCCCTCGAACCTCAAAGAGGTTCGGAGACACTGATTATCCAAAAAGAAGAAAAAATAGAAAAGCAGATGTCTAACCAAAAAATCCACGCAGTTTACAATACTGTTAGCCCTAGTATAAACCCTCAGTTTCGTATATGAAGTAATCTCCCATCACTGACAACACAAGCTGTACTAGCATCAAAATGTTAAAAGGTAAGCTAGATGCCTGAAGCGGCCTAAATACCTTTGACTCTTTCAATATACTCCAAGAAACCTGAATAGCTGAAAATAGTTCCATATTATTTGCCAAAAGAGTAAAGAAAGATGCAATTGCAAGTTTTCTTAAAATTCTTTGTCAAAGCTTCAATCTGACATAAGAGAGCTCACGCATCAAGATTAAATTGGTGAACTTTCATGCGCTCGATATTTGGATTTTTCCAAAACTGGAAAACTAAATGGCATACATATGTGATTGAAAATTTAGCAATGCATACTGGTGTGTTTTCAAGAGACTGTTGTGAATTAGACATGAATCTTTTCTTTGTAATCTTGGTAGTCTTCGCTCAAAAAGAACAGAAATTAAATAGTTTAGTGCATCTCATCTCACCTGTAATAGCCAACCACTTTCTGAGGATAAATATATCAGAGTAAATTTCTAGAGCAGCAGATCTTCATCAAATCTCGAAGTTAATGTTGTTGATCCTTTGAATTCAGTAAAATCAAAACTAGAACTTGTCTGACACATTTCTATTTTGGTGCGGTTATCTTTACACATAGAATGAAAAAATGTAGATGCATGCATTCCAATTTAAGTATTTTTTTTTTTTACAATAGACAAGAATGAAATGTGAAATCACATTCACTTCTTACGGTTCTGAAGAAAATGAAAGTGAGCAATGCAGCAAATTGTAAGACTAAATAAGCAACAGAACACGTATCAACTGTTCCCTTGCTCTTCTCTATGCACAGTGGCTCCCCACATAGAATTACTGATCATCTTGTTGAAGTCTGCCATCTTCATGACAGATGACACATTCTCATTTGTTTGTTGGGTCCTAACTACTCACATTTGATCCTAATCGGATCTAGTATTCTCCAAAATAACTATTTGCCAAGCCATATCTTGATTAAACGTTGTTTCTTGTTTTGGAAGTAACTGCATTTCTTTTCTTCCATCATTTCTTGATCACTGACCTTCAGGCTACCACTGCTGATCTTTCATCCTTTTTCTGTTGCCATTTTATTTTATTTCCATCTTAAGGGTTTTTTCCTAGGTTCATCTTTATCTCAATTTACTTTAAAATCTCTCCACCCCATGCTCAAAACTGCGATCACTCTTCTGGAACACCATCCACCCTTTGTAGACAAAACTCACTGTCTGTAATGTTCACTTCCTTGTTTTCTCTGTTCATCAATCTAAAAACTTCAGCTGTCTACATTTCTTCCATTATAACTCTGCAGTCAATTAGGTCACACACCTTGCCACCAACTCTAGTCTTCCAGTCTTTCTTGCTGCTTGCTTTCAATTCATCAGTTGCTTGTGATTCATTCTAAATTATTCCATTTCCTACTTCCTTATCCATGTAAGACCTAGATTACATTTTAGAAAGCAAAGGTGGCCACAAATCTCTTAGAGCATTTTAATTCTCCTTCTATTACCAGCAGAAGTTTCATATTAGTACACCAGTCAAAAAATTCATGTATTTTATTATCTCCATCCTTCAGCTTATTATTCATTACTTATCTAATATTCCAGGATCCAGAAGCGAATTTTCTAGTACTTGCACAATGCCTGCCTAGTGCAATGTACACCGAGATTCAATGATACCACTAAGGACAACTGCAAAAGACAGCAAAAACTGGCAGATCCATAAGAGAAAGCAAGGGAAGGCTTACAATACAAACAATGAAATGGTCAAATAAATTATTGCAGTAACAGGTTAGAATGACATGAGCGAGAGGGTGGAGGATGACAGCACTCTTTAGGTATTTAAAAAAAAAAAATATGGCAAACAGGGAAGTATAAGTCATTGGGAATTTCAGCTTCTATTCAAGATTTTGCCATTAAAATCTGCTGTTACTTTAGATATTTTTGTTCCATCTCATACGACAGACAAGAACTAAACAAGTGTAAAATGGGAATATATGCACACCCAGTGCTTTTATTTTGGACCCATATATTCTGAAGAGCTTGTAACGCCACCGTACTTTACCAGCTCAGCTTAGTGAATCAGCAGGTAACTTCAGTCCAGCTAAGTGACTAGAAGCATGCTTTTACGTAAAAAAATTTAATTGATTTCATAGCTGCAGAATAAAGTTATAAATGCAGCATTTAAAATAATTTAACAACCAATTTACTCTTAAAATTAACAATATTAGAGTAAACTTATGTTTCATTAAAAGCTTTCTCACTGAATTTCAATTGCAAGACTTCTTTCAATGCATTCAAAAGAACCATTTAGAAACTTTTTTTTTAATATAGTGCTTGAAGTGAATACTTACTGTATAACTCCTGAGAACAATGACTAGGCGGATGACAGCAAAAAGCAGGACAGAAGTTATTAATGACACAAAAGCTTTGCTGAATGTTCTGCTCACAGATATTTAGGATGCTGTTGCAAGTCACAGCTGAGCAGCTCCAAGTTTGCCACCTACAAACTAGTCACCTCTGTCTATTCCTGCTTAGGAACAGAAAATTCTGCTCTACTCACTGGGCCCTTCTGCGAAGGCTTTTTAATTATAGCTCTCTATGTGCTATCAAGTGATGATCACCAGAGTGTGTGCAAGGAGGCACGAAGGAGCAGTGTGGGGCCAGGAACCATGGGATGAAGAAGAAACAGAAGGCAAAGAAAACAGAAGACATTTTCCATTTCAGTAATGTCAAACCACTGCTTCAGTTTAAGCTGTACTTTTAACTTCACCCACATACTCAATGCATGGAAAACTTGCTGGACTCAGTACAAAGAAAAAGTGCTCGCTTCCTTGCAAAATGAACTTCTCTTTCATGTGCATTTGAATTCCCATTTCGCAGTCCAGATTTAACGCCTCTTTGCATTGCCCACTAAGCTGGCAACAGCTGTCTCCTGTTGTTAACACACCAAGTGATATCTTGTTTTACCGGATAAATTCCTTTCTTAAAACTTGCTTCTTTTGCATAATCATCCAGCATTGATCTCCTTGAGTACTTAAAGCTTTGACTTTTTGCAGTTTCTACTTGCCTGTGCTCCTATCAATCCAAAATAGACTGTCAGTTTTTCCAGACATATCAAAAAACAAACAGAAAACCCAACCGTGCTACAGCCATACTGAAAAATTCACAAGTTTCCTAGAAAAGGCTAAACTTAAATATTTAAATTGCAACATATTACATATCCTATATCTGCAAGGAAAAAAATCATTGGCTAAAGTGTCTACAGTACTCCCTTAAACTTTTACTTCATCTGCATACTTCATGTGTTCTTAGAACTCCGTAACAACTAAGTCTGTAAACACAATTTTGTGAAAAGATAGTTTTTGTCATTTAGCTATTTAAGTATTAAGTAATACTATCTTAGAGCGGCTTTAGGGCATAATTTCAAACATTACTAAAAAATGAGGTGTGAAAATTCCAAGTAAAAAAGAAATTACCACCAACGTTGATTTTTCAAGGGTCTTAACAAAGTACTGACTTTGTGAGAACAGCATTGTTGAAGTGTCTATTACAGAATTATTCAACATATTTGCTCTTGATCAATTTTCTTTGCAAGTTATTCTTGTGACTTAAAACACCAGTTCCTCTGAGAGTAATCTTTGTGAGCCTGCAGATGGGGATAGGTTTTTTTTTTCCACAGTACACAACACATCTATATTAAGACTGGGCCTATGGCCATACAAATTTCTGAGTTAAATTATGAGTGAGGACAAGTGGGATTCAAGGTTATACTGCTAGACCTGCATAGAGCTGACCCCTCAATGCTGCCAGATAATTAATGTAAACTCTTAGCCTTATTAATGTGACTTTAAAGGAGTCAGGGCAGCACTACATTTTTAGAAAAATATACTTTTACTATGCTCACACATATCATGTAAGACATTGCAGTAACGTATAACTGATCACTAAAAGTACACATAACTAATTGAAAGCATATGGCTGTGTTTAAATTAAAAATGCTACTTTGAAAAAAAGTTATTATGTAGTAATTAAATGATTTTTTTAAATGAACCTTTTAACATACCATTCAGAATGTTAACAATAAAATACACAACTATTGTTATAAAATAATTCTTGCCTAGATCTTTTGAAGTGTATCATCACACTACAATTAAATCTTTTAAAAATAAACAAAGGAATCAACTATGCAACACCCTTAAAATTACAGCCTTATTCTGGCACGTAGGCTGTAGTGCTGTAGACAGTTGCACCAGAGTCAGGATTAGCGAGGAAGAACTGCTGGTCATCAGCTCAGCCCATAAAATCATACTCCTAATCACTCAAATTCTTTTCCCAATAAAATCATCTTATGGAATGTTCAATTAGCCTGCCCTTATTCAAATGTTACGGGTGTGTGAAACAGATTTCAACATCAGAATGAATCAATTAAGAACATTTAAAAGTAATTCTGAGGAGGATAATAACTTATGAGCTGAAGTGGAACTTACACCTTCTTATGAGAATGTGTGCATGTTTGTGTGCAAGCCTGTCAGAGAGAACAGTCCCAAAGTTACTATTTAAACACAAAGATTTAAAACAAAACCTAGGCAGGACTTCTTCATTTTTAAGTTAACCCCGACTATCATCCATGTCCTTCTAATTCAGAATCATTTTTATAGAATAGAGTTCACTGGTTCTGCTTTTTACGGTTTTAGTTCTCTTAGTAAACATGACCAGCTCCAATTTTTTAAAAACTTAAACAGCATGATAGCTTTTAAATTTTAAAATAATTGCAATGGACTGTAAGCAAATTTAGAACTTAAAAACAGATTGTCCAGATTTCTAATTAACTTTTAAATTATCCTAAAGACCAAAACCATTAACTTCTATTAAAACTGGTAAATCTACATGGCACTTGTGAAAATAAAGCGAGAGAAAGGCAAAGACAATTCAAAAATAAAGAATCATATATTTCTTCATTCCTGAATCATGAATGAAAGTGGGGAAAAAAAAAATTACAAGACATATGAAAGGTGATACACATTTTCTAACTTACAAAACTAGAACAATGACATGCAAACTACATTCTTTCTTTCATCCTTCCCCATTGTCTCTATCTCTGTATTTCTCCATATACATATTTCTACGTATCCAGATATATTCTACTGAGATGGCAAAGAAAGAGCTAAAATAAGCACTTTAACTTCTGTATTGGATGAGAAATTTTTTTATATTTAGACTTTTCTTAGAAAAGTGTATAGAAAACCTACAGAAGACCAAGAATACATCTTTAAATTATTCCAATAAATGTAACACAAAAATCCCAAAATATAAAGAAAATGTTTACACCTGCTTTTTCAAATTTTTTTCTCTCACATTGAGAAAGTACCGTTTTAGTGTTGACTTCTGGGTACAACCAGCAAGTTGGTGAACTACAGGATATTTAATCAATAGACTAACCAGGATCTACTGTAGTGTATGGAAACAGTTGTGTTGTTCTAAAACAACAACAGCAGCAAAGAAAAATTCAAGTATTATATCATTATTTCTGTCTGTAAAGGATAGGATAAACAATTATAAAGGATTTATAGAGTATACATGTTCTTTTCCCACTTGAAAGTCACGACCCCATAAGCATCTAGCTACACATGGGACATTACAAGCATTACATAATTAATACAGATAACATACATGTGTATAAATGCATAAATACTACATGTATAGTATTCCACATGTAACTCTGATTTGACTTTTACATCAAAACCATCAATAGCTTTGTAGAACATTTTAGCTTTAGCTTCACTGTAGTAAAACACTATATTATACTATTCAATATAAGACAGTGGTGACAGCAATAGCAATGCTAAATGTATTACAGAAACCACTGAGAGATTTACTGCAAAATCCTAACACAACTTTAATTGCCCTTAAAGGGATACAACTGACTTAATGTACGGTACTGTATGATTTACCAAAAACCTCATGAGATTTTGAATTGCAACTACACAATTATTGTTTGTTGCCATTCTAAATACAGCCAGAATAATTCCTACCCATTTATATTGTTTTAACCTACTATACTAGCACCATCTTTCTCTCTTCTACTGTTTCTCTAATTATATGAGATTTTGATGTACTGTACAAGTAAAACACTACATTCTACTTTGAAGGTCTGTACAAAGACTTTTATGCAAGAGAGAAATTCAGTTAATGGTTTCCCTAATGCAGGAGTAGTCAAACTCAAAAGTTACTAACAATTCACTAGAACAAACTTGCTGCAATGTAATTAAAAAAAAAAAAAAAACAACCACCAAAACATATACAAACCATTTGTTTTCCTTATTTACACTTAGAAAAAAACTGATCTTTATGAGGGTATGTCTTTGTCTCTGCTGAACACACATGGGCCACAAGTAAATATGTTCCTAACTATGGTACGTAAAACTAGGTGGCATACAGCTACACCATAAAATCTGTTGCTTTTTCATTTCCAAAATAAAAATTTCAAGATGCCCTGCCCCTGAGCTATCTTTTCTTCAGCATCAGAAATAAATCAATGATAATAAATCTTTTCTGTTGACTTGCACTAACCAAATATCAGAAGTCAATTAATTGTACATTTTCTTGGCCGGTTTTTGTAAAATTCAACAAAGCATTCTTCAGGGCCACCAATTTATCAACTAAAGCCTTAAGACATAAATTTAAGACACTAAATTTATAATAAACATTTCAGTAATCCTGGCTTAAAAAAAAATGGATATACACTATTAACATTTTTAATTAGTTTTATCTCATTTTTCCTCTGCTGAAAAGATAAACTGTGACAAGAGCACATGAGCTTTAAACACAGCTAATTTTTAAATTATTCTGTTAAAACAATATACATCTTGAGTTTTGAGTGAAGCATTAAACTGTAGATACCAAGTAACAGAAAATCTGTAGATTCTTCAGAAAAATCAAGAAATGGAGAATAGATGGACGGACAAGGAAAAGAATTGCATACTTAAATGTGAGACTGCTAAAAGCCACACAACAGTTAACTTGGAATCAGACATATCTCTGCACTGCATCGATTTTCTTCAACTTTGAAAACAAAGCACTCTGTTTTCTAAATAGACTACATTCCAATTACATTTCCATAAAACTAGGATAATGTAAGCCTGGGGCATGATTATCCCACAGACATTTTGCTAGATTATCTGTTCCCCTTAAGGGTATTGCACAGGTTAGTATTACTTGCAGTCATTCCCCATGACACACATTAAGATAAATGTGCAACTCTTCTTGTGAGGTTTGTGTTTGAAACAAACATTCCCTCCTCCAAGTTGTCACCATGTTCTTAATACAGAAAAAAGTCATGAATTTTAAAAGTTCCTTAGAATTACATATTTAAGTCATTCACACCATATCCCCAAAACAAAACAGAAATACCAACTTCTATTAGTAAAAGCTTCTTCACATTGAGTAGTATCAATATCAAACTATAAATATTTAAAGGTTTATTTTTAATAATTTCTAAAGGAAAAGTAGATACACTGAAGTAAGATCTGCTGTATAAATAACACGCAACCAGACACATCGAGTTTTCTCAATTCAGCAAGAAGCCACAAACTGGAAGTAGAAATGTTTTAAACAAAACACATAAATTTAACAACATGAAATCAATAACAGTAAGGCACATGAGGAGTTACATGCCATCAGGAGTAATGTTATTATAAGGAGTAATTGTGCCAGTTTTTGGAAAACAGTAGCGAATTAAGAGTCCGCCTCCATCTCTCTCCCCATATACAACTCTTAGCCCTTCCCCCTCCCCAGTGTCTTTTTTTTTTTTTTTTAAATAAATAAAGTACTCATCCAGTTTTTCAGAACATCAAATTGAATGAACCTCTGGAAAGGTCTGGTTTACTTTGGTAATACAGAGACAGTCCTAAACATATAGCCAAAAGGAATACTTGCATAGACCCGGGGTGGAGGGGGGGGGAAATCAGCATTCAGCTTCCTTGCACTAAGCGCACTCATAAGCAAAACCATACACATCCATCTGGGGTGAAAAAGTATTTGCTGTATTGCCGGTCTTATTTTAGTATGTAATGAGAAAATTCTGCCAACAAATCAGAACAAAGATGCTAAGTGATAGTATGAGAAATTACCTAATGCTTTGCTGTTAGGGCACAAAATCATTATCAAAACCTAAACAGGGAAGCAGTGAATTTTGGTGACATTTCAGGTGAAGCAGAATGCTGTGTACACACACTCACCCATGACAAAATTTGGCATACAAATCTCCAACATCAAAGATGTGTATATGTGATAAACAAATGCTTATGTTATTTTACTAGTGAATGATCAACTGCACACAAAAAAACCATGATGAAGTAAAACATGGCAAAGGGTATTTTAGTAAATACACAGAAAAGTTTTAAACAAAAAAATATAACCCAACTTCTAATTAAAGAAAAACAAACCAAAACTGCTTACAGGTGGTGCAGGGACAGAGCAATTTAAGAAAGTCTTAAAAGTGAAACTGCACATAAAGCAACTCAGAATAGCCCCATAAAAAAAGAGAGTATCTTAATTTGAAAGCCAGGGCCTCCACATTACATATATGCTGTATCCTTACATTTTGAAATAAAATATGTTGAATTGCACCTATTTTTTTAATTGTTAACCACTACTTAAAAAAATAAATCGACCATGTCAACCTGCAAGTTCTACAACAGGACCAAAAAATTATGATAGGCAAAATACGGTTCTAAAGATTAGGAACTTTTTATAACGCTACAGGCTAGAACAAAGTTCTAAAATCTATCTTCAACAAATTTTTATGTCTACACATACTTAGTCAATAAGCTAGGACCAAAGTGGGAAAAAAAAAAAAAGAAAAAACAACCAAAACTCGCCATGTGTAAGAAAAGCAAAAGCACTACATAATAAACCACACACATGCCACTTTACTCACGTTTGCAGTACTTCCCTCCCCTCCCTGATATGGAGGGAAGTCCTTTTCCAGGTCAAGAGATCAACCTTTGTTGAGTAGCTCCCTCCTTTAATTGGCCTGGAACTTGTAGGAGACTCAATACTCTCCCTGGCCTCTCAAGTTCTCTCCTCTCCCTGGACAGCGATGATGAAACTCTATGACTTACGATGCAATTGCCAACGGCTGTACACCCAGCAATGAGGACTGCTGAAGTGAGCTAATGGGTGTCAGACATTAAAAGGGGGCCGATTATGTGCTCAGGGAAAAGAAGCGGGACTGAAATGGGCCAAGAAGGAAAGCAAGCAAGAAGAGAAGCCTCACCAAATCTGCATCCAATATCTTGTAAAATTTTATTTTCAGCCCTAGCACTCAAGAAGGTTCATCCATCACTGTCCTAGAGTGAAAAGGTACACTGAGGGAGCTCCGTCAGGAAAGGAACAAAGATTACAGCAATCACTAAACACCACTGTTTTCATTTTTTTTCCTATATGCTATTTGACCCATAGTGGAAGTCCTATATGAGCACACATAATGTAGGAAAAGAACGAAAATGCCCAGATGGGAAAACAATCAACACAAGGAACAAATTAGAAAAGGAAACAGGATACTGTGACATAACTACACAAACCTTTTCAGCAACATATTTTATATCTACTGAAATGAACCTAAATGAAATAAGCTCTCAAGATTTCAAGTAAAAGGTCACAAATAACATTTCCAACTAGGTACTAACAAAAATACTTAGCAAGTATAGGATAATGAAAGTACGAAACCAAAAGACCAATAAATGTGCTCCCTAAGCACAGGAGAACCTGAAACAATCTTTTTGAGTAATGAAGATATTTCCTGATACCCTCCAGCATGATACCATGTCCCAGGTTAGAAGACCCCATGATGTCTGATGTTCAGAATGTGGGACATATACACAATAAATGCATAAACCGAAAAAACCCTCAAACCTCTACATAGCCATCACATATTTATTGCTTTCTTGTTAACCAACTCTTGCGCTCATTAGAGAAACAGGTATTCCACTTTGGCGAAGAGCTCTTCAACACCATGCTTAATTTTTAAAAGGAATATGGAATTAATCTCAAAATCTTTGACATTCTACCCCCACCCAGGAAATTACAACTGCATCTTGACTTAGTAAAGATACAAGCTTTGTGTAAGGTTGAAGCAAACTTCTCTAAAACTTTGAAAAAACAAGAAAAAAAAACCCAACCCACACCACAAAACGGAGTAATTTAATGCGCTTTAACATTTATGAAGAAAAAACAAATCAGCTTTCTTAAAAAAAAAAAAAAAAAAAANAAAAAAAAAAAATGCCTTCACAGTTAATTTTTTTTTTTAACACATTGTGGAAGATTTCTTTTTTACAGATATTATTATTGATAACACTTGAAAGTCATCAAACAAGGAAAAAAAAACCACCCAAGCATTTCAGACATTAACCATGCTTGTACAAGAAAATTTCAGTACATAAATAATGTATCTATTCAACATGCACTGTATACAGTAAGAGGCAGTAAGGTCTGAAATCATGTAAACGTATCCCACTACAAATTATGTTTATCATAGCTTCTCTTCTGCAACACCAAGCCACCAGTATCATGTCTCTCTTCCCTAGAAAGCAATCAGTCAAGAATACTACATCAATTCCTCTAGTTTCCTCCTTAATTAAAAACCTTTAAATTAATCTATCAGAAGTGGACAAACTCAGAACACTGAAGTGTGAAGGAGACAGGATAAATGGTGATGGCAGGAATAGCCCAGACATTTTTACACATCAAACTTCTTTTATATACTCAACATGTTCAACCTCAACACACACAATACAGAGAAATCCAAGCATAAAATCCTTTAGAAGTCTCAAAACGAGAATCTGAAGAACTTTCATTACATGACAACAGGATCAAACACAATACTTAAAACGGGTTAAACTATTCTATCTCTAAACAAAACTGCAAGCCACTTTAAAGGAAGGTGTTTAGTGAGGAACAAAATAAATCTAAGGAACCCTTACGCAGTCTCCAAATAATGAACCATCATCGTATGCAATTACATTTAATAACAAGGGGTGGGAGATGGGTGGGGGGTGAAGAGCAGTGTAATGCTCCAAGTGTCCTACTTTAACAGTCACAACTTTTTTCAATAACTACAAACTCCAAAAAGAATGTCTCCTTAATCTGATTTGTGCAGCCGACAATAATTTGCAATGATATTTCATAGTCTGATGGATATGAAATGCTCAAGTGGAAGACTCAAACATATTTTGCAATGCCTAATGATACAGACAGAAAAATGAAAGCCATTGTTTTATGCCCACTCAGTATAAATTACCTCCTCTAAACTGAAATTTGCCTGCTTTTAGTTTATTAGAAAGTAAAATGCAGTTCCTTAACCATCTGTAAATGTCAGTTCCTACATTTCAGCTAAGGGCCAGTAACTTTCAGAGGAACGGTTAACTTAAGCTGTGATCATCTGTCTATATTCCAACATGGATACACCAAGCTAAAGTCTCAAAAACTGTGCTGTTTCTCAGAAGAAAGAGGTGCTAAAGAAAAATACTAGTAGTTTATCAAGATAAATGCTTTCCACAATGCTTGTCTCTAAATACTGCCTGGGGAATTTAATGTCTCTAAATACTGGCTGGGGAAATAAATAAATTACGTAAAGCATTATCCTGACAGAACCTGAAGGTTAATTTCACGTAAAGGCAGGTATGACAACGCTCTGCAAAAGATGTGATGGAATTTAAGGCAACATTTCCAGTAAGTAAAAAAGTCTCCGGTAAGAAAATTTAAAAAAAAAAGTTTAGGACAGAATACGAAAAGTAATTTTCAGGATGGCAGGACAAAGGTAACTGAAACGACCACATATAGGTGAGATGGAAAATGAGGCATATCCCCAAAAAATAACTGCCTAAATCTAAAGTTTTTTAATAAAGCAGAAAGACACCCTTTTGTGGAAACTAAATCCACAATGAATTCATTTAGTCAATGAGTCAATGAATAATATTATTCTAGAGATTTTCCTAACAGTACAGAAGCCAAAGAACTAAAGACATCAATTTTTTGTCTGATGCAACTATATTTAGGGGACATTTTTCTACAGTAATCTTAGAACTGGTTAAGTAGACTATACAATTCTCTTTTAACAGCCTTATTTTTAGTATACTCAATGAAGACAGATGCTAGATAAAAGATCCAACCAAGACACATTTATCCACTGCACCTACTTAATTATTCAATGAGAAAGACTTCCTGCTTGACACACAATACAAAAAAATCACAGTGTGATGCCAAGGCTGTCCAGGCCAAAGAGCCATGAAGAAATGGCACCCAATCCTTCAAATAAGTATTTGCCTGTCATAAATCGAGACACTGGAATGGGTTCAAAACCTCAATGAAACAGATAGGCAGAAGTCCGCTCCAGCTTAAAGAGGCAGCTGTAAGCCTTTACTATTTAGTGGGTTTCAGTGTTGCTCTTCACGTTTCTGGAGAGGGGTTCGAACACCTTCAGAAAACTCACAGGAGTTTTCTCGTTTACTTACCTGAAACAGGGGACAGCTATAAGAAATCCCTGAATTATAGTTTGATTTAAGATAATTTAACACCTGTAGAAGCTCTTAGAGCTCTGTGAGGTACAAGACACAACGTTACCAAATTTGGGCGCTCATACATCTGCTGGCATGAACTAACTGTAATCCAAGACCCATTGCTATTTTCTTTCCTCAACTCATTCTTTACTGAAGGAATGAGTTGAGGAAAGCTGCAAAGTGGATTTTCAGTCTACACAGAACAAAACAGATTATAGAAGAACTAGGATTATACATACCTTAATAATAATTTTTGCCTTCTTACCTCTTTAGGCAGAAATACAATAAGAAGAAACTCAACTACATACTTCACTTCATAATTAGCATTTTTAAGTGAATTACTGTAAGCAAAAAGTTCGTATGAATTCTAGGTTGTTTTGACAGCAATCAGAATAAGGCCATAACATATATAGGTGGGAAAACTACAATCTTTATTTCCTTCATATAGTAATAGAAAACAAAAAAGAGAAGGGTAATCGTAGTGTAAATGGCAGAACAAGGCCTAATATGTAGCTAAGGAAATGCAAAATAGAAAAGGGAAAGCAAAGACTTGGCTTTAGGGAAGATGTCACAAGATAAGCACTTAGGCTACGCATTTTCATAGTTTATTAAGGAAAGAAAATCCTACAAGTTAGAATAAAATTAAGACTTAAATTTTAAAGTATTATCTTGATTTTATTTAATTTTTTTTTCCACAGAACAAACTATTATGTGAGTCAGTAAGGCCCTTAATGTTCCATGCTTTTCAGTTGTTAGTATAATTTTACATATTTTACAAGAAAAACCAAGCAGTTCTTATTTCTACAATGGCTTTTCAATGATTTTTTCAGTGAGATTATAATATTTTCATTAACTGATCCCTGCTACATTGAGGGAAATAGAAGGATACAGTATTGTAGTGTTACACACAAGATTCTTAGAACTCTAAAACAGTGGAATCCAAATGTAATTTTATTATTAAAAATATTTATGAATTGCATACCTAAGACATATTTTCCAAGCACCAAAAAAAAAGAAAAGTTTTAGTGTTCTTACATATATTTATATGGGTACTGTACATGATTATTGAAAAAAAAAATCCCCGCTAGCTTATTGAAAAAAATTCTGCACTAGATTTTTTATGTACCTTGTGTAAAACACGGCTTTATCTTTTATATTTCTAGCCATCAGAAAGATAAATAGCAGCATGTTAGGTGTCAGAGGGACTGAAAACTTACAAGGACTCAGAGCAAACTGGGTGATGGACAGTATACAATCAATAATCAACGAGTATAAGATCATCTAGTAACACTTATTCCATTAAAATGGAAAGCACAATGTATCCTGAGAATATCAGGCAGATTCAATCTACAATCAAAAAAAAAACCCAAACAACCCCAAAAAAATATCAAACCACAAAAAAACCAAAACCCACCCAAACCACGAGACTTGCACTAATGCAGTGCTGAGTCAGCACGAACAGGGAGCAGGATGTTAACCACAGCAGCGGGTGAAGAGAAAATGAAATTATATTAAACCTACTAACAATGTGAAGAATTTTCATTAAGTTATTATTTTTGATAATTACAGAGGCTGCCAAAAGTAGACCAGAAGCTCAGATGCTTCAACAATGGGTCATGTCATCAAAATAAGGTAAAATTTTGGCTATTTTTTCAAGTGACTAGTTGAGCAACTTTTTTTCCCCTGTGATTTTTTTTTTTTTTTTTTTTTACTTCCTCCCAGTGGTATACTTTGACCAGTTTATACTTTTTGGAAAAAAAATTTAAATTCAACACATGAGTACCGAAAAGTGTGCTGGAGAAAACAGTACTGAATAATCAATTCTAACACATAGACTGAATTTATGCCTTTAGTCAATTCACTAAATCTTTTCTTAATATCAACAACTCTTTCAAAAAGGAGTCTGAAAAACTGGCAATATTAGGACATCAGAACTCCCATACAGTATATTTCCACATTAGTAACACGTCTTCAGTACAAACAGCTAAGACAGACTTAGCTATCTGGAAGTTACCTGGAAGGACTGAAATAAAACTCAGCATAAGACTTTAATATAACAAGTTCATTGTTGCTGAGAACATCGATCAGTGAAAGAAAAGTAATTACTGAAGTGAGTTTAAAACATGTTTTGTTCTCTCATAAAGAGGAAATATCACAAAGTTAATTCTTTGTCATAAGATTTAAGTAAGTATTAAGCAGCATGAGAACTTCATTTTGCATTTGTGTGTGCTATCTAGATTTATCTATTAATATGAACACTGAGACAACGAAAAATGACCAACAGTGTTCAGTTTAAAAGACAAACCTGAGTATCAGAGCATGACTCCGATGGGTGATTAAGAACTGCAAATGCAGAATCCCTTTTCCATACATTGTCCCACCATCTCGCATCAGCTTTAACAAGCTGACTCTGAAATAAAACAAAGAAACTTGGGGGGGGGGAAGCGGCCCATCTCATTCGACTCATCCTGTGGCTACATGACTGATGATCCAACATGGGAGGAGAGAGAACAGGAGGAACTTGTGGTCAGAGATAGTCAGAAGAGGCAGGAAGAAGGACCACTGCTTCAGGGCGGCACCTCACTACTAGATCAACTTAGTCTTAACACCAGCTCAAGTTCTTAGGCTGAGAGAGCTAACTTTCAGAGGGGTAAAGTAAAATAAAAGCCATTCCTCAAGATTGTAATCAAAAGTGTGAAGAAAATGCTGATTACTAACCCAGAAAAAAGGGTCAAAATAAGTACAAACATACAATAAGTAACTAGCACCTTACAGCTCAGCTACTGGGATAAAAAGAAGGCAAAAAGGAAAAAGGTAAATTTTTATAGGAACAGCAATGCATCAGCTGGGAAGAGGTTCTGATATCTTTTTAAGTACAAACAGGCCATCTCTGAGGCCGTAAGGGCATCTGAGAGCTACAGCAAGAACACAAGTTAAAAGACCACTGGCACTGAACAGTAGTAGACTGTTCAGCCTCTGCAGCAGTAGTAATATGGCTATATGACCCAGAGGTAAGAAATGAAAATAAGCAGTCAACTAATCATTACGGAATCAATATACAAATATGTGCAGCTTTTCATAGTAAGAGTAAACAGCAAAGAATTGCGCACTCCTGATATTTTTCTAAAAAAAATCAAAATGTACCTCTATTTCTGTGACATTCACAAATAACGCCTTTTGAAATTTCCAACTTCCATAAGGCTAATACATTCTACACCTCATAAAATGGATTGAGGCATACGCCTCCACCACAATATTTGGCAAAGAAGAAATCATTGAAACAAGAATAAAATCATGATACAAAATAAAGTGATACAGATGTCTATTTTTAGCCATACATACGCATGTAGTAAAAACCTTCAGAATAGAAATTTTAAAAGACTGTTTCCTAACCTTTACAGAACAACATACAATGTACATGAAATAAAACAGAAAACTGTTTAATAAAGTAAGCAACAAGGTTTCAGAGAGAAAATATGCATAAAACTGTTTGGCTGACAGGTCAATTATTCATTTTCAAACAATACAATTGAAATTTATTATACAGGAAGAATACCACATGATAATACACTTTTATGTTTCATATAAACAACTACAAGTTGAGATTTTGTTTGTGTATTTGCTTAACTGTTCTTCTACACATGCAATTAGCACTTTTTGCATGAGTAGACAATAATTTCTGAAGGGTTACATATTTTGTACAGAGTTAAGTACTTTATATTTTTAATACAATTTGTTATCACATACCCATGTGTCTGCATGAACAGGCCTGATGTTGCTGAGGAGCACCTCTTCATAATTTCCATAATCACAGAATTTAACAACTGCAGTTGTCCCAGAAGAATGGAGAGCTTCAATTTCTGCCCGGTAGAACTTAAAAGAGAAATTTTCAAAGGTCATAAAATACTACCTGAAACACCACAAACAGCTTAACAACTACCTTTTCATATGTATATGTGTGTGTATATATATATAAAAAAAAATTTAGTCTTAGTCTGCATTATGCTTTGAATAAGATTTGTACCAGATATTAAACCAGATGTATTAAAATTCCACATGGTAGACTTCAAGGACACATGGTAGAATGTGTTTAGAATACCCATTGAGGAAACATGCAGCTTATGAAATTAGACCAAACATTGAAAAGACTTGTTTTCATTTCTCTGAAAGCACAATTTCATCACTAACGCAAATGCTGTTTATATATAAAGAAGTGTTACTCTAAGACTTTTTCTTAAAATACATGTATCAGTAAGTGCCTATCAGCCATATACACTGTACATACTAATATATACCTATTTTAATACATAATAAAATATAAAAATATGATAAAACTTTCCCTTCAAGAAGTCAATTTTCTAAACACAAAACTTGCCTTTTTTTTTTTTTACTTTTATGCAAACACAGATCGGCTTCTTTGAAGTATTCAATCACTTATATCTTACTGAACACAAGGAAATCACTGCCTCCTAACATGGTTAAGCTCAGTACTGTATTTTATAATCACATTTCAAAATTGTCCTAGATGTGAGCAGCAGCATTTATTGTAACTGCCAAAAAAACAATAGTCCTCAAAAAAAACCCCTTCTAATATGATGAATACTTTTCAGGTAACAGTCTGAGATTACCTCATATCTACTTATTTTGCAAGTTTCATACTTTCCAGGATTTCAAACCCTCATCTCACAGTAATGCAAATATGCTTCTCAAAATAGGAAACAATTCCATAATATGCCATTATATTTCACATGAATCCATCCACCCAAGCTACATATTCCTATTTCAGAGAGTCAACTCACTATATGTTGCCACTACCAACAACTTTGCATGCCTTACCATCTGTTTTAGTATACAAGCAAAAGAGAGAAAAATAAAGACATGTTGCTCAGCTAATACTACTTCCTGTAAAAAAGACCAAAAAAGGAAAAAAAAACTTAAATAAAGAATATAAAATAAACACCAAAAAAGACAGAAAATGGTGGGAATAAAACCTATTCAAAGAACAATAATATTTAAGGTAGTTCTCTTCTCAGATTATCAGAACTGGTCAAAAAGTGACAGAAAACTCCTGGACAGATAATAACAAATCAAAGAAAATACACTAAAACTTTTTAGCAAAGGAGGAAAAGATGAAAAGAAAGTGTCTTGCTGCAAGAGAAATCTTATTAATACGAAAACCAGCTGAAGAAGTAGTATTTAAACTTTTAAAAATCAGTAAAACAGAACTATCATCCAGCATAACTCATTTGTTCCACAAATACTTCAGCTAATAGTCTACCAGTGATAATAAAAAATAAGCCTTTTGTTGTTTCCCTTCTGCGACAACTGAAATAAAAGAGGGAGATTTTTTTTAAACAGCCCCATTCCTGCAGACTGTGGCCTTCCCTTACACTAGAGTAAGGGTTGCACACTGACTTAGTCTAGAAAATGGCATTACACATCTACCATTACAGACTATTCTAGATAGCACAGCATCCTGTTTCTTGTTTGCTGGAAAATAATATGGGCACCTAGATCCATATTCATCCCTTCTAATTTTTGGCACTTAAATCAACTGCTTTAGTTAGGCGCTTTTTTTCTCTCATTTAGCTGGGGTATAGGATGACTATCACCTTCAAGATGACTTAATTTAAGCACTTCAAGTTTCACCCACTGAATAAAAGCAACATATCTCATAAGTAAATAAAAAAAAAATAGAACAAGAAGTTTGCCAAGAAGCACACTACACACCTAAGAACAAAGCCCCGTGTCTCTGTTAGCGTGCTAAATCTCCCATATGTATGTAATAAAACATAAAAGGTACAAGTTGAGGTACTTCTCATTTGACAAAGGCATACCTTGTTGTCTTCCCAATAAAGAGCAAAACATTCATCCCCTGGTCTCCAACTTTTTCCATACTCCATGTGAACTGATGGTTCTAATATTTTCTCTGGTTTGATAGGCCCAGATCTCCTTTTGGGACCGGTGTTGTAATACAACATTTTATCATCAAAAGATGGGATCGTAGTGGGTCCTGACGATTTGATAGGTCCTACTCGTCTTCCTTTCTGATGATGCTCAGTATCTCCATTTGGTACAGCATTAAAATTATCAGTTCTGGCAGCATTTTGGTAATCATTAACACCAAAATGTTGCTCACTTTTTACCATAAAGGCTTCGCTACTTATTGTCCGTGCCTTCCTATCACAAAAATTTTCAGAGTTGTGTATTTGGTTTTCCCTTTTCCCACGTTTCTGGTTATTGTTGTCTGTAGTATCTTGAGCAGCAGAGTTCTCCTTGAATTCTGTGAAAGACACCCCTTTTCCTACTCTGTTTTGCATATTGTTATCCCTTTTTTTGAAAGTAATATCACTCTGGTGAGTGGCTATGGGATAACCCAAATCCTTTGGCCTATCATTTCTAGGATAATGTCTGTCACTTTTATTTTTTTCCTCTGTCCAATGTTCTAAAGAGCTGTGCCTTTCAGGACCTCTGTTTCTTGGTAACCCACCACTTTCCAAAGCCTGCCTTGAATTTTGAATATCCCTTTGAAAACGAGGGGGTTTCTCATTCCTTGGTTGTCTCATGTCATTGCGAGAAATGTGTCTTGAATGATTCTCTTTGATGCCGTTCTGTTCTGTATTCATGACTTTGTGCTGTACTTGATGTGGTGGCTGAAATTGCAATTTTGGTTCTACAAAGAAAAAAAATATTTTAATTATTAACATATTTCACATAAACGTCTTTTAGAAATAGTGTTTCAGACCCCAACTGATAAAGCAACAGAATTATTTAGAAAAGTATGCAGTATTTACCTTTGTGATACAGAAATGGAATGGTACATATAAAATTTAGCAAAGACATTTGAAATGTAATTCCTAGTTATTGGAAAACATACACTATTCTGGGCTGTAGTTAGAACCAAACCACCTACCAGTATGAGAAAAGCCGGGCATAAATTTCCAGAAGGTTACTCATTTCTCCCTACGGATACCAATAAGTCATTTGAATAACAGCCACTTAAGACAGAAAAATAGAATTCCAACATGGAGAAAGGAAAAGGGAGGAAAATTAGGAGAAAAAAGGACCACACTTAATCTGAATTGAAACTTTCTGAACAAATACCTTGTTCACAGGTATTCAGCATAAAAGTCAAAGAAGAAAGAAAAGAAATAGAAGTCATAAAATGAACACAGCTGATAAACCATAGATAATGGGAATAATAACAAAGCCCGTAACTCTGGAGAGCCTGATCAATGAGCCGTAGCAGGAACCGCTCAAGCATTACCTTCAAGAGATTCAACCAGAACTTTAACTGATGAGAAGAAAAACAAGATTATCATGGATCTCATGAGAAAGAGCAAACTTGCTATGGGATGCTGGGGAGGAGGGGAACTGGTGGCTGGGTATGAGATCTGCTAGCAGACTTTGAACCTGATTGAAAAGGAAAGCATAAACCCATGAGAGTAATCCATGTTTGTATGAGCAATTTCATGTCATGTAGGTCCCTGCAAAGGTGTCATTCTCTTGCCTGTGTCCGTCCATGGCAGTTGGCCATGTAGGTACTGTGTGCATGAGCCTGGTGGGACCATGCACTCAGGCTCTCTGCTGCCTGGCCCTCAGTATGCTCCTATGGGAAGGAAAAACTAAGAAATTCAGTTTGCATGTTACCCCTAGAAGCAACGAATGCTGATATCTGACAACAAGTGTAAAAATGTTCATAATTACTTGCTACATGGTAAAATGTAAATTTTAGCTTTTTAAATAAAAACCAAAGAAACTTCCAAGCATCACATTATTTTTAAAAGCTCACAGAGTTTTTACCAATTTAACTGACTAAATTAGCTAATAAGAATCTAATTTTATTTTTACATACATCTGATTTACCCTAATTTTTAGAAGTCAAAAAGGTTTGACTAAAATTAGTGGTTTTCTTTAAAGTAACATAAGCATACATGAGGCTTAGCATGACCATAATCTTGATAAAAATACATCTTACTGCAAAATTTTGACTTTGAAACCAATAATGTTTTTAATGCACACATATGTACATATGTATTACTCAGAAAGAACCAGGAGTTTCATAAATATTCGTTTTCTTTTTAAAAATTGAAAGATGACTTTTTAAATCTTGTAACATTTAAAATCTGTTGGTTTTTTTTTTAACTAAAAACTTCAAGTTTGAAAGTACCTCTTTATCTCTCCTCTACAAATGGAACATGAAAATACTGGGTTTTTTTGTTTTATATCTGTAACTTTTCTGTAAGTATCTTTATTACACCTTCTCACTCCTGTATAACACATACCAATCTTCTAGATTTCCTGTCGTCTAGAAAGGCTTATCTTCCTAATTAATTAACACTCTTCCTTCATGACATGCTTAATTTATATCTCTTCTCCTCTGGTAGTAAAATCCTTGGGCTTCCAAGCTTTCTATTCTCAACCTAAACTACCCTGTCTATTCCTAATGTTAACTACACACAAAATGATTGAACTGTTTGATGACCTCCAAATGTTTGCTGCCTTGTATACACCATTAAAGAAAGTTGTATATAAAATTCGAAGATATTTCATTATAAATAATCTTATTTAATATTTTGTAACATGAAATCCATTAAACAAAGTCACTCGCACAGGGGAAACATGTTCCAATGGTAAAAGTAGAAATGGGCTAAAGACTACATTTGGCACGTTAATATTTTGCTAGTTGGCAGGATTTTAGGATTGACTTAGAATTTAAATGTTTCCTCTTGAGGGCTGTCCTTTGGCTGTTTTCTAAATGAAGAAACATCTTCTGAGCTGAGATGGGTAGTCATCTCAGAGAGTCTAGTATACACAAGGACTCTACAGCTGCAATACTTATCCTCAAAGCATGCAGAGCAGTTATAATACTTTAGTTAAAGCCATAAGGAAAAACTGAAACACATACATATTATTCTATAATTGGAAAAAGTTTACTGAAATAAAAGTTTACTGAAAAACTTTAATGAAAATAGCTAGTTTTACTAGAAGGAAGAAAATCTGGATATAATAGATCTCCGAGCAACCCACTTCTGTCACACAGCTGCAGAGATCTTCTCTTCTACCCTTCTTCCACCTCTTTGACCTGCTTTCCAATAAAAAGTTACAAGCATTCTCACATGAGACAATATTTTCTGTCTTTAGAAAGGCAATATTAATCTTCAAAATCTAGAAAGAAATAATTCAGAACACCAATGCTATTCATCTACTTAACAAGAATTACCTGTAAAATAGGACTTTAAGAAGTTTCTTTTAGAGTTATAACCCACTGTTCCACAAAGAAGCATGGAGATTTAGAACAGAGTAACTGCTAAGAAAAAACAGCAACACATTTAAACATCGGCATGAGTAGCTCCACCCAGAACTGAGTAGTTAGAAACAATTATATATTATCTCCTTTTTTCAAACAACAGAAATTTTAGCTGTATGTTAATAGAAAAAGCCATCTGTTGCAGATCTATTTAACAACAACAGGTTTCTAATATAGCAGTGGCAAACCCAGGACTACCGGATGATCAAATAAATTATTTCTACCTAATATAATGTGATCATGATACAAAACCAACAAGCTGACTTTAAAGCATGTCAAAACTCTCAGTTACAGATTTTTTAAAAATAGTATGGGGAAATTAAAACAATACTAAATGTTAGACAGCATGGAAAGAGACCAGAGAATTTCAAAACAATGAAAATAAGCATCTTTTTCCAGGTCTATTTACTGTGATACGTAAAAGCTGCTCACAAAACATCTGCTATTCTTCTATTCTAAACTTAAGAGATATAAAATCTAGTAAACTGATGTCTTCTACAAAGATGCAGTTATTGTGCTAAAAGCTTCCCAGGGGACTACACCATACACAACAGCCTTGAATGAGCAGGACATGTTAACCGATTATTTAATGTTCAAGCACAACCCATGCAGCAAATGGGAACTGCCAAACAACAGTAAATGTTACTTTGTCAACAGCAGTCAGTGAAAAAAGCCTAGAGATAAGAATACTACAGGTTCTTCATGAATTTGTGCTGTCTGGCCTGACCACCAAAAAACTGAAGGGAAGCTGAAGCTTCTTTAATAGAAGTTGTTAAGCGATGAGGGATGTTATTCACAGATTGTCTATTGCAGGTGCTGTTCCTTGCTTCTCCTTCTTGCCCCACTTCCAGCAAACCATTAGCTAATGTTCCCAGAAAAGTAATAGCTCCTACAGGGTAGTAAAAACCAAATATTAATTTGCCATTTAACAAGAAGATTTGGTACACTATTCTGTCAAACAGCAAGATGCATCAGCCCAGTCATCATCACTGTAAGCAGACATTTGGGAACATGGTCTAGAAATAATCCTTTTCAAAATGAATGACAAGGCTGTTGTCATCTGCTGGGTAGTTTTAAGATGACGACTAGCGTTTTCTCAGTTTGAAACCATCACTCACTTATTTTACTCATTTTAGTTTTTGTATGTAATGACCCAAGAAGACCGTACAGGACCAATCACATTCCCTTGCTTACAAGAAACCAGCAGGACCTGCTGCAGTTGGAACTCCCAGCCAATGCAATTTAAAAAGCACTGCTCCATGCAAAATGGAGTTTAAGCAGTATGGTTTCCTGTAGTTCTCTCCCATGGATTTTATCATGTTTAATAATGTGGTTAAACTCAAAGACAGCAGCCCTTCCCACAGCAGTGGCAATGATTTGGGCGGCTTCTTCCAACTTGAATTATATTTTCATGCAACTCTATGAAAGCATGTCTTTGAAACAGCTACCCCCAGGCCATGTTCTATCTTGTATTGGCCTAAAAGATTAAAAAATTAGAAGGAAATTAATAATACATTTGCACACATTTCATGTCATGGAGTGAAATTCCAGTTACTCAAGAGCTTTGTCGAGTTACATAAATATCAATATTATTCTTTCTAAAATGTAGTGACACTGAGGAACTAGAATCTGAGTTCATGTTTCTGTTGAAACAAAATAAATACAAGCTGAGGGGGATGATAATTGGCAAAAAAAACCCCAAAATATTCTGCCATTGCATTCACTACAAACTTGAACTCACAGGATTAAAGGACCGAAACAAAAATTGATGATTTTATTACTCTTTAAATTTATGAAATTTACATTTTTCATTCATATATTTAAAGAGAAGTTACTGACAAAATAAAAATACAAAAGTCTCCTAACATGTCACCAATGTCAACATAATACTACAACAAAAATAAGTTTGATTTTCTTGATATTCACAATTAACAGTGACTGAAATTCAACTTTTAGAAGTAAAGCTGCATGATAAACATTACTATTTCATAATTCAGATCCCTTACTGTAAATAGGGCACTTTGTTAGTTGAAAAAACAGCTACTAAATGATAAATTCCAAATGCTACAAATTCCCTTGAACTCCAAAAGGTCAGACACGTTTTTCCTCCCGAGTTCCCTCACCCCTAGATATTCAAATAAATTGTGTGACCAAGAAATTAAACATTATTTTTTTAAATTATATTCTACTGCATTAGCAATTTATTTCAAACCTTTAAGTTATTTTGGTAATATATAAATCATAAAGGACTAAAACAAAAAAAAGACTGTTGAAATTAGACAAGATGTACTAGTCCCAAATTGTCCAAACAGTATGTTACCATATAAAAACAAAACAAAAAACATGTCACACATCCTGGTTTACCTCAAGCATAAACATTTAAGTAGGAGAATGACAGAAATTCAAATCTAAAATCACAG
The DNA here is from genome assembly GCA_008711295.1 of Anarhynchus alexandrinus. Lineage (NCBI taxonomy): Eukaryota > Metazoa > Chordata > Aves > Charadriiformes > Charadriidae > Anarhynchus > Anarhynchus alexandrinus. The sequence goes on from VUYV01000040.1 coordinate 80,192, forward strand.
AAATGCCCTGTTCCTTTAGAGGTCTCTGGGGCTGGGTCCCTAAGAGTCTGGGTGTGTGTCCTTCTGCTTGCAATAAATGCTTACTCTGCACTAAAGTCCTAGTTCTTCTGAGGGACATTTGGGTAAAGAGTTAATATGACACAGTAAGAAAACCTCTGCCAAAAGCAATTGTTTATAAATGATCCTACAAGATCAGCACATCTTTTGTTACTGATCTCTTGCAGACAACACTGGTGGGGGAGAACTTAAAGGTAACCAGCAAAATTTGGTGGGATGCTCAAGATGCAGAGCGAGCGGAGACAAGAGTCCATACGATACTGATGTTATACAGCATCATTCAAACCACTGCAAGAGTATGGTCTGTATTTATGTGATGCATATTTGAAGAAAAATGATAAATGATTTTGTTGAAAAAAAAGAGAGAAAACAGTCTGGAAAAAAGCCTTTGATGAGAAGCTAGAAAAGCTCAATTCACACAGCTAACACAGCTGATGGATAAAATACAGGTCCGTTATGTCTTATAAACAGCTACTAGGAAAGCAAATTTTGATAGCTCTCTATACGGCAAAAAAAGCATACAGCAATCAGAAGCTGAGTATTGAAATTTCAGGTTAGAAATGAAAAATTGTTATTTTTTTAAATGCTGATCTTTAATTGCTGAAACAATTTACCTTGGAGTAGAGTTTATTCACCACCTTTAAATCAAAACTGCATGTCTAACCTTGTATTTCAGTCAAAGACTAACTGTTGGAGCAAGAAATAGAGACTACAGCCTATGACCTTCTCTTCACTTGTCCTGAAATGGCCCTGTTAAAAGACTACACAGACATGCCACCTCTCACTTGCTTTTTCTGCGAACCCATTAATATTGTAGTTTGTTGCACAGGAGGTTCATTTTAACAGGAAGAGCACGAAATGTCCACCCCAAGCACAGCCTGTCTCTTAGGAGGACTGAAGAGTGAATTCTGCACAATCTGAAACTGAAAAGTTTTGCCCTTCTACATCCTGGGTCAGTGCTCTAACCAAAATCATTGTTATGTTTCTCACCACCTACCCCATTTAATAGCAAATAATTATTTAAAAATTTATCTTTGCTTGAGTCTTTCAAAGATGTAGATGTCTGCCAAAAGCTTTTGTGGCTTTGGATCCAGGACAGATGGAAGCACCAGCCTGTTCTCAGTCCCTAAGAGCCAAAGAGAGAGTAAATATCCGAAACACGCCTGGTTGTCAGCATTTTGTCCATTATTCCTTAATTCTATAGTCAGAGCTCTTGGCACTGTTTTGTTCTCCCTGGTAATCCTTGTGTTTACTTATTTAAGTGGGCAAAGATGGATGAATTGTTCCTCATAACAAAAGAAAAATAAGATGATGATTAATGGAAAAGAAATCTTTTGTGTTCAGTAGCAGAAATAATCCAAGTACAAGCAAAGGCAGCTAGTCAACAGCAATTGTGTCTACTATTTTTGTTATCTCTCACAGTCAGCAGGTTTCTCTCTCCAACCAAAACTCAAACTACTTAATTTCAATACAGAAATATTTTCATAGGTGTCACCACGCCTTCATGGTTAAAAATATATAAATAAATCTGCAGTATAAAACTATGGGTTTGTTTATTTAAATGAAATGCAAAGAATTAAAACAAAGAATGTTTACTATATGCTGTTTTACAATTAAACAACTAGCAGATCATGCAGTCAGGTACTTAATAGTTTTGACAGCTGCAATTACTTAAAACAGTTTTTTATTAACTCTGAAAGAAGGAGACAAAAAAACCTCACAAGACACCACTTACAGGGCAAAAGACTAACAACTTATAACTAATCTGTACTTTTTAAAAAAGCAAAACAAACAAAAAGCTTAATGTTCTGTCTTACCTCTAAAAAGGAATAGAAGTACCTATGAAACAAAATATAAAGGTATTTCAATTCATAAATATTTTTCTACCAGGTCTAAAGCCAACTATGAAAATGTACCAGATCAAAGATAACAAATTAAACAACTGCTCTGCAGTTCCTGTTTACAAATGAAACCACCTTGCCTGGTTCCTGCAAATCCAGAAGTGAATTTAGAAATTCTCAACAGTACTGAGGTTTCATGTGCCAACAGAAACACTAGATAAGAAAAACAAGGACGGATGCACGGAGAAAAGCAAATCAATCCTTTGTGTGCTTGAAAAGAAACAATTCTTCTTTTCAGACACTTTCTCCCCAGATCACATAAGCAGTTTTTGAAGAAAATGTGGTGCGGCACAGAATTAAAAAAGATTTATCTCAGTTCAGCAAAAGTGCCTTTTGGTTTTGCTTCTACATAGACTCTCAGTCATTTAGAAGAAATTACAATCTGTCTGAAGAGTATAGAAGCCTAATGCTTTCAATAATGATAAATATGGACATTCCAGGTAATCATATGCTTTTGATCACATGCATTAGTCTAATAGTAGGGGTGTGCTCATTTATTCAAACCACTATCCCTATACAAATGCCATCTCTGAATATCTCCAAAACAAACAGGGATTTTGGAGACCATATGGGACAGCACGGGGCCAGAAATACTGCAGAACAATCAATCTCCTTTCATATTGCATGGAGGCTGTACTATGCTCCATATAAATGCAGAAAAACCTGTCTGCCTGGGCCCTCCTTAGTACAGTTACTACGCAGAAAAAAAAAAAAATATCAATGAAGAGACCTTATTCTTGAGTTGTTTCTAGCTGCTTCCCTGATGTGTCTTTATTTCTGACCACTACTTTTTTAATACTAAGAGAGAACTCCATGTCTCTACTGCCAACAACCGTCAGGATCAAATTAAATGAAAAAGGTGTTGGTAATATACAACCTGTTTTTTTGCAAACACCTGGATGCAGACTGTGACAAAGAGTTCACAGTGGTAAGTATAATCATTGCAGATACATCATCACTGCGCAAAGACTGTTAACACTCACGTCATCTCAGTTTGCATGGAATTTCAGACAACTAGTCATTAAGAATTTAAATAAGATTATTTTCAACCACAGAGGCATAAAAATTGCAGAAAAATAACACTTTTACTAAATTATTTTTAAGATGTGTTTGAATTCAGACTACTCAGGTTCTCTCAAACTTGGCAAAGAAAAAAAGCACCTGTAAGAGACAAAAAGCCTGCAATTCAGCATATCCCTATGTACTTCTTGAAAAATCCATTTGAAGTAGACTCTGCAAGACAGAAATAAAACCTGTCACAGAAACAGAGGCACAATCCTATGGGCTAGACACATTCAGTAAGGAAAATAAAAGCTAACAAAATGCAACTGTGCAAACATTGTAAAGGCTGCTGACTTCCAAATAACAAAAAGTACAAGAACATGTACGATTATGTCTTCAGAAGGACAAAAAAGCAGAAATATTTAAAAAAAAATTCAAAAGGTAATCAGAACACTTTCTGAACTCTTCAAAAATGCTAACAAGTGGGTTTTTTCCAGAAAAGCATGACTCAGGAATTGCATCAGATTACATATTAATCATTCAGAGAATGCTAAAAAACCCAAATATAGTGTTAAAATACACAAAACCAAAAACTCTGTGTGTCATGTTAGGAAATATGCCACAACTTTTGGCAACTGAAGGAGTACAAAGCCTTTACAAAGTTTTCATAGAATTGTATTTTTCTTCTTATGACATTTATGGAATCTTTATTTTTATTTAAGAGGGGAAAATATACAAAAGCAAAGCATATTTATCATTAAAACACAATATTGAAGATTATAAACTGATGTATATATGCTCATATATCCTTTTTTTTTTTCACTCACATAACACTATGCTTTATTACACTACAGTATATTGACTACATATATGTACTAAGCCCAAAGGATCATAAAGCTCCCCCTAAGCAAACAATACCAATCAGCAATAGCATTTTAAAAGGAGCAATTCACTCATTTCACAATTCTTGGTAAATTACTGTTACTTACTTACTATAAAATTACTGACAGTAAGAAAGGCATATATCCCACAGGGATTATTTCTATTATTTTTCCTTTAAATGTCTTTGTCATACATAAAAGCCTTCTCTAATCTCTCAATATAAGCACAAAACTTATCCAAAGAAAAAACAATGGTTGCAATGTGAGAGAAAAACACTGCAACTGTTTTCATTTCTTTTCACTGTAAAAATCTAACTCATCTTTGGTAAACAAAATGACTTGCCAAAAGATGAATCTCAAGCATAATTCCCTACACATGCTGTTGAAAATGTAATTACGTTCATTACCTGAACATTTTACAAAATTGTATCAGCAAATGCAAAATGTTTGTGTATTTGAAAGATATTTTATTTAAATATTTTAAATTTCTGACCTAAACAGTGAAGACTCATGATATAGATGGTCGATCTACAACTAGTTTCATTTCATAAAGGAGGCCATAAACTTATGGCTGGCTACTCACCATAAACAAACTATAAACAACATACATAATAAAAAAAGGAACTCTATTATAACTTTTTTGTTCACTTTCTACAAACCATTTTAGCAACACTTAGACCCAACTAGAACACAGAACAATATTTAGTTATTTAAAATCACTTGTTTTGCTGGCCAAAAGACGACACTGTTGCAATGAAACTCAACCTAGGTACAGCAACAATTTAGTATCTGCTATCAAAAGAACTATAAGCTATCACATTTATAAGAAGAAGCTTTTCTGTTCATAGCTGAAACTTAGCACGTTATAAAAATGTTTCATGAACTCCAAAATGGCTCACAGCACACCTAATTCTACCTGCAGCAGCAAGAGACCCCTGGGTTTGCTAGCAGATTCACTAATTTCTGAGCCCATCTCTTGCGGCAAGTTTTCTACGACAAAACGTGTGTCCTTTTTCTTTGCTGCTGCTTCCTCTTTTTTGGATAAAGCCATCCTCTGTACAGCTCCAAGAACTGAATTTCTAGACTGCTATGTTTCCTTCAACCTGAATATGGGGACTTTTAGTTGCTACGGGCTGCAGAAAATATTCAGACACATTAATGCAAAACGCTACATTGCTTATGCAAGTAGCAACTCTAAGTGTGCAGCTTCAAATGTCTAAAAGTCTAACAATAACAACTCTTGAAAAAAAATGTGCCATGTATTTAATGGAAAGTAGATAGTCCTAATAATTCTTACAGAAAACTGTGGTGTGGATGCACTGACAGAGTATACACGGCTTCGTGTTTTCATTTCTAACTCAGTAATGACTCTCACACAACTAACCTTACATTCACTGCTATAGCAAAAAGAGACAAATATTTACACATTTTTAATACATATAAGCTACAAACAAAAATAATACAGTCAACAAAAGACCTCTCAGTCGAATAACCAGAGTGATGGGGATGTTCTACTTGTATTTCAGATGCAGGTGCCTACTGATGTTACAGCCATTCATACCTTTCCCAGCTGGGCAACCTGTTCACTTTCATTTACTACAAGCTTGTTTTCCACTTATTCCATATTACTTTTTTTTTTTTTTTAAATCCCAAATCCAGTGAAAATACACAAAGCAGGAGTCCATTATCAACAGTCAACAAAGACTAGTTTGGAACTTAAGTTAAAAAAATAATTACACATGAATGCAGTCACTCCTTAAATGCACTCATTCCTTTGAAAACTACAAAATATCAAACAGTTCATACAAACTAGTCTGACCTTTTTTTCCCACCCTTTATGAAAAGTGTCATTTTATAGGGAGAAAAAAATTACAATTCCATCACAAAACCTTCATGTTAAATAATTGAAGAGGATATTTTTGCTTCATGTTGGCCACTGAAACACCTCCAAGGCCATACCCAAATGAAAAATGATCTCCATTTATTACTCAGCTTACCACGAGTTTTACTTTAACATTACAGCAACCTCTACAGACCTCAGGATGTATGGAGTTTCTTCTTTTTCTTTTAATGCATCTGTCTGTCAAAGTACTGAACGATTTAGACCTATACAGACATCCTGATGCATAGACTACATTTTGTATGGCTTCTTAAAAACAAAAAGTAATTAAAAGGACATTAAAGAAAAAGCCCATACCTTTTGCATTAAATCTGAAGGAATATTTGGCATCCCTCTTTCTAGCATCCTACCCTTCCCTCAGTACTTACAGTTATTCAACAGGAAAACCAGGAGAAAAATAGTTGTTTAATATTTTACAGGAGCTAAAAAGATATTTTTTGTTTTCGTGTCCAGATAGAGGGAATACAAAGACAATTAAGCTTACCACAATTACTAAACTCTTAACTGGGCAGCATGCAAAATGTGCTGTTTACAAACTGAGGAAGGAAGACTGCGGTTATGGCTTTTTTCTTTACTTACTTCTGAACAACATGAAAGTCCATTAAAGTTGTGAGAGCCTGTATCAAATTAGATCAAACTGCGACTTATGTCATCTTATTTCAAAATTACTGACTTTCAGACATCTAAGCCTGAAATAAATACCCTAAGCTCTTCTATAATCAAGACAGAACTACAAACCACCACAGTGCAATGTATTTTACCTTTCTTCAAAGGAGAGGAATAGCTCTCCAGCACTCCTTGTTTTTTTTACTGCTGACTGTGGAGGAAGTTCCAGTAACCACCTTTTAGATGACCAAGTCTGGAAAAATATTCCACCAACACTGTCTAATATTGGTTCCAGATACATTAATTTCAATAACTTACCCTCTACTGTTAGGGTACCCATTTTGGATTCCAAGAAATCAAATAGTGTGCTTGGTGCAGACGGTCTGGTGTTTCCTAGCTCTTCTTCATCTTCAGGTCTTATTCGGCCTCGGCCCTTCCCTTTACCTGTAAACATCAAAAGTTTTTTTGTGAGTGGGGAATAAATAAAAAAAAAAAGTGTACACACTCTTTTAAAAAGTTATACTTGATTTATAAAATGTTAGTATTTTCCATCTTTAAAAAAGTCTACCACGGACAAACCAGATACAGATATTTTCCATTTAAAGATATTCAGATCTGTGACTTCAAATTAAAAAGTTTTTACAAGAATACAATACACAGAGGTATTTTCTCAGTCAATGCATTCTAACTTGCAAGAGAAAAACCATGTAGATTATGGCCTTCTATAACTACATTAGTAATCCACCATAAACAAATTCCTTTTCTCTTAAAGCATTTCTTTGCAATTTATACCTCTAGGTGGTGGTCCCTGAATGGGTTTCTGTTTACTGCTGTTCAGAAGAAAATTTAATGCCGCCTCTAGGCTGTTACTGTTATCCATAAGTGCCTGTCTTGCCGCTTCTTTGCTGAAACCCATCTCTGTTATGTGTTTTAGAGCCTTTTCATCAACCTGAAATAAAAGGTACACACAGAACTAATCATAAGATACAGAGATTCTACAAAAACACCAGATTTTACTTTAATTTTCCATTAATTTTTAATTTAAATACTATTTCATTGATGATAAATATTTCAGTTTTATATAAAATCTTCACTTACAATATCTCTTAGGTCCAAACAATCAGCTAGTAGAGGGTTTTTAATATTATTATGATGATTTTTAATTCATCAGTTTTCAGTTCTAATATTATGTGGTTTCAAGCACAAATTCCCCTAGCCTACACTTTCCTTTGCTGTACACTGTAATAGTATGACAGACTGTAATATACTTTCTGAGATGAAAACTAAAATGAATCTCTCAAAGTAATACCAGTATAAAACCTAGCCATTTGTTCCTGTTTGAACCCTTTCACAACTTTTACAGACAATACAAACCCCAGTTTTCTTAAAACATGGAGAAAATATAATTGCTAAAGGTTCTGTAGAAGAAAGCACAAAAATACAAACAATTTACTTCTGCAGAAATGCAGACTATCTTATTCTAAACTGTATAGAGGTTAAGCAGGAATCACGGAGCACTAATTACAGAAAATAACCTTACAGCTGCATTGTGTTAAAGCACTCAAATAAGAACTTCCAGCACAGACAAAACTACATGCAGTAAACATGAAATGGGACTAAATCCTGTGTCCTTCCTCATCCCATACGCAACCAAAATGATGCCAGTTATCCACCTACTGCAACAGCTGTAACCAAATACGTTCCTAACTGGAGTCCCATGAACATAAGATTTTGTCTACAGGTTCCAAAATAGCCATACTGTGACCCTTCAAAAAAAAAAAAAAACAAATAAACAAACAAACCAAACCGAATCTAGCCTTTAAGATACACAACCTCTTCTTTCTCCCTCTGCTTAAACGACCATGAACTTTTATTGCAAAAATTATTTAAAATACGACTGTATAAGAGTTGTATGACAAATAACATTTAACCCTTCCTCTCCCCTGTTTTCCGCAGTCTTATGATGTAATTTCTCCACTCCTCATTTCTCCTTTTTGTCTTAATTCCAGCTACACACTGTGTTTTGGGATAGCAGATATGAACAGGTCTCCTTTTTGGGCAGAGACAAAATCAGTGTTTGTGGCTGCTATCTCAATACAGAGATTTCTCAATACAGTAAACCAGAAGATATAACAACTCAAATAACTGTCATAACTATGCTTAGCTACGCAAAAACCACTGTGATAAGCAAAACATGACTTTGCAGTACTTGGCTACAACTCCCACATGCTCAGCAATGTTAACTCCAATGCTTTCATGTAGCCTTCTGCATTCCCAAACTCTACAATACTCTTAAATTAACTGTCCAAAGACTAAGCAAAGGAACAGCAATTTAAAAGGTCTTCCAAGACCAACGGGGGCAGAAACATGGCCTCAGTGTCTACAGGGAACCATCATCCCACTTGAGCTTGACTTCCAGTTGCCTAAACAATGTCTTATTTTTAATAAAAAAAATAATAATAGTTCTCCCTCTGGGCCATTCTCCTAGATTCTTCTGCATGGCAACAAGGGTACAACAGAGGTAAGTACTTCCTCAGCCAATCTGCTTCACTCTTCTCCCCTTTGTAGTAAAGTAGCTGATTTGGGTGAGAACTAGCCATTACTGCTGCATCATCTCCTTTCTAGAGTGGAAATTCTGTGCATGACAGCTACATTCAAAGACCAGCAGGAAATGAAGACTCATATCTGCAGAACCTGCACTCTCAGCTATGGATACAAGAAAGAAATTGTGAATAGGTCACAATTTGTGACTCAAGGGAAAGGCAATTTCCCAGATACAAACACTGTTTGAGAAAGGAGGTAGTATCTTAAGTATCTCTGGGTGTCAAAAACACTCCCTTCAATATCACTTACACAGCACAAATGTTGCTTCTCATATACAAAACTGTAAAGACAAAGAAAATTGTAGGACATATCCTATAAGGACTATTAAGAGAGAAGGACAATTGACCTCCACAATCTATTGTCTGTCTACGAAGAAACTCCATACTTCCTTGTTTCTTGTTTTGTAGGTAAAGATACAGCGCTCCAGTTTTCTCAGCAGGTAACTGTAATGTCCTATACCATCTACACTACTACTTTTCTTTTATAAGAACTCAGGTTTAAATTTTACTGGATAAGACAACATTAAATTTTTTTTTACAAAAATCACGTTGAAACTCGTAACTATCTCAGTAAGGTACAAAAGCACCTTAAGTATTCTAAACACACTTCAAAATAAATTGAAAAGGAAAGCCCTTATTCCTCAGGGTATTTTGATTTTATTTTTGTTACATTTGGGTTTTGGTTTTTTAATAGTACACATTTAAAGTTCCATTTAAGTCTTCCACCTTACCAGTTCTCGGTAGACACCTTCATTCTTTCCCTCAGGTTTTGTTATCTTCTCTTTCTGGAACAGTTCCCTGTTTCGATTCCCTCCAGCACTCACACTGAGATTACTTCTGCTACTACCACCACCTCCTCCAAACGTCTTGGTCTTCAGATAAGCACAAAAATAACATTTCAGTAAACAGAACTTATGAAAATAAGCCTTAATATTTAGCTAGTAGAAAAGTGCAGTAAAATTGATGCAGCTGTATTTTTTATGATTATGCTTTGCACCAACAAATAAAGCACTAATTTACATACACAAAAAAGATGAATTTATTAGGTAGGACTTTTATTTTTTCCCCTATGCCCAAATGAAGATGTAAAAAGGGCATATAATTCTAGTTTTTATGACTTACCAAGCAAATTGGAAAAATAAACTAAAAAGGACAACCAAGGGAGGACATAAAAACCTGACATGTTAGAACTAAACTTCCTTGCTATTCTTTCTGACTGAATACAGGGAATGAGGGATTTTTAAAACTGAAAAAAGCAGATGGCAATTGATAACATGTATTTATTACTTAAATCTTATTAGCTAAATTGTAAAACACACATTTTTTAATAGAGGTATCAAATCAAAATCATAGCTACAATAAAACATTATGATACATTTATTAGCTTTATTAAAATAAGAACATACTCATCAATCCAAAAGGACTCTATTCTGGATTCATCTTTTTAAAGATACATGAGTAGAATTATAAGAAGGCAAACATCAGAAAGCATTTGTCATTTAAGAGAGAACTACTTAAAATAACAGGAAAAGATCAATCACAGTAAGTAAAATGCTGCAACACACGCATTCTAACCTCCTTGCTCTTTGCTACTTCTGCAATAGCAGCTGTTCTTTGCTTTTCAAATTCATCATTGTCCGCAACAGTTTTTACAGTATTTGTCATTTGCAGAGTCTTTCTGCGATCAAGTTCTCTGCTATCCACTTGCACGTGAGAGGCACATTTCTGAAAATGCAAAAGAAAGTTTTAATTAACTCTTCTGCTTATTCTCATTTGAAAAAAAAAAACCCAAACCATTATTCCATTACAGTAGTACAACTGTAGATAAAGAATATGATCCCAAAAATGTACACTTAGGACATCTAGATGTCTTTGCTGAAAGCACACTCCTCCAGTCCACTACAAAGTCTAAAAAGAATTACTTTTACATTTTAAGGTTAGTTCATGATGCAGCTAATATGATTCCTGTAAATACCTTTGTCATTTAAGAAGGGAATATGTTAGCACCTACAAGATCTGACAGGAAGAATCAAAGGGTCCATATACCAAACAGAATTTTAAGTTTGAGAGGAAAAATGTTAAATATAAATTGGCAAAACAAAGTGACAGGATCAACACAATTTTTTTTAACAGGCACATGTTTTAGATCCAAGTATTCATGATCTAAGGTGTTTTGATAGCCTTTATCTAACTGGAAACAGGTCCCCTAGATATCATGGTACAGTGTTTTTTTTTTAAATGAAGTGACAAAGAGAAGTATACTATACCTGCCCGAAAGGTAGAAAAGGGGGAGGGCCACCTTCTGTTCCAATGTTACTCCTATTGTGTTTTGCTAAACTCTGTAAAAGAAAATAGTTGATTAATAAATTGCAAACAAAACCCAGACTATATCATAAATGTCTGTATTTCAGGAAGTATATGAAACTTGCAAGATGAAAATTTTAAGCATAAAAAATAAAATCTATGATATACTTAAAATCATGGGGAACTTCACTTAAGCAAGGAGAAGGCTGAATGAGGGACAGGGAGATGAAGAAAACCACAAAAAATTGTAGAATCATGAAGAAAACACATGCACCAAATGGGGAAAATTCAGTTATACATCAAAATCTACACCAACAGAACAAAGCAGCACACAAATAGGCAGATCATAGAATCATAGTATCATTTAGGTTGCAAAAGACCCTAAAGATCATCAAGTCCAACCGTAAACCCAGCACCGCTAAGTCCACCACTAAACCATGTCCCTAAGCACCACATCTACCCATCTTTTAAATACCTCCAGGGATGGTGATCCCACCACTTCCCTAGGCAGACTGTTCCAATGCTTGATAACCCTTTCCATGACGAATTTTTTCCTAATACCCAATCTAAAACTCCCCTGGTGCAATTGAGGCCATTTCCTCTTGTCCTATCGCTTGTCACTTAGGAGGAAAAAACAACACCCACCTCACTACAACCTCCTTTCAGGTAGTTGTAGTAAGGTAAGGTCTCCGCTCAGCCTCCTTTTCTCCAGGCTTAACAGCCCCCATTCCCTCAGCCACTCTTTAAAAGACATGTGCTCCAGACCCCTCACCAGCTTTGTTGCCCTTCTCTGGACACGCTCCAGCACCTCTATGTCTTTCTTGCAGTGAGGGGCCCAAAAACTGAACACAGTACTCGAGGTGGGGTCTCCCAGTGCCAAGTACAGTGGGACAATCACTTCTTCACCTTCCAGCCAGTTTTTTACCCAGCAAAGTGTACGCCCATCCAAGCCATGAGCAGCCAGTTGCTCCAGGAGAATGCTGTGGGAAACTATGCTGAAGGCTTTACTATAGTCCAGGTAAACAACATCCACAGCTTTTCCCTCATCCACTAAGCACGTCACCTTGTCATAGAAGGAGATTAGGTTTGTCAGGCAGGACCTGCCTTTTATGGACCCATGCTGAACTGGCCCTGATCACGTGGTTGTCCTGTACTGTGTGATAGCACTCAAGATGATCCGCTCCATAACCCTCCCAAGCACCGAGGTCAGACTGACAGGCCTGTAGTTCCCCGGATCCTCCTTCTGGCCCATCTTGTGGATGGGTGTCACATTTGCTAACCTCCAGTCAACTGGGACCTCCCTGGTTAGCCAGGACTGCTGGTAAATGATGGAAAGTGACTTAGTGAACACTCCTGCCAGCTCCCTCAGTACACTAGGGTGGATCCTATCTGACCCCATAGACTCGCATATGTCTAGGTGCTGTGTAGCAGGTCACTAACCATTTCCCCTTGAATTATGGGGGCTTCATTCTGCTCCCCATCCCTGTCTTCCAGCTCAGAAGGCTGGGTACCCCAAGAATAACTGGTCTTAAGTATTAAAGACTGAGGCAAAGAAGGCATTACGTACCTCAGCCTTTTCCTCATCCTTGGTCACTACGTTTCACCCTGCATCCAATACAGGATGGAGATTCTCCTTAGCCATCCTTTTGTTGCTAATGTATAGAAACATTTTTTCCTTGTCTTTTACGGCAGCAGTTACATTAAGTTCTAGTTGGGCTCTGGCCCTTCTAATTTTCTCACTGCATAATCTCACAATATCTTTGTAGTCCCCCTGAGTTACCTGCCCCTTCTTCCAAAGGTTATAAACTCTCTTTTTCCCCCTGGGTTCCAGCCAAAGTTCTCTGTTCAGCAAGGCCAGTTTTCTTCCCCGCTGGCTTGTCTTCTGGCACAATAGGATGGCCTGCTCTTGCACCTTAAGGATTCCCTTCTTGAAAAACATCCAGCATTCCTGGATGCCTTTGCTCTTCAGGACTGCCTCCCAAGGGACTCTGTTAACCAGGCTCCTGAAAAGACCAAAGCCTGCCCTCTGAAAGTCCAAGGTGGCAGTTCTACTAACCCCCCTCTTTACCTCTCGAAGAATTGAAAACTCTATCATTTCATGATCACTATGCCCAAGATGGCCTCCAACCTTCACATCACCCACAAGTCCTTCTCTGTTCACGAGCAACGGGTCTAGCAGAGTGCCTTCCCAAGTTGGCTCCCTCACCACCTGTGTCTGGAAGCTATCTTCCACACACTCCAGGAATCTCCTAGACTGTTTCCTCTCCACTGTTTTGTATTTCCAGCAGACATCTGGGAAGTGGAAGTCCCCCACAAGAACAAGGGCAAGTGATCGCAAGACTTCTCCCAGCTACTTATAGAATATTTTGTCTGCCTCTTCACCCCAGTTGGGTGGTCTAATAACAGACTCCCACCATGATATTTGCCTTGTTGGCCTTCCCCCCTGATTTTTACCTATAAACACTCAATCTTATCACCATCACTAACCTCTAGACAATCAAAACATTCCTTAACATATAGGGCTACCCCACCACCTCTCTTTCCTTGCCTATCCCTTCTGAAGAGTTTATAGCCACCCACTGCAGCACTCCAGTTATGCAAGTCATCCCACCACGTTTCTGTGATGGTAACTATATCACAGTTTTCCTGCTGCACAATGGCTTCTAGCTCCTGTTTGTTGTCCATGCTGCGTGCATTGATGTAGATGCACTTCAGCTGGGCTACTGAACCCACCATCTTTTCTTTACCCAGCACCCAGTGAACTTGCTGCCACTAGAGGCTGTAAAGGCATACAGTTTCAGCATGTCTAAGAAGGGATCAAACAAATTCAGCCCAGAGAAGGTAAGGTTCAGGGGGATCTTATCAATCTCTTCAAATACCTGAGGAGAGACTGTAAAGAAGATGGAGCTAGGCTCTTTTCAGTGGTGCTCAGTGACAGGACCAGAGGTAATGGGCATGAACTCAAATGCAGAAGGTTTCCTCTGCATTCAGGAAATTCCTCTACATCAGGAAACAGTTTTTTACTGTGAGGGTGACCGAGCACTGACAGAGGTTGCCCGGGAAGGCTGTGGAGTCTCCATGCTTGGAGATATTCAACAGCTGCCTGAACGTTGTCCTGGGCAACTGGCTCTAGACAGCCTTGCTTGAGCAGGGGGGCTGGACAAGGTGACCTCCAGAGGTCCCTTCTAACCTCAAAAACTTTGTGAAATTCATGAATCCATGTATAAGCAAATACTGAAAGGATTAGTCAGGATCGTATTCCCTGATAAAGATAATACAACAATTCTGGATACCACAGCTCAGGCAGTGGTACTCTTCCTAAAAAACATGTCTTTTTGCTGTGGTTGGGAACAAAATACTGTGCCACTAGAACATTTCCCCTATGGCCTTATGAAAAGTAGAGCGCATATGCTAAATTCATCACCAGATCTTTGGATTGCAAGGACCATAACAGTAAGCACAACAAGTATTGATACTTAGCATTTACAGAACAGAAGCACTCTAAACTCTTAGCCACAATCAGGCAATTAGTGACCTAGGCCTGAAAATAAAGCACTCTCAAATAATAAAAATTAATAGTGGCCAACAACAGTAAAAAAGATGGATTTGTAAAACATTGCATTAAAATATCTGCTCATAGATGATAACATTTTTTCTCTTTCTTTACAAATTGTGAGAACTGCAGCAACCTGCAAGAAAATGAAATTCACTGGAATCAATACTTGGCTATGTGTTAATGACTTCGTATTGCACAGAAATATTTGGTTTCAAAAGTGGAAAAAGGAGGAACAGGTCCTTAATGCTATTAAAATGCTTCAAAATTGCATTTCCTATAATGCATCTGTTTTATCATCTTCGTTTCTTATTGTCCCTTTTTTCCCACTGGGACAGTCATGCATGATTACATACAGCATTTACTACTCCCCACTGCAGAAGAAGTTTTAATTACTATGACATTTACCTATATATATAAAAAACATATGACATTTTCCTATATATTTAGTACCCTGATGTAAAATTGATTTAATTTCATCATGTGAGAACTGTAGTCTAAACATTAATATGTTTTAAGTCATTACACTATAAAGGAATTTCTTGAAATAAGTAAAATATTAATTTAGCTAACTAATACCCAAACCAAAACTTTTGGTCTACTCTCTTCAAGTTAACTACTTTTATTTAGGAACCAAAGACTATTTTCTAAATCATTTATGGTTATTACTTTTATTTAGGAACCAAAGACCATTTTCTAAATCATTTATGGTTATTAATTCCTTTCCAGGGTGAAAAAAAAAAAATATCCTTTTCCTCATGCCTTGGAGTAAAAAACACTGTTTAAGTATTC
The DNA here is from genome assembly GCA_008711295.1 of Anarhynchus alexandrinus. NCBI lineage: Eukaryota > Metazoa > Chordata > Aves > Charadriiformes > Charadriidae > Anarhynchus > Anarhynchus alexandrinus. The sequence goes on from VUYV01000040.1 coordinate 95,791, forward strand.
AATAAATTATTCAAAACAAAGCATTTAGAAGTGCAGAAATCTTTAAATTTTTCTGCTTTGGTTTCAATCTGTTCACTTCAAGTGCTGCTTAGAATTATGAGCTAACCAAGGGCTGATCACTGGAGCACAGTCATACCTTCCTATATCTATTAACTGAAGCAGCAGAGTACAACAGTTAAGCCGCTTCGTTTCCCCATGGTAGGTGCTCTAGGTACAATAAACCCTACACTTCTCTTCTAGAGAAATGTAGGCAATTCTGGAATGAACTCCAGCCCTGAATCAAATTATAATAAAAATACCTATGATATGATAATATGATAGCCTAAGAACTTGAGCATTTGATCATAGTCCTATGATCAACATCCTATAATCAGTAAGAATATGCTTAAGGTCAAGCTTTTTTCTTCTTTGCCCCCAAACCAGAATCAAGGAAACACATACAAGAAAAAGACTGTTCCAAACTACTGCTCAAACAAGTAATTTGGGAAATAGCAAAAACGTGCTTAAAAATTGACTGCATATTTACTAACATTTAGCTACATGGATTTTGAATCATAACAATTTGTTGCATAAAATTGTTATCCAGAAGGAAAGAACTCTGCCTAATGGTAAATAACAGCCTTGACACTTTCTTCTCAAGTAGCCCTGTCTGCTGAGAAGTGAGAACAACTGCTTTGGAAATTAAACTCTACTTTACACCAAATAAAAAGCAAACTGGCAGCAAGAAGAATATTTTTAACTTGCAATTAAATTTGCTTGTAGCAGAGTGGTAACTATCATTTAGAATAAACTTTGTTATTATTAATAGATTTAGTATGCTTCTTTTACCCTTTCCACTGTATTTGTATTGTAACATTAAAAAAATATTTTTTAGGGAATCTCTTAAGAAACAAAGGTTCACAATATGAGACTTAACTCCTAGATATTATATACTATTATCCCCTCACACTTCTTTCCAATATCAGTTTTGAAGTATACGTAAAACTAATTCTTTTTCCCATCAGGTAACTTCAATATTTAGCCTCACCTTCACCAGAACAGAACCACCATTAAGTTCACTAGAGAACTTTCTTTTAGATAATCTGTAGTTTGACAGATTCTGTTTTAAAAATGTAAGGGCCTAGCAAACAGTCTCACCAATCATCTCAGCAAAATTTGCCTCAGTCTTCACTTACAGATCATCTCATATTTTGATTAATAGCAATACAAAGTACTTTTCCTTCATAAAGAGGGTACCAGCAATTATCTTGCAGATACTGATCCTCACTGATTGAAACACCAGTCACCACCAGAACACTGGGAACACTATGAAGCAGTAACTATTTGGAACTGTATTGTCACCTAAAGAAGGCCATGACACATTACCTTATATTTTCAGATAGTCTAGAAAAAAGATCACACAGTAACATTCTTGTTTACTCCTTACTTATTCATTTACTGTCACTTAAACACTGACACTTAAAAAAAAAATTGAAATTTCTAGGCAAGAATTACCTTATGATAAAATCGAATGCTACAAAGAATATATTTATTCCACATGAACTATATTTGCAGTGTGATAATACTGCATTCATTCCATATACACTGTATTTGTAGAGCGAGTCTTTCACTACTAAAACTTGATTCCTCCTGAAAGCAATTTCAAACAACATTCTGAATGGAAAACAGTAATGCAACTAGAAGCTGACAGATAGATGCAAGGGCAATAATTTAAGACTGGACAAACAACTTCAATTCTGAAGTTATGTAATATTATTTGACCTAATAGCACTAACTTTTTAAATAAGTATAAAAGGAACTTACTTTGTCCTTTATCTACACAAGAAGCTCAATTAACACTTCTCAGACATTGTAGCAGAGAGAAAAAAACTGGCTTCAAAACAAGTAATTTGAAATAGTCACAGAAATACAAATTTTCTGTCTTTTTATGCAAACAGAGTTCAGCATTTCATTTAAGCTCCAGTAGCAAGATTAGACAAGGAGTGGCAATGTCCTCGCTCCAATATCTTTGCAAGTTGACAATCTTGCTTATTTGTCAACCGTTCTCTTCCATAAAGCTTTCTGAACAGGACAGAAACATCGAGTTCATGAGGAAACTGCTATCAAAGTAGCATCTGGCTTCTATAGACTTGCTTGAGCGCTATCTGTCTAGCTGTCAGTCTGGATATAGATCTGGAACTACAATTTCCAGTGGTCATGGTTCATCTGTCCAAACTGATTTCTTGTCACCCACAGCTTTTCTGATATGGCCACATTTATGCTGGGAACCCGATCATGTGCTGTGAGGTGGTCAATGAGAAAAAGAAAACAGTCTGGCAAATTGCAAGATGGAAACAGAGAACCAAGGGGATAGCAATAGGCAACAGTTAATTTTCTATACTCTACATTACCAGAGTAAGTCAGTGAAAACCTAGTTACCTCTTTTAAACATATCACATAAAGCCAACAGAACTGACTAACAAGTGCTGGAAGTTGTAGTCAGAAGCATGCCAATGGTTATTAAATGGTTTGCTTTCTCGTAAACAGAACGTGTTCTGAGTTACTTCTAGACATTGAGCTCAAAAACAAATTATTTACAGAGCAACATTTATTTGTTGAAGCCCAGGTATAATAAACATGAAAACAGACTGTCCAAAATATCACCAACAAAGCTAACCAATTCTATTGATGCTTCTCTTACCAATTAGCTGGCATTCTTAAGAACGTGTTAGTTCTATGTGTCTCTTTTCCCTCCTCTATGTGTCTCTTTTCCATCAACCTTAACACTTAGTGTTTTTTAACTGGAGAGAGAACTCATGAGACTTTATACTAAATATGAACAAAAATGATAAAATGGGATGGTTTCTGCTGTTGGTCCCAGAAACTTCTTTTTAATCAAACGGGCGGTTTCATTTAACACCAGGATCGTTTTTAAAAAACTACTTTTAACTATAAAAGCACAAAAGGATGCCAAACAAAATCTACTAAAACTGACACTGTGTAACTCAAATGTTCATATAAATATTGGTCCAGTTTGCTCAAATCTATAAAATGCAAATCAACACCAAGGAAGGCTAGCTGTAACAAAACCAACTATGCCAAGCTTAGCATTAGCAACAATAAAAGAAATACTTTACATAGAAGTGACCATCGTGTTCATAAGCAGCTACTCTGTTTCAGACATCTGGATGTAAAAATATAGAGATGTGTGTCTCCAGTACTGATAGTGGATCCAGCAAGTATTTGGGACTGTTTGTAGCAGGGTCACAACCTCCAGCCCTAGGAACTTCCGCTTATTTGTGAGAAAACATATGAAAAAGTCTTCCTGCAGCAACTTTCGTTCTGTTGTGACAGGAACCAAGCTAAAAAGGAGTAAGAGGGCTTACAACTATTTAGGGCTTGTTGAAAGATTTTAAAGTCTGCAATCTGTCTTTCTAATTACAAATTTACCTAAAGCACTGATGAAATCTGCAATGCAGAATTCATACTTAAGGTTACCAATTTCAATGCTTTCCATACATTTACTATTATTATTTTTGCCTCAAAAATATACAGTCTGCACATGGTAATTGTAAAAGGCAACTATACTTTGGTACCAAACACACTGTTTAGGAAAGCTTGGGTCCCATGACTGCACTAAAATAAGTTTCATATATTTGATTAATGTTTTCAATCCTTGCTGACGATGAAAAGAATCAGTTCCCATGCAAAGATCACTTATCAGATACATTATGCATGAGACCTATTTACACATATTTGGCTTCAACCCTAAAAATATTGTGACAGTAAAGTTCTAAAAGCTTAACGTATGAAAGTTCACAGTCAACACATTAAGCTTGATGTCATTAAATGTAATACGCATCCTGTAAGACAAGCATTTCCAGTGGTGTTACCTCACCCTTTGTAATTCCCACTTTTCTATAAGATGCTCCACTTCACCTCCGAGCACTGCTGTGTTACTGTCATCCAACAGCAAGAATCCGTTTCTCACTTCAACAGTTCCTGAAAGCTTAATTTTTGTTCCAGGTGGAGTGTTCAGGCTAGAAGTAGAAACAAAGTCAAATATTTCAAATATGTTTATTAATATTCTGACACCAAAAACATATAAAACTCTACTCTTATTATCCTTCCAACATTGTCATATTTCATAATAAAAAATTAGCATCAAAACCTTTGCAATAAGTCCTTCAGTGTGCACCGTACTTTTCAATAGCTTTATTGGAATGCTTCCCATTCATTACACAAAAATGCCATATTGCAAATTAGATTCTAACAGAGATGAATGTTTGCAAATTGTCTGTTTGGTTAAAATCCAATTTAACAATACCAAACTAAGGATGTGATTTGTTTAGACTAACAGAAGACGTCTCAAAATCAGTTCTCTAAGACTAAGTTCCTCATCCTAGGATGCATTTATAGTTAATAAATAGAAGGTCTCCAGATGGTTAATCATCTCATTTGTTTTAGACATTTAACTTAGGAGAAAACAAAGAGCTGTTAGAAAAGAAGCTTTCTATACATTACTAACAGCCAGGAATGTACCAGAATAAATATAAAAAACCATACATCTTGTAGTGCTGCTTCTCTCATTATTCTATCATTTGAAGACATATGGATGTTCTCTGTGGTCTACTCCCACAAGGAGGTACCTACCTTCTTTTCACACAAATCTACCTTATGAAAAACAACAGCAGATGCATAAAAGAATCACATATCTCCGACCCGTAACTGAAAGATATGACAAGCAGCACAATCTGGATACTATGATTTTTCTTGTGAGAAACAGGACACAGTCAGTTATAACCTTTCAACCAAGAGACAATAACCTTTTCAAAATATGTTAAAGCTATCGTTACAATCACAGGACCACACCAGGCGGTGAGGAATATTCACAGTGGAGTCAGCCAATTTCAGCACTAGTGGCATTAACCTTAGCAATATTAATGGAGTTTTGGTATTGTTCTGATAAAAGCAAAGAAAATGAGATCAGAAAAAAAAGACAAGAAAGAAATATGGCAAAAAATGAAAACTATGCAAAGGTGGGGTAAATAGAAACCCTAATAATGAAGAACTCATTTAAAAGAAAACTGTGATTTTTATTATTTAAAGAAACACTAAGTACTGAAACAGCACATTATTGTAGGTTAAGACTCCAACTTCAAACCTGAAACAACCACATTCAACACAAATTTAATTTTCATACGTTACTTGAAAAGAAGAGCTCACATCATTATTACAGAGTGATGAGTTCTCTGACATTTTTGAGGTTTTATCTAAAAGCTTTGAAATTATGTCTTCTACTGAGCCTTCTTTAAGTATTTTGTGATCTAGAATCTACTTACACTGGAGCCTGCTTGCCTTTCTTTTCTGCTCTCTTTATATTCACACTGGAATATGACATTCCAAGTTCTGCTGGCTCAAGCTAAAATTAAAATATCATTACGTCTCCTACCCTTTAAGCCAGCACCACTCTAAACAGCAAGCTGGCTCCTGCTCAGAAGGAGCAGTTTAACAGTAAAAGACGACATTTTAAATGAAGTATAAAAGGTCTATATCTAACTGTTGCAGCTAGCAGACAAAGAAAGAGGAAGAAGATTACTTTTTGTTTTAAATCAAAGTAATCTGAACTAGAGTGAACAGCAAAGCACACCATGACTCCAGAGACTAAATACTAGAGATAATTTTCAACATCTTCATAACTAAATACACAAAAAATCCCCATGTTCATCAGCAATTAGCTCTCCTACCCTTCATTTTTTATCTGAAGAAATATTTACTAATCAAATCCAAGTTAACGCCTTGCCCATGGTAAAGCAGCACTAGTTGCATTATGTTAGGTGTGTCAGGCCTGTGACATTCCTGCTACCACAGTCAGACAAAAGATCTGCTACTACTAAAAACTGGAATTTCGGCTCAAGTTTGCACACACCAAAATGCTGTGTGCCACGTCAACTCAAACTCAGCACATGGCTGCAAAAATCCACTTTCTTACTTCATGTACTTCAGCACAAATGGTATTGTAAATTACATTCCTATATACCTTTGCACGCTCAATTTAAGGTTCTTCTTTATATACAAAATTCAAGAAGGAAACCTGTTTTGTGAAGCAATTTTTCAATACATTAATAAGGACACTTCCATTATTTTAAAGACATTTAAGTTTCAAAGCAAAACTTTGAAAAGAAAGTTATTCACCTTATTTTTGACATGCTACTGTACTCAATAGCTGTGCAGCTTGTGTGTCCATCGGTCATCTGTAAACGTAACATTCTGGGAGCAGCCTGAGATTCTTCGTTATCCTTTGGTGCAGAAACATTGCGTATTTTCTGTATTTGAAGAACACATGGTCCTTCCAGCTATATATGCGAAACAGAAAGGACAAAACTGTTAACACCCATGAAGCAAATACACTGTAATATTTAGACATACTAACAGATGCCCCCAGGCAAAGGAAAGTGCAATTTGATCAGGCAGTCATGTTCAATTTCTGTCACTCATGTACTGTATGTTCTAAAGCATGATAGAAATGGCTTTTTCAATTTGTGATGCTTCACACATCTCTGCAATACCGATT
>VUYV01000040.1:102384-184791 GCA_008711295.1 Anarhynchus alexandrinus
GAGCAAACAAACAAATAAAAATACAAATATCATCACTTCCAACATACTATGAAGTCCAGATAAGATTTTACATGCTGTACCTCAGTGTCTCATTCATAAAGTGTTCTAAAGAAACAACCAACTACCTTTGAAGACAATATGGTGGTATCAAAATTACATTTCAAGTTCAACTAACTAGGAACTCAGCTTCTTCAAACAGAGATGCAACCAGAACATAACAACCTCAAGGGACATCGCTACCTGTTGGTTGCCTAAAACTGCAGCATATCCTACTATACACACCACAGTTTATGTTAACAACAAGAATGAAAAAAAAGCCCCCAAACCAACAAACCACCAAAAAAACCCAAACAAAACCAACCAAACCAACCACTTCATCACATTTGGGTTATAGCTGAGTACACAGCCTTTCTGATCCCTCTGAGAAATAAAAATGAATAATCTGTTGCTGCTCAACTGATCACTAGCACCTGAGAGACAGCAGAAAAGATGAAAAAAGTGCACATTTCATCAGCTTCTTCCCTTTGAGAAACAGAATAGGTAGCCCAGAACACCACAAAATGACAGCAGATAACCAGGAGGTGAATATATATAAAAGAGAATATAAAGAAAAGAGAAATGAATAAATAGAAGAATATAAGCAGTGAAACCAGATAAATTAGAAGATGAGGAAACAGGAACTTTATTTAGGATGAGAACAAAAGAGAATGGAAAATACTTTGGAATGCCATCAAAGCATAAAATTGTACTAAGGGGAGGAGGAAAAGTGACACGAAAAGGAGCAAAAGCAGCACTTTACAGAGGCCGCTTCTTAAATGGCTTTGTAATCTTCAGACAACAGCCAGTAACAAACAAATTTCTAAACAATTTTCCTATTCTTGACACTTTTAAATAAATTTAATTTGAAGGCACTTGCACCATTTGTGACTTCAAATTGAACCATGGAAAATACAGTAATTGAGACATAGGATTTCTCAAAAGCTGAAGTTATGTTTATTTGGAATCTACTGAAACTCAGAAGCTTTCATTTCTTTTTTGTTCAATACAGAATGTTTGAAGAAAAGAGCATAAATAAGAACAACAGTACTTTTAGTAAATGCTGACTGAATCTTATTTCTTTCAATAACAATTAAAAGATACTGTTTCTCATATGGGGGACTTCAATCACCGTGATATTTGCTGGAAAGACAACACAGTCAGGCACGCACAGTCCCGGAGGTTTCTGCAGAGCATTGATGATAACTTTTTGACACAGGTGGTGGAGGAACCAATGAGGAGAGGTGCACCACTGGACCTTGTGCTGACAAACAAAGGACTAGTTGGGGATGTGAAGGCTGGGGAGAGCCTTGGCTTCAGTGACCATGAACTGGTGGACTTCAGAATCCTCCATGGAAGAAGCAGGGCAAAAAGTAGAATTACAACCCTGGACTTCAGGAGAGCTAACTTTGGCCTCTTCAAAGACCTACTTGGAGGAATCACCTGGGCTAAAGCTCTAGAAGGAAGAGGGGTGCAAGAGCGCTGGTTAACATTCAAGCAACACTTTGTCCAAGCTCAAAATCGGTGCATCCCTAGGAACAAGAAATCAGGTAAAGGAGGCAGGAGATCTGCACGGATGACCAAGGAGCTTCTGGAAAAACTCAAATAGAAGAAGGAAGTTTACAGAATGTGGAAAAAGGGACTGGCCACTTGAGAGGAGGACAGGAATGCTGTCAGAGCATGCAATGATGCAATGAGGGAGGCTAAGGCCCACTTGGAATTAAACCTGGCAAGAGAAGTCAAGGACAATAAGAAGGACTTCAAGTACACCAGCAGTAAAAGGAAGACTAGGGCCTGCTGGTAAATGAGATGGGTGCCCTGGTGATGGAAGATGCAGAGAAGGGGGAGTTACTGAATGCCACCTTTGCTTCAGTCTTTACTGTTAAGGCCTGCCCTCAGGAATCCCAGACCCTGGAGGTAAGGGAGCAAGCCTGGGGAAGGGAAGACTCTCCCTTGACTGAGAAGGATCAGGTTAGAGATCATTTAGGCAAACCTGACACCCACAAATCCATGGGCCCTGATGGGATGCACCCACAAGTGCTGAGGAAGCTGACTGCGAAGCCACTCTCCATCATTTTGAAAGGTCATGGAGAACAGGAGAGGAGCCTGAGGACTGGAGGAAAGCTAATGTCATGCTAGCCTTCAAAAAGGGCAAGAAGACCGAGGAAACTACAGGCCAGTCAGCCTCACTGCCATCCCTGCAAAGGTGATGGAGCACCTCATTCTGGATGTCATCTCTAAGCATATGGAAGAAGAAAAGGTTATTGGGAGTGGTCAACGTGGATTCACCAAGCAGAAATCATGCTTGACCAACCTGATGGCCTTCTATGATGGATTGACTGGCTGGGTAGATGAGGGGAGAGCACTGGATGTTGCCTACCTCGACTTTAGCAAGGCTTTCAACACTATCTCCCGTAATATCCTCATAGGTAAGGTTAGGAAGTGTGGGTTAGATGAGTGGACAGTGAGGTGGATTGAGAACTAGCTGAATGGCAGAGCTCAGAGGGTTGTCATCAGCAGCACCGAGTCTAGTTGGAGGTCTGTAACTCGTGGTGTTCTTCAGGGGTCAGTACTAGGTCCAGTTTTATTCAACATATTCATCAATGACCTGGATGAGGCGACAGAGTGTCCCCTCAGCAAGTTTGCTGATGACACATAACTGGGAAGAGTGGCTGACGCACCAGAAGGCTGTGCCACCATTCAGTGAGACCTGGACAGGCTGGAGTGTTGGACGGAGAGGAACCTAATGAAGTTCAACAAGGGCAAGCGTAGGGTCCTGCACCTAGGGAGGAATAACCCCATTCATCAGTACAGGTTAGGGGTTGACCTGCTGGAAATGTGCCCTCGTGGCCAAGAGGGCCAATGGCATCCTGAGGTGCATTAAAAAGAACGTGGCCAGCAGTTGAGGGTGGTCATCCTCCCCCTCTGCTCTGCCCTGATGAGGCCACATCTGGAATACTGTGTCCAGTTCTGGGCTTCCCAAGTCAAGAAAGACAAGGAACTATTGGAGAGAGTCCAGCAGAGGGCTACAAAGATGATCAAGGGAATGGAGCATCTCTCTTATGAGGAAAGGCTGCAAGACCTGGGTCTGTTTAGCCTGGAGAAGAGAAGACCGAGAGGGGATCTCATCAATGCTCATAAATATCTAAAGGTCAGGTGTCAAGAGCATGGGGACAGACTCTTTTCAGTGGTGCCCAGCAACAAGGCAAGGTGCAATGGGCACAAACTGGAACACAGGAAATTCCATCGGAACAGAAGGAACAACTTCTTTACTTTGAGGGTGATAGAGCACTGGAACAGGCTGCCCAGAGAGGTGGTGGAATCTCCTTCTCTGGAGATATTCAAAACCCACCTGGAAGCCATCCTATGCAACCTGCTCTAGGTGAACCTGCTTTGGCAGGGATGTAGGACTAGATGATCTCCAGAGGTCCCTTCCAACTCCTACCATTCTATGATTCTGTGTGAATATCTTATTTTACAGACCTGTTAAAGTTAGTATTTGACTCATACCCTAAACAACCTAGAGTGGGCTCAAGGGGTCTCAATCTAATGTTCTGATAAAATTCTGAGTTAGTGTTCTCTACCTCACACTGCTGGATATTAATAAACAATCATTTCTAGGTCAACTGCAAACACAGTTACATCTAGAGATCTGGTGTAGCAATCACTTTCACTGGAAGGTAAAGACAAGCGCCTCAAGACTGAAGGATTTAGGGTTTTTCAGAAGCAGGTCAGTTGTAACTGGAGCAGCAAATCGGATCATCCCTTTTTTTAAAAAAAAAAGAAAGACAAAACAAAACAAAAAAAAAACCTGTGGAAAACCAAAATCCACAATCAAAAAGACACTAAAAGGCAACTAAGCACAGTTAGTTGTATTAAAGTAATGAGACAAATTGGGAAGCATATGAGTAATGTTAAACAGGAATTAGAACTGTTGGCAACTTATGTTTTAACTGCTTACCATCAATCTGCCAGTACTCAGAAAGCACCTCTCTGAGCACAAAAATGAAATCCTTTCTGAATACTTCTGCTAGAATGAATGTTTCCATTGTAATGGAACATAAATACTCAAAAGAAAACCAGTTATGCCTTAAATGTAACATCATTACTAAATTTTAAGTTATAACTTTATAGTCTGCTTTGCATTTTTATTCCACCAAAAATATTTTATCTATATTTACAGTATATAGTCATCTAGATGGAAATGGGAGGGTTCAGCTTTTTCAAATCCTATGCAAATGTGGCCATCTTGTGGTTAGTACTGGTAACATTGATTTTTTAAAATCCATACAAAACACACATATAAATGAGTGAATGAAACATTTCTGTGTATTAATGACTGAAGTTGGTAACCCCCTATGATGATCAAATACCCGTGTCGTTTTACTCTAGGACTCTATGCCAGCTTTTATGCAAACATTTGCCTATAATACTACAAAATAAAGTTACATTCTATGAAAGATGGAAATACATCATATGTTCTCAAGATACAGATAAATAATACTGATCCTAGTCTTGGATGACAGGAACAACAGTAGCATATAATTTCTATTGTTTCCTGAAGCATTTCTGAACCACAAATGACTACTTTCTACTGAGAAATTATATTAAAAGTCACTCCTGTCCCAATTGTATCCTTTACTCGCATAAAGCAAATAATCTCCTTTATACACACATAGGTCTGTAACATAATATATTTGAATACATTGCAAGCTAAGTGGCAGCACTTACTAAGTAGTCAGATTTGCTTTATGTTATTAAAAAAAAAAACACTACAGTTAAGAAAGTGAAGATTCAGTACACTAATAGTGTGCACTAAAAACTATAAATAGGAATCATTCTCAAACACAGACATTTTCTGTGCAATCATTACTCCTTTTCAAAACTTGGAGGATTATCATCCTCCAGCAAATGGTTTGCAGGTGTTGTTTTGGTTTGGGTTTTTTTTAGAATAATTTTTTAATATCTATGATCCAAACAAAGACAGTTGGTTAAAGTAAGACCAAACTAAATTTTACTAGAAGTTTACATGTAAGAAATCCTGGCTTCTTGGCAATACTGACAGAAATACGTAATTCTCTAGGATTTCACGAATACCATTTGTTAAACAAACACTTGTCTTTAACAAAGACCATTAAGTGCCATAGTTTTATTCTGTCCTGCCTGTTTCCTCCAGCTTCTCAAAATTTCTGCTCCTGTTGTCAGGAGTCATTACCTATGGAAAAAAATACTTTTTTCCTCTTTAACCATTAAAAATTGGAGAAGTCTGTAAGCACTGATCTCTCTCAACTATCTGACAATCTGGGAAACAGAAATACCTTGAATGAAACAAACTTTCAAAAAGAAAGTTTAGATTGGACTGGATTCCTGCAGCATCCAATCCTATTATCCAGTCCTCCATCTCCATCAACTGTAAGACAATCCCATGCAGAAATTCACCAAGCTCCATTCATTAACAGTTCCCTTTTTTTTTTATTTAGAATCCTACATATATACTGTTTTGTACCGCCAGTAACAAAAATGAGAACCCTAAAAAGGACATACAGCAACACAAAGCAGAACATACAGTGAGGGGAGAGCGGCAAGTTTAATAGGGATCCTTGAAAATTAAACTAGAACTAGGTTTTTCTCACCTTTTCATTTTCTGAGATGTTCAATTTTACAAAATATAGCTGTATTTGTGTGTGTACAGGTGCAGAAGGTTTTTCCCATGAAAGGGTAGCTGTTATCTCACAGGTATTTCAAAGCACTAACCACCACAGTTTTCTAGCACACTGCCCTCGTTTTTGTACAGAGGTTTTGTATTTCATGGAAACAAACAGCACAATTGCACCTTCTCTAGTTTGAGCTGAGAACCATGAAAAACCCAAGTGGTGACTTGAGCACCTAAACTAGAAGCAAACGTTGTAAAGCATGTAAGTAGATTCTCATATATAATGTCCATCAAAGCTTTGAGGGATTTAATGACACTTTTACCTTTGATTGACCACTTCATTACGCAATGGCAACAGAAACTTAGAAAACATTCTCTCCAAAAGAAATGGACAAGTTACTAGGTATATTCTCAAGTGATGAATGAAAACTGAACAACTACTTCTAAAGAAATCCTATCATAATGCAACAAAACTCTGAAAAAACAGTACTGTTAAAGTCACTTTGAACTGGAATCATGTTTCAACAGCAAAAATAAATAAGGCAAGCATTATCACATATACAACCTTAATACTCTGGAGAATTACTTTTAACCAAACACAATCAGACCTTGTGAATATTACATGATCTGAAAGAAAAAATTAGTAATACTCCAAGTAAGTAAACTGAGAAATGAACAGAGCAAAAACAGATGCCATAAAAAGCAATTTTGCTTGTTTTCCATATTTCAAAAACAGGATACTGAAGAGAAAGAAAAGTATTAACATCACAGACATAAGAAACAGATAAATCAAATTCTTTTAGGTAGTGAAAAATTATTTAAGCACCAAAGTATCTTGAACAGCATGTTATCCAGAAACCTAAACAGGTAAACAATCAGTTTTGTTTTTTTTACCTACAAAAAACATAGCTCCACAATATGAGAAATAAAGTTAACAAAATTTTTCCCAGAAAGTTAGTTTAATAAGTAATATGTTGCATGCACAGACTGTTGCCTGGCTAAAAACTATGATCCTGCAATACATTATCTCTCAAGTGGGCTTTTCGTATCTGACAATAATGTTCCTGCTGTTCTTCTGCTAGAAGACAGCGTTTACAGTCCATTTAGACAATAGCATCAGCAGAAAAAACAAATCTGAACAGCTCTTAACAGCCTCTCTCGTCAATCTTGCTTTCTTAAAACAAATGCGCCTTGATTTACCACTATTTGAATTTCAACAGTAATGAAATGTTTCACCAGAACTTTCACATCAGTGATATAGACTGTCAATATTTGGAAGTTAGGGATAATGATTCAAATTGAGTACTACTAAGTTTAAAATAAAATTCCTTAATTTATCCACTCCCGTAACTGTACGTAAGGAAGAAAACAGGAATGGTGTACTGAAGAGGCCAAATTTAATTTTCATCTAAACTTACAACATACGTTAAAAATCTAGCACATCCAAGTTTTGAGTAGAATACTATTCTGTAGCATATAAAGGGTTATACCATCTAACATGGTTTATCCACATAGGATAGCCAGTCATAGGAAAATTACATGAAGTATGTAGTTATCATCACATATACCATTAAGTCAAATAATACAGCAGCAACATGTATCACTGTATCACAATCACACAGCTGCCTTGCTTTATTCCTAACTTGCTTTGCTGCCCTCACAAGAAGAAAGGAGGGGAAAAAATTCAGTGCTGATAATGTGTCAAGATCAAACAGGTTAAATGACTTTCGAGTGATAAATTAAACTTCTAGTATTGTTCACATTTATTTAAACATTTCAAAATTGAGAAACAAAAAAGAAAGAGTCCTCTCTTTATGAAGCCTAGCAGGCAAATTAATACATTTATATATTTATTCTATAATACACTCAAATATTGGGTTCTTTTGTATGTGAAATAATGACAAAACCACAGTAATGCAGCATAGAAGGCTATCAATGCAGCATAGAAGGCTGTCGTTGCACGAAATCACAGAACACAGAAAAAGTGAAGTAAAAATATTGTCTACCTTTTCCACTTTTCCACCATTGATATCACTGGGGAGGAATTTCTTGCCAATCGTTCTTAAATCTGTCTGAAATTAATACAGAAGACAAGAGAATATTAACCTAAAACATCCTGTTTCAAAAATTATCATCATAAAATAGGAAAAAGAAGGGTTTCTCTTCTATAGTGCCAACTATTTATAGACTATAAAAAACCCATCTCTCCAACTGCAGGTGATGAAAAAAATTCAACAACTAAAAGAGTTTACAAAAGAAATCCTTTTGCTTTTTAAATTATATTCTTGTTCTAAGCACATTTTCAAAGATGATTAAATGCTTTTAATAGATGAAACGAAATGACTAAATAACGTTTAATTGTATAGACACAACTCTGAGGTTTAATAGAGGTAATCTTCGCTCTCCATCTGACACTTAGAGAAAAGCACTTTCAGTTTGTGTGGTTTTACATGCACAAATCCTTCATAAAAGGTTGGGATGATTTTTGCAGTTATACCTGGAGTAAAAGCTTACAATGTATTTCTATTAAATGTTTTTTAACTTAAATGTCTGATTACTTCTTTTGGAAGTGAGGCAGACAGCTGCATCGCATTATTCAGCAACTGTGCAACATGTCAACTGACAACATTAAACTAAAGAATTTATATGATCAAAGGAACAAACCTCCACAAAAGCACTTTCTTCACCTAACACTGTTTGGACAAGCATATCAACCAGGGTGATGTGTGACAAAAGGATGCACTGGATGGCTAAAAGGTTCAGCATATGGAAACAGGAAATGGAATAAAAACTAATTAAACTTTACACATTAGATTTTTTGTGCATTTACATGTGTTAAGAAAAAAAAAAAGTACAGCAATGCAGCCCAAAACACCTATATTTTCTAAACTCCATTGCTTGAAATAAGCCTATTGTTTAAAATAGAACATGCTGGTGCAGATTACTGTACTAAAGCTGAAAACCCTCCTTATTTATATGATCATAAACACTTCCAAATGAAGAAGGGCTAAATGTAATTACTACTAGAACTTATATGCTAACTTGCCATTAATATATGCCAATGGACTATTGTTCCAGCATCCTAATCTAGAACTGAGCAGCACTATATTTTACTATCTCTGTAAACATGTGGTTTATTATGTTTTTCAGCGAGAAACATTAGTACCCTACAAATAGAAAACTAATTGTAGGGATGCTCTTTTTGCATATTTACTCTGAGTATCTATAGAGTGGATAAATGCTCAACCCACTTTCTGTTGCACAAGATAGCCACAGACAGCGATAAGAAAGCACATTCAGTTTTCAATCTGAGCCCACCTGAGGGAACTGATCTGTCATCTGTCAGGTATTTATCTCTGAATAGCACACAGGTTCCTTCCTATAAATTATGTGTGCATGTTCCATACCCATGTAACTGACAAGTCTCCAACTAGGTGCTTTGCAATCATAGCAGCACAAAGGGGACACAACTTTTACAAACTCTTTGCAAAATATTATACAAAATAAAAACATGTGAAGGAACATTTATGTCTATTTCATGCTTATTTAAGCAATTCACACAAATAAGGTCAGTTGACTTCTTGGTTTCTTCTGCCTGAAACGTGTCTCTAGCAGTCAAGGAAAGAATTTGTGAATTTATAAGAAGTGGAATATAAAGTCACCGTTATCTTGTCATTCAAGCCTCAGTACTATTCCCTACTTAGCCAACAGGCAACTTAATTTTCTGGTCATCAAAACAACTGACTTAATGAAAAAAATATTGATAAGCAATTAAAACTGGCTTTGGGAGTACTTGCATAACATTTCTGGTTTATTTTATTTTTATTATCTATCAAACAAACTGGAAATGTAACACATACATGCACAAATTATCCAGTTAGTACTGGTTACAGCATATAATTACATGCAGGGTTATGCCCAGCAACTTGGAAGTATTTTATTTGGGTTTTTTTATAAAGCAGTAATGCATTCTCAGATATGTATAGGCATGCTACTACAGTCCAGAAACCAAATGCTTACCCTCTGCATGTTTTGTATTACATTCTTTGCATTTTTGCATTATAATTTTGCTTTACTTCTGTTCAGATTCATTACATGAATTGGTGCATACATGTGAGTGATCGAACACATACTTCAAAGAATAAATGAAAGGAGCAGAGGGGATACTCTTTTCAGAGTATCATCTTAAACCAACAGTGGTTGAATCTCAAAGATGGACAAAATAATCCTGATCAATTGTCATTCATAATTTCATTAACAAAGAATACTTGTTTCTTAAGCACTCTACTACATTGTTTTCCCCTTGGAACTACATATAGTTATTACAAACAATGAAGTTTACATAAATCCATATACAGTGCATACAAACTGTAAAACTTCTGAGTATGGGTGCCTGAGAAGTTTTAAACAAAGAAAACGTACAATTCTCAAAACTCTCTCTCATTATTTGACAGAATAAATTAAAGATAAGTAACAAATACATGGATTAAGTAGCTGCCCTCTTTTTATTGTTACTGAAGGGGAGAGACTTACTAATGTTTACCAACAATGTATATACTAGAATTCTGAAAAACAGGAATTCACATGCACACTTTTCTCAATTCCTTAAAAGTATTAAGGTTTATTGCTTCCAAGTTGTTTCTCTATCTTGTATATTTTTATATTTATTTGTTGGCAGGAATAATGACTACTAATCCAGATTTCTACAGTAATCAAAAAAACTTTGCAGTTACATAAACAAGTAGACATCACAGAAAAATTCACCATTACTTTGAATATGCTTTAAGGAGTATCATGTCCAGAAGTCAAAGTAAGGGTGTTTTATTCATCCCAACAAACTAATATTTTGTACTACAACTTCATACCTATGTCAGTATACAGCACTTCTGATTTTATTACTGCTTGTACTTTGACTTTAGATTTACATTTCATAAACATATTTTCCTACTGCAAATTACGTTCATTTTTCTCCTCCAGGTTTCACAGTTTGGAATAGGTGTTATTTGCAAATAAAATTCACAACTCATACATGCATGGAGAGGGACAGGTATGCTGTCCTTTACGTAAATCACATAGACAACAGTACACTTAATTCGCCACACAAACCTACACTTGAGTCCTTAGATATATAATTTTTAGCATGGTTTGTCAGAAGAAAGTTTTCACAATCATAACTTACATTAAGGGCAACTAGGATAATGTCATTTGTATTAACTTTTTCAGAGGAACTTATGCAAGCTTCAATTCCTTCATCTGAAAGATACCTGTTAAAGAAAAAAAATAATATTAGAACATCACATGATGTATCTATTAGGCAAACATTTTTCTGTATATAGGATTAGTGTCTTTAGTTTTTTTCTTTTGTGCTGGTGAAGCATAGACTTAAAAATACTTGGAAAATTACTTCATGTAGTCAGCTTCCTTACACTGAGATGAAATTAAGATATTTCTTCTTCCATAATTTCTCAACAACAGAAAGAAACCCTCTACTTACAAAGTAACAACAGCCATCATCCTGATTATGTCAAACAGGGTAACACTACCCTCCTCATGCCCACCCCCCAAATTATAGGAACCTGGTTTCAAAATCAAACATTTGGGCTTTACTTGATCTAAGTGGCATACTTCCACTCATGCACTTGCAAGGAAAATACAAAACAAAACAAATAAAATAAAAACCATCCCACACACAACACAAAACACAACCACATCTGTTCCTAAAGAGCAAGACTGTACAGTTAAGCCCTCAAGGGCTGGGGCACATAACACTGCCATCCTATAAAACGTATTCTTGCTTGCCTGGGCTACAAAAAAACTGATAAAAATGGAAGTGCATTACAGTGTATCAGTAGTCAAATACGGTGAAAAAGCTTAAACAGAAGATCAGTGTCTTTCTGCAAAAATTCTGTAAGCATACAATAACGTTGTTGATCTGAAAACTAAGTAAGTTTTAAATGGATTCAGCTAATCAATTCAAAAGTGCTGTCCTACTCTAACCTCCAAAAACACTTTAAAAAAAACACCCAAATTTTAACTTGAGTGGTCAGAAATTATGACATTTGTTACTAATTTTGCATAATACTTCCTATTCAAAGCCCCGTTTTTAATTTTTATGTAGCTAGCAATCTGCCTTCTCTGCACAGCTCTTCATTTTATTTAAATACATCACACAATCATTAAATAATTGGTATTTGCTAGATACTCAGCCTGAAACACAGTACTTGCCCAAATAACATTTAAATAACTACCTACCAAGAAATCACCATTTCCCAAAGAATAAAAGAATGATTTAAGAAAGCAAGCTTGATACACATTAAGAAATATTTCAAATAAATATTCCTGAGTGCTTCAAGAAATACTTCTTTTTAAATAAAGTAACATCCATGGTGTAACACATAAACAAGGCAAAACATTTGAAGGAAACTACACTTGCTAGGCCTTTTTTATTCTAGCCCAGGTAACATTAACATCACCCTCTCCAGCCCTTCCAGTGTTCCCAGACTAATGATCCCAGTTGTGCTCCAACCAAGACACTTCATGGGATCTAATTGTTCAAATCAGACACTGACATCTAGGAAATACTGAGGGACCAAACCACCACCACCAAAAAATAAAGAAACAAGACCCAAAACATCCCCCCAAAATTGCACATATAAAGTATAAGATGAAACAATCCCATTTTTTATATAAAAGGTAGACGCTTGAGAAGAATAAGGTGGTAAGATTTGGTGGCTTGCATGGGAATGCAGGATTTCCCAGCGGAGTGACTCTGAGCTCGAGTACTATATGACCTGTGAAGATTCAGGTAACTACTGTGAATTAGCAGATCTCATTAGCTGGGGTCAGGAGGAGAACAGCATTCCCACTCTGTGCCAGAGGAAACCAGAACAGATACATCCTACAGGCACTATCCTACTCTCGGGGCTTCAACTGTGGTTTAATTACATCAGCAGACTTCCTAGAGAGAGCAATATCGTAAACTCTACAAGTTTACCTTCTGTCATCTTCAGCGTAAAATTGAACATAAGTTCAACACCAGGGGCTAGGGGGAGTACAAAATCCGTAAGCTGAATGTTAGACTGTCAGGCAAGTCGTGGAAAGATTCCTCCTCTACTGCTCCTAACGTAAAGGGAGTCATTCTTCAATTCTTCTGAAGCTATCAGGACTGCATTTCTCTTTAAGAGTTACTTAGCCTAGTATTTAGATGCAAGCACTACCATTTTCCAGCAAGAGAAAAATGTTTTTAGAGAATGAATAAACAAGAATCTGACCTAGACTTGAATTGTCCCCAAATAGGACAAGATTAATTCTGCTATCACAAAATTCACTGCTGAGTCATGTTTTACTTTCTCATCAAAGTGAAGACTGAATCACAGCTGTCAAAAATCTCAGTCTGCTTTAGTCAAAATTTTCAGTTTACAACTTTTTATGTATAAATTTATATATAAATTTTCAGTTTAGTTTGTCTCATTACTTTGGAGTTTTTTTGAGACAGAAGGATAAAGAGAAACCCACTGGAAAAGACTATTCATTTTTGACTTGACTAATTTAAGCAACAGCACTTAGCAGAAACATTGCCCACCTGACTGAAATCTCTGCTAGCGTAACGGAGCCACCAATCATGAAATGCCATTGAAGACATCTGTTACTTTGATTTAAGCAAACACTAAAGCTTTTCAGCAAAAGATTGATTAACATGGTTATTGTAATAGTCTTCAAAAAAGCAAAATCTGTGAACATCGAAGTGGGGGGGGGATATTTCATAGTTTGGGGTTGGTTGGTTTGGTTTTTATAGATATTTATTACATGAAAGCATAAATTACTTAAATGTGTAAGATCAGGATCAAAATTACTTTCAAGAAAAAAGATCAAATCAACAGCTATGGCAGCAAAACTATGCTGAAGAACTTTGACAAAGAAAAAAACAAAATTAGCAGAGTTTTCCAGTAACACATCAGGTGTTCCTTCTGTACAACAGGATGTAGAAGTGCAGGTTTCATCAGAAATGGCCAGGAATTGGTCAAGGAACAAACCTTAACCAGGAAACACTATACACCAGAATTAGCCAAACCACAGATTTCTCCTTCTTTAATAGAAGTTTGGATATATCAAGTCAGTCTTTTCCATGTTGCCTTCTTATACAGACTACTTTATACAGCAACAAGTACTCCAAATAAATGTTTAGATTTTCTTTACAACCTTACAGAAAGTTCTAATATAAAATGCATTATTTTATTTTCTCTTTATTGTACAGCCTCCTGTAAGAACTACCTAAGTTTTAGTTTTGAATAGTTCCTGCTACAGGTCCACAAATTACTTAAGAAAATAAACATTAAAATCAGTATTCATAAGAAATTTTTGTCTTACAATAAATGTATTTACAGAGAAAAACATACATCTATATCTCTCAAGTATGAAAAGGGAGTTACAACAAGCAAAATTGACTCTTCAGCTGACATAATCCTTCACCCCACAACATATGGATTATTAAGTCTGAAATTCTTTTTCCAGGCTCTGAAGAAAACAGAGTCCCCTCTTCTATCTGCTCTTAATAAGGGCATGTCATATGCTGAAGGTAGGACCTTTACAGCATAAGGCCACTCAATCTTTTTGTTCTCTGTATTAGATGAAGGAAAAAAACCCTGACCCTGAACAAAGCCAAAAACAGCAAAAAACTCCTCTGGAGTCAAACAGAACAGCCCTGCAGATCTGTGTCTCTATTATATTCGAGTGCCTCACAACATGTACATTACCCGTTCTGCACATGTTGCAAAATATCACGACCTATCACAATCTTAGATAATGAAAGGTGAATTACAATGTGATCCTATTACACTAATCCAACACATTTCCTATTGCCAAGGGGTAGGAAGCAATCCTAAACCACCCATGAACCAGACCACGCTGCTGGAAGCAGCTCAAGTACCTCCCCAAGAGGTACCTGGCAATGCTGTACAAGCAGTGTCCTCATCAATTCTTGCTTCCCGTAACTCACCCCAAGCTGTCCCCACCTTTTCTTTAAAAGGCAAAGGGGCACGGGGAATAACCTGGCACAGAAATGCTGCTGCCACAATCAACAATTTTCCCTTTGTCTTTCCCATAAACAAACATTTCAGAATTAGGCTCTTTTGCTTAGGATGAAGGAGTGAATAAATAAATGGGAGAGAAGCAGCCAAGCTCTACAAAGCTCTCCAAGAAGTCCACGGCAAGCCACAAGCCACTGACATCTTGCACTGACACCAATAAGACAAAT
Source organism: Anarhynchus alexandrinus (assembly GCA_008711295.1). Taxonomy (NCBI): domain Eukaryota; kingdom Metazoa; phylum Chordata; class Aves; order Charadriiformes; family Charadriidae; genus Anarhynchus; species Anarhynchus alexandrinus. Next base: position 117,327 of record VUYV01000040.1, read on the forward strand.
TATTTCCTTAACATAAAATTCAGATAACACTACCCTGGAAAATGAACCTGACTTAGAAGGAGGCAACTATGTTCCAGCTGGCAGCTTAATTTTTGGCTTTAGCCACAAAAATCTTAAGCATCCTAAAGACATGTTTATATTTTTGAGAAAATTAAAGAAAAAAAAAATTGAAACCACAAAAAAACCCCAACACATACACACACAAAACCACACTGAACTTTCCCCTGTGAGGATTGGTAACTACAATAATGTACATTGCAAGCACCTTTGGTTTCCAAGAAAAAAAAAATGTATTCACTAGACTACTTTCCTGTACATTTTAAAACTTTTTCAAAAGTTATAAATTGAAGTAATGCAGACAATTCAATTGATTTCAAAGGAATTATAGCAAGTAACATTGCATGAGTCACACATGGATTTTGTGGCCTTGGCACATTAATACAAATTAAAAAAAAAAATGTAGTAGTAAAATCAGTTTACAACCAAACGTGCACAAAGCTGCTACAAATGGTTGAGATGGTTATTTGTGTAGCATTCTCTTGAGAGAGGAGACCAGAAGAGAGAGGAAAATACATGCTTTACTGCAATTCTTCCACATTATGCTTGCTGAAACCTGAGGGATATCTCACCTACTCCTCACCCCCCACCCCAGCTCCGTCGTTCATCTGAGACATGTAGTAGCACAATCCTCTTACCAACAGCTTTTATCAGAACATCTCCTATAAAGTACCTAGATTCTTACCATACCTTCAAATGAAACAGTAAAACAAAGCCATTAGTAATGAATCAGCATTTTCTATGTGAACCATTCACACATAAATCCAAATCTGCAATTTTTCTGTCAAAATATTCTCAATAAGCTTCTATGAAAAACAGATTTCAGTAATGCTTCCTTTGTAATACACAGAAAAATGATATTACATCACTGACAGGCAGAGCTGTTTTCCCCACTGCTCCTTCATATCAAGTATGATATCAATTTAATAACCTGCTTCTGCAGATTATAGGTGTGCACGTTCTCCTTTTTGGTATTTCCCATTGCTAAGGGCTACAACTCTGTAGTACCAATCTCACCTGCGCCTCCACTTATCTCATTTTATCTTCTGCTTTACCTCATCAAGAACAGATTATACCTGACGTGGCCTAAATAGACAGATTTTTGTACTGCTACACCATTACCACTCGTGTCTGAAACACTAAAGAAATTGGCGGTATCAAAGGAAGATGCATTTTTGCTTGTCTGCTCTATACAGCTGGATCAAATATTTGATCTGCAGACAAACATGCATGTGTACACACACAAACACACTTTAAAAGGTTTAAAATAAGAGCTTTATTCCAGAATTATATCCACCAGGTAAACAACTTTCCTAATAATATTTATTTTTCGCAAGCAGCTTTCTTGAAAAGCATGTTTTCTCTATTTGTAATTAACAGTTTATGCACAAACACAAATCTTCAATCTTCCATCCTACTTCTATCTCATATTACTTTTTTTCTACAAATCCTCTATAATTTTCTCCTACCTTCTCTACAATTAACATTTTATTAAGAAATTTTCCTTAAGGAAAGAAGTAAATATGGGAAATTAGTACTAATAAAGCAGCTTTATAAAACTTACGTATTTCAGATTCACAGCTCTTCATAGAATCACTGCGTTATTAACAGAAAACAGAAACTGTGCCAACAGTACTTCTTGTAATTCAGTGCCAGCCACATGAAACAATGATGTTTTATATTAAATTTTTTATAGCTATTTTCAATGTGTGTATGCAGAAATCAGAATGTTCCTTCCATTACTTCACTAAGAAATCAAATTTATACAATCATTCCATACAAAAAATAAGTTTTTAAAGGAAAAAAAAAATTGCAGAGAGCTTTCAAATTTCTTATACTTGCTAACAACACAAAAGAAGAGAGAACAATTTTAACTATAAAACAAAGTGCAACTTCAAAGAACGCACTAGTAAGAGACCACCACTGGGTGCCAGTATTGTTCCGTAACAGAAAAAACTATCTCTTATATTAGCTATTTAAAAAAAACTTGGAGTTTTCTTAATAGGGTTTCAAAATGTTCTGCTGAATTTCAGTTGTATAAAGGAATTACACTGCAATGTTACATTTTATTGAGGGGCTATCATTAGAGCTGTTTGCAAAAAAAAAAATAACATTTTAAAACATTATTATGCTAAATATGAAAATCAGATTTTAAAGAAGGTTTCTTCATACCCTATAACCCGCATAACAATACTGGGAAGGCAACTGACACTGTTCTTCCCTTCAACCTCTAAGCTTTTTTTATTTAAAGAATAATGTCATATTATACAAACTACCACACAAAATAAAATGGAACTTAAGGGTGAAAAAGAATAAAGAAGATTTTAGAAAGATTCGAAAGCCCTACCAAAATAGGACCAACTGTTCCTTTATCCACAGGTAAACATCTGTAAGGAATGACAAATGGTATTCTTCGCAATTTTCTATTAATATTCTCATACCCAGAAAAGTGAAGTTCTTCCTAACACCTAAACTCGCTGCATTGCCTTCTGTCACTTCTTGTTTTCTCCAGATCTATGGAGAAGAGACCTCGCCTTTCCTTTTTGCAATCACATTTAAAGACTTACTTCTTACATCTTGCTCTACATCTTGGGCACCTGGTGTATCCTCCTCTATATCTTGTACTGATACTGGTGATTATTGCTATCCAAGAGTATTTCATACAGCCTCAGATTTTGACAGTGAATGATCCGTAGCCATTCATAGAATCATAGAATCATAGAATGGTTTAGGTTGGAAAGGACCTTGAAGATCATCGAGTTCCAACCCCCCTGCCATAGGCAGGGACACCTCCCACTAGACCAGGTTGCCCAAGGCCACGTCCAGCCTGGCCTTGAACACCTCCAGGGATGGGGACTCAACAACCTCTCTGGGCAACCTGTTCCAGTGCCTCACCACCCTCAAAGTGAAAAACTTCTTCCTAATGTTCAATCTAAACCTGCCCTCTTCCAGTTTGAAGCCATTCCCCCTTGTCCTGTCACTACATGCCCTGGTAAAAAGTCCTTCCCCAGCTCTCCTGTAGGCCCCCTTTAGGTACTGAAAGGCCGCAATAAGATCTCCCCGGAGCCTTCTCTTCTCCAGGCTGAACAGCCCCAACTCCTTCAGCCTCTCCTCATAGGAGAGGTGCTCCAGCCCTCGGATCATCCTCGTGGCCCTCCTCTGGACACGCTCCAACAGGTCCATGTCCTTCTTATGTTGGGGACTCCAGAGCTGGACGCAGTACTCCAGGTGGGGTCTCACGAGAGTGGAGTAGAGGGGCAGAATCACCTCCCTCGCCCTGCTGGCCATTCTTTCTAGTTTTATAATTGCAGTTTTATAATTGCCTTATAGGAACTCAATCTAAACTACTTCCCTATTTCACTCCTTAAAGATGCAAAACCACAATGTTAGAATAACAGAATGTACTGTATTCTATCACTATTAAAAACTCACTAAGTTTTAAGTGGAATTATGCTAGAAAAAAACTTATTTGCACCATCCAGAAAGCACACTGAGAATTACAGAATTTTGGTTGCAACTAGATAAGCATTTAGATGAACAGATACCAAGGTACTCAAGTCTACCTTTAAAATGTTACTGACATTCCTAAAACTGGTGCACAGTCACTATAGCGTGTCAGTTGCCCAGGCAGCTAAACTTGCATCCCAGCTACCTAACTTTTCACTCCTGGGAATACACCACTTCCTTAAGTGCAGTCTCCGACCCAAGTCAAGCTGAAACCCCAGAAAGGAATTCATAAAATATGCATTCCCAAGCTCGAGTTCTCACATGTTCAGCTGACAAAATTTAAGACCTAAACTTCTCTCAGATGTACGACGCTTGACTTTCAATAAAAACACCAGCTAAGAACGCCAATGGATTTTTAGAACAAAGCAAACAAAACAAAATGGGATTTGGTGGTAAGGAGGTTTCTGTTAGGGGCCACCAAAGGCAGAGGGCACCCCAGCACTTCCCTGCAATACTTCAAGTGCTTCAAAGTCTGTATTTGTGTCATGATTTTTTAGTCACCTCTACTAACCCAGCTTCTCATCCATTTCTAAAAGACAAGGACTATTTTTTATACAAAAGCTTGAGTAACCAGTGATAGTTTTAGAATCATTCTTTAATATGTTTGACATGCAAACAGAAGTATAAGTCTATTATTAGGTTAGCCTGACAGTTCATCATTCTCTCTCACACCTCCCTAGACCCACACACCACTCTTCTCTTTTTAATTACTGGCACATGCATTGTTGGGTTGGGGTTTTTTTTTCCCCTTCAGCCTCCCTGAAATTACTCTGTTCCAAAGATTAAGTATCAAAAGAAAGTTTTCAGCGTACTCTTCATCAAGTTCTTTTACAGAGAGCATGCAATTTAAGACATTTTAACACTTGTGTTAGTGAGGTGTTTATAGTAGTACCTCCCACAATGTGATACGTAGTTTGACGTATGCTTTTTGCAAGTCTATTTTCTTCTATAAAATTCCTACTGCTGGAAAGGCAATTTTATTTTTTTACAGCACAAAAAGGTTATTACGAGACCAGCAGCATATCTTTCACAAGCATTTCACAACAGAAAAATTAAGAAAAACTTTGTGCTTGAATCAAACATAAAACTTATGACACCTGTATAGCCACGTTACCCATCTCCAATAATGCAGCCACCAAAAACCTCAGACTCTATGCTTGATCTTTCCCAAATGTAATAGATTTTATTCACCAAATGCTTTATCTAAACTATGTAAGCAAAACTAAAAACCAGAATCAACTTTCTTTTATAATCTCAGTTCCCAACAGAAGAACACAAAATAATCACTGGTAAAGCCCTGAATAAGAGTCAGAAATCCTAGTAATTAGAGAATGTCTCATCACGCAGTTCTACAAGAGGCTGGTTTCAGGACACCCACCGTTCTTCTCCAAGCAAGCAACTGAGAAAGGGAGAAATGCATGTGGAGAAGCCTCACTTGAATAGAGACAAGAAACTACTAAGCAGGGTACTCTCTGAAAGGGCTGCGCAGCTGTTGAATTTACTTATGCTTTCAAAAAGCCCACATTAGATGGCCTTCACTGAATGCTGTAATGCTCATCTCTTTTCATTGGCATATGTAAACAGGGTAAGAAACCACTGAAGGACAGGATAAAAGCTACAAATTAAGTTGTCAGATCTGCATGTGGTAGGTTTTAATAAATTGTACAGCTGCACTTTTAGGGTATTATTTGTGATATACTTTTAAATTGCATTAGCAGCGCTGTGAGTATACGCAAAGGTAACTACTCTCAAGGCTTACATAAGTAAATAGCCATTTTATTTTCAAGTTTAAACCAATTGCAAATGCTACTGATACTTTGACAGGTGGTTTACATTCAATAATTACCTAACAAAGTATAAGTTTTTCATATTAAAGTTGTCAAAATTGGAAACACTTTTTAGGAAGTAGGGAATTAAGTGTATTGGAAGGATGAAAGAGAACAGAATTTTCCCCAAAAAAAAGATTGCAATCACCAGCTGCTTAGCACCAGTATCAAAGGAACTTTTGCCTGTCTCACCCATGACTCTATTTCCACTTCTTCAGTCCTGCATGAACACAGGAGACAGAGTGCAACCTTCTCTACTGGAAGTGACCAACCAAGTTCCATAACCGAGAAGTAATCACCAATCACACTGAAATGCAGACACAGAAATCACTTATTTCACCACCATGTATGTAAGACTAGGAGTGTCTGAGTCAAACTGAGAACTCAATTACGCTTCAGTGGCTGCATACTATCTTTTTATTGTGAGGATTAAAAATGCATAGAGCTCTCGCTTCACCATGTAAATAGTTACATACAGAATCTTACAGATAGAGAGAATGAGTTGCTATCAAGTTCAAGAAAACAGCCAAAAGCTCATTAAAAATTAGATACTTAAGATACTACAAAAATATTTTGAAACTGTGAGGAATTATTATTTCATGATTAAAAAAAAGTTTCATGTTTTTGTGACTTCCCAGAGAACTTCATTGCAAGGCCATTATTACTGATGGCTTCGGCAAAATGGTAAAGGTGGTGAATTTTATATTTAAAAGCCAAAAATTAATGGCCATGCTTCAAAGGAAAAAAGGAAGTTAATTATACCAAACAAACCAAAAAAAAGTCAAAAGAAATACCAGCCAAAAATATTCCGGAGGATTAATTTGATAGAAGCTAATAACAAAGACATTTCAAAGCGGATGCAAGAAACTTGACAGATGACAAGGCTGATAAATGACTGAGATGCAAAAGGATTGATAAAGAAAGAAAAAGCTATAATATGTAAGCTTTTTTTTTAAAAAAAAAGATATTGCTAAACTATATCTCTACAACAGAGATTTGGAAGGTTTCCAAACTACAGTTACTGTTGAAATATGTTTCTAAGCAAGTTTCTCAAACTGATATTATAATATAAAAGGTCTCAGAATAAAAACAGCAATGACAAGAAGACCCCCTAGGACCAGCGAGTATTCACCCAAGAGCTCTACAACAGCCAAAATACAAAACTGCTGACGTGCTTTAAATCAACACCACTACCAGAAGAACGGAAAACAGTAAAACATCACACAGTATTTTTAAAAGGAGCAGTCACATGAAAACCTAGGAGTTATATAGATTCTTATGAGCAAATTCATATAAGCTACAATAAAGACTAGAATTTGTAGGCTTGTGAGAACCCTATGAGTTTTCGGGCGAAGTTGACTCTTCTGGCAGATAGAAGATATCCCACCCACAGCTATTAGACTTCTCAAAGATGAAGAAAATGAATGGAGGTGGAAGGGGGCAGGGAGGACGGGGTGGAAAGACTGTTGTTGAAATAGCTTTGGTAAGATCCTTCACCAAAGGTTCTCAAAGAAACTGCATTGTTAAGGCACAAGAAGACAGAAGAATGCTTTCTCACATACTAAAACACAGTCCCTCTTCTAGAGAATTAGTTAACAGTGGCTATATTCCATTGGTCTGCAATGCATACCACAAATGCTAAGACAAAGGACTGGATAGTAAGGTGGCAATTAGTGATGATTACACATAGTTCTACATGGCACCAAAATCTAAAGCTCACTGCCCTCTGTGACCATAGGATAAGATGTCAGGTGAATTTCAACATTAATAAATACAAAGTACTGCACAAGGAGAAGAAAACAACCATAACGCAACATGGACAGACCTGAGCTCTAACTTAGTTATCATTCATGAAAAAATGCAGTCGTGGTTATCTTCTGGACACTAACTCATGGCTCAGTAGCAGTCCAAAACACACAAAGAATACTAGGATCCATTTTCAAAACAACACAAGACACGACTTATAGAACAATGCAAATCAAATCAGAATTACTAAGGAACAGTGCTGCTGTACATAACTTTTGTTATAAAAGCTGGAAATTACAAGTTGTTTTGTTTTTCATGCAGACTTCCACCACAGGTCATACAGTGCAGCACAGAAACAGGTTTCCCAGAGAGGCTGCAGAACCTCCATCCTTGGACTTCTTCAAGATACACCTAGGCTGACCTGATCTAGAGTCCTTCTTGGAGCNGCTAGGCAAAGCTACAGCTGACCTGATCTAGAGTCCTTCTTGGAGCAAAAGCATTAAGATGACTTTCAGGGATGCCTTCCAGTCAGCCTTTCTGTTATTTCAAGAACTCATTCCAATTTGCAACTATACCTGAATATTACATTTTAATATGCAAACATATAGGTATAGTTTTAAATAATCTAAAGTTATGCTGCTTTCAGTTAATGCAATTTACTCATATTTCCATGTTCGGTTTATACAGATAAATATACTTTTACTTTTATTTCCACGGTTTGAAATTCAACTGGAATTATGGCACAATTTCACAGATGTTGTCGGCCCTTCAGGTCAGTGTTTTGTTTGTTTGTTTTCTTTCATACCTTGGAGTAAAAGCTATTTAGCTTTTCTAAATAGATTTGGTAATCCTTTAGCAAATAACTTAATTAACATATACATTTTACATTTAAGTACAAGAGAAATTTAAAGTCAGTTGCTAATACTGGTAAAGATAGATAAAGATACCAAATCCCAGTTCAGAATACATCTAATATTCTACATGTTAGGTTTTCCACCTGAGAGCATGAAGTATTGCAGTTTGCAGTGCTGCCTCAGCATAGGTTCAAGGCACATGCCTTCAAATGTTACAATTCTTTTATAATTTAATGTCTTAATTTACTAACATTTATAACACATACAGTAAATAGTTGATACCTAGGTGGCCTCTGTGTAACCAAGCTGATTACATGACAGATTACAGAGCTCAGCTTTCTATAAAAAGCCAGACAAGAATTAACTAAGACCAGCTCTGAGAGTGTACAACACAACTAATGAAGTGGTAATTTACTGTACAGGAACTCAGTACGTATTTTCATCAACTAATGACTTGGGAAGGAGTTGAGAATCAATAATGCCTCCAATACTGAAACAGATCTGTAAGAAACTATCACATAGATAAATGTAAGCAATTGAGCCTTTGCGTTACCAATATTGATTTGTGTGTGTCCCGTCCGCCCCCCCCAAACCAGTCACAACTACAAGTTCTAAGTGTTATATAACCACTTTTAAGAATCTGAATGTAATTTCACAATTGATATTTAGAGATTTTATTGGGCTGGATTTTTTAAGGTTGCTTTGCTCAATACCTGGCAGGAACCAATCTAATCTAACAACACCATCAGTCATTCAAAGTTAAGATCCCACTGCCACTTAGGTGACTAAATGACAGAAGTCTGCAGTTTGGTGACACAGAGCACCCCTAAAATCACTATCTCTGATGGTTCTCGTTGGAAGTCAGCACTGAATACCTTGAGCAGACACAAACCCTTCACCCACAGAAACCATTCTCTTATTCAAGACAGGCACAAAAGAAAGGCAGGATTAGAATTAGGATGCAGAAAAGGATGATAGGCTATCAGGTAATTAAGTATTACCAGCAGTAACCTGATGACATAAAAATGACATAAAAAAGACTTGATTTGGCATAATATAGCATGAATTTTAAATCATTATCTTGCTGTCAAATTTTGGGTTGCATCTCCATAAGCATATATTTGTCAATATGTATGTTCCAGAAGCACCTTGGTTATTTCATTTTTTAATCAATTTAGTACTGTTTCTCTTCTCCTCCTGCACTCAAACTGCTGTTACTGCCTTCTAATTCATGCAATTTATAACTATGTTTTTCCAGCTTATAAAATGAAGGTAAATACAGCAATTACAGTGTTTATGCTAAATTATTATTGCAAGGTACAAAGTAAGGCTGTGATGCTTCTGGCATTCCACTGCATAGAAAAGCCAAATCTACCATCAACAACTAGCTCTCTGCCAAACAAAATCAAACATTTTAAAACTTGAAACAGGAAGTATGGCATTAAAACATAAAGTCCATTAACCATACCAAAATTCAGACAAAAGAAAAACGGCTCCAACAAATACAAATATGAGCTAATCACCGTTGTTGTTTTTTTTTTTCCTCAGAAAACAATCATTAAACTATTTGTTATTGCTGAAGTCCATGAATTGTTTTTAGAAATACTTCCTAATCATGAAAATCAACACTTTTATTTCAGTTGTCTTAACCTCAGAGCTAATACTGGGAAAGTAATGGAGTTTATCATCAACACTGGATAAAAACTTCTCCAAAAACTTATTATGTGTTTTGAGATGTCACCTTATCAATGACAGTTACAAAGGCAAGGATCTCTGTAAGTGCTCTCCTTTCCAGCCTGCCTCTCTTTATTTTGTTCATTTTGTCTTCAAATAGTGACATTATAAGTATAGCCATTATTTGTCGACATTTTTAATTAACCCACGAGGATGATGTGTTTCCTCATTTATCTAAAATAACTGAAGTCGTAAGATAAGCATACATAGCAGTTTTAATGGGAGAAGGGTTCATTTCTATTCCTTTCCCTTCCCTATCTTCTGCCTCCCCATGAATCTAAACAGTTCTTACTCTCAAACCGAAAGACTGCAGCAAAACGTAAGCTGATCTCATGTAATAATATGCAAGAAGGCATGTAAGATACCAGGGCTTTACAACTGAGATATGACAAGACAGCTTTCAAATGGGCAGTTCACAGTATTCTCAGAGAGCAGAAAAGATCCACGATATAAATACATCTCCTTGAAAGCACACCGTCCTCTGTGTTACTGCAGTATTATAACACTTGCATATACAGGACTTACGTACTAGCCTATAAATCATATAGTAATTTATCTACTCAGTGTTATTTTTATTTCCAGTATTGGTCACACATTAATCCTACAAGCAAAATAAATTTACCCAAAAATACTTAGTAGAGGTAGGTGCAGAAGTAGGTGTAGAAGTCAGGTGTGTGTTCCTTGACCACATCTTGATCACTACTGACGTTAAAGTATCATAGACAGCCGTGAGAAGAGAACACAGTTTTTAAATATTTGAAGACTTGAATTTCCTAGGATTCTCTTTTTAAACTAAACCACCCCAACTCTTTTAGCTTTTCCATAAAGGTCATGTTATTTTATAGTTCTTTACTTACGACTTCTTTTTCTCTCTTCCCTTCTCCTCACAAACAGCACCTTTCATACAGTGCTGTACCCAAACTGGACACTAATTCCAGCTAATGTCTTACAGCACTGATCGAAGTGAAAGAACATTTTCAGGTATCTTACAAACACCATACTCATTTAACAACCAGAACAGTTCCTTTCTACACCCCATTCAACAGCATGATACTGCATCATACTCTGTACAGCGTATAACAAAATAGAAAAAAAACCTCAAAAAATTTTCTGCCGAACTGCTACTTATGAACCCTACGATATACAGGTGACTAATCCTACCTAGACCCACAAAATAATCTGCATTAAACCTATTGAAATACATTACCTTTGTTTCCCTTCCTTTCCACACCCTTTTCAAAGTTCATTTTAAATTCTGAAGACTTGCCACTGAAGTGCTTGCAACCCGTCAGGTTTGATATTGTCTCATACTGTAAGTAATCTCCCATCTTACAAGCAACTGTCTGCTGTACACAAACTACATTTTCTCTTATGTATCTACAAAACTCCAAAAGCTTCGTTAAAGATACAAGACAATACTGTTTTTTCCTTGTCAAAACTTGTCATGCCTTGTTTCTTAAATTTTTTGTTTGTGGTTGCTTGTCATCCTATTATGTTTGGTTATAAAAACACTGAAAAATTATCAAACTGTTTACAGAACACAATGTTAGCCTGAGTGTTTTAATATTCTCATTCTTACATGAAAAAAAAATATAAAGGAGCGGTAACAATGGCTAAAGCCCATGAATCTTTTCTACCAGTGTTTTTCTGCTGCCACACGTACAAAAGTGTGAAGTGTGAATCATTCAATTTTACATATGGTGGAAAGCAGGCATTTTGGAGGTAATCTTGTTACCCAACTATAGGCCAACAATTTTAACCTAATCCTGTATGGACATAATCCAGATAAACAGATCAAAGACACAGAATGAGGAAGAGGGAGCACTTCATACAATAAGACCCCTACCTTAACCTGTTCTTTGTGATACTACTTTATTATGGGGGGAGATAGACTATTATCTTCTGGAAAGAAAAGCCTATTTCTTACCCCTAATTAAAGCCTGTTTAAAGAAAGAAAATAGACAACCAGAAATATTTACCAACTTTTCTCTCAAAAGATTTGTGCTACTGTTCAGATTTTGCGGAAGACCTGGTCATTTAAACTTTCCCTCTGTTCCAGTTGCTTGTGGCTGGCCCATTACACTATATGCCAGCATTCAACTGCATCTGAAATTTAACTGATGTCAGCTTACAGTATTTACAGTCCTCGCATGACATCCTGGATCACAGGTCACAACACCTTTCACTGAAATGTTGCTAGTTACCAATCATGTCATATGTCAGATGAAAGTGAAGAGACACAAACTGTAACTTGTTCCTGCGTGTGACACTATTTCAGCAATAGACACCTTACTGATACTTCCATATACAATGACTCAGTCATGTAGAATCTTAAGGTGAAAAAAGGATTTACTTTCTACAAGGGTAGTTTCTCACAGACGTTGCCTCACAGTGGGGAAGCCTCTCAGTAACAACTGCTAGAGGCATTAATTGCATAGTTTGCATGCAAGCTAGCGAATACAGGCAGAGTATTCCTATAAATAGGCCAGATTTGTTCCCCAGAGACAGTGCGCGCTGACTTGAAATGGGTTACAAAGGTTAACCTACACATGATTTGGCATCAGAACTTGGATGCGGGCTATTCTTGTTGCGGGATGGCAGCCAAGTAGTTGCTGGCAGCATCTTACAGCAAAATTTTCACTATGACGAATTCGGGTGGCTGCACCAGGACAATAGCGAAGAATGAATATATCTTTCCTGGGGAAAAAGAAAAGGAAACTGCCTATCTGCAGTAGTGACATTCAGGGCAAAGATCATCTGCAACCTCTAAGTGGCAGTCCCAAACCTTTCTATGGAGACATGGTATGCTTTGCCATCAGAAGAGCAGCTTGCAGGTAGTTCAAGCAGCTACAACCACCTTTAGCTACAAAAGGTAAATCAATTAACGAATTCATTTAACAAAGCAGTGTATTTGTGCTATAAAGTATCTTTGCTCGTAAAAACACTTTTGTAAGCTTGTTAGGCAATTCAGCATGTTTCCCCAATCCCGGTCCATACAAACTACCAGGACGTGACTGTTTTTTACTGCAAGTACAGGGGCTTCACAACCTTCTTAAAAGTACATTTGTCAAGCTTTTTATCAAGATGTATAAAATATGCTGGTTCTAACCTGCCCTGTTACAGCCCATGAAGAAAAATGCTTACTTGTTAGCCAAAGCTGTGTTAGAGCAAAGGGCTATTCCTGTTACCACCCTACTAAAACAGCAAGGGAATAAACTAAAAGCAATTTAAATTTCAGCATACTGCAACAATTTTGCATTCCTAGAGATACGCACCTGTATACTGATGTTTATCTCCTTCTGCTAAGTACAAGATAACATCATGCCACAGCAAAACATTTCAGAACACAATTTCCCAATTTCACACACAGATGCAGCATTCATGAAGATTTAGCAGATTCCTAAAGTCAAGACACACTAAGCATAGGAGTATTCACATTTAAGAGGCCCAATGTATAGAGAAAAACTTCCCAGATAAAACTAAGCTACTGCACCACAGAAGAAATTCATAGAATCATAGAATGGTTTAGGTTGGAAAGGACCTTGAAGATCATCAAGTTCCAACCCCCCTGCCATAGGCAGGGACACCTCCCACTAGACCAGGTTGCCCAAGGCCACGTCCAGCCTGGCCTTGAACACCTCCAGGGATGGGGACTCAACAACCTCTCTGGGCAACCTGTTCCAGTGCCTCACCACCCTCAAAGTGAAAAACTTCTTCCTAATGTTCAATCTAAACCTGCCCTCTTCCAGTTTGAAGCCATTCCCCCTCGTCCTATCACTACATGCCCTAGTAAAAAGTCCTTCCCCAGCTCTCCTGTAGGCCCCCTTTAGGTACTGTAAGGCCGCAATAAGATCTCCCCGGAGCCTTCTCTTCTCCAGGCTGAACAGCCCCAACTCAAACAATCAATAAACAAAACTCCCAGACCCTAAGAAAAACCTTTTCCATAAATCATACACCTCAAAGTCTCAGGCATGATCTTCAAGTAAAGAGAGCCCCTGCTCCCACCTTTTTCTCCCTCTGTCTACTGGGTGCTAAATTTCCCCTTCCCCCCGCGCAAGAAATCCAAAGTATAAATGCTATCTCCTAACCCAGAAAAACTGTATCTACATTGATCTGCGTTTACCTTGATCATTGTTAGAAACTGAAAGGATTCTGAGCCCAAAAGATTGATCACTTTTTCCAAATTCACTACCTCTTCCTATAAATCTGGCTTCCTTTTACCCTTGGCCCATCATAGCTACTACTATGGATTACATATTACTATTATGGATACACTACTACTGTAGATTAAAAAAAAAAAAAAACAAAACACTTTCTAAGAGTCCACTTAGTCCAGCTGACAGTGATGCATACATTGTAGCATTTGTTTTTACACGGATCACCTGTTTCCAAAAAGGATTCTCACAGAACTTCTAAAGCTATCTTACCTTTATCCTCCTATAGCATTGTTGTTTTCGTACACTAGCTGCAGACTGCGACAGTTAATGGCTACTGCAACTAAATTAAGCCACAACAAGCAATTAAATTCAGCAGCTAGTAGGTTCCTTCATCATTTGCAAAAATGTCTTTGGGTTGACTGTAACACACTGATCCCCGAACTGGAAGCCAACACCACAAACAGCTGATCCCTTCCAACTATTTACTGGTTACCGTAACTGTTGTTGAAGAAACTTCGTTTCTTTGTCCAGTTCATTCTTCTTGACAAGAAAACACATCTATGATGGCTACCATTACTACAGATAAAAGAGTAAAGTGAAAAAAATAATATATAAGGATGATAACATAAGGTTTCAGCATCAAAAAAGTAAAAATTATACAGGATGAAGAAAACAGAGCTCCTTTCTACTCAGAACTTACACTGGGATGGATCCAAAACTAGTAGAAACAAGTAGATAGCAAAAGGCCCTTACTGTTATTGATAGATAGGAAGAAGAGTTTTCAATGACAATACATAAAAAATAGTCCACTCTTTAGGAAGGGATTTACAGTATACAACAAACTTGATGCCTTAAAATGCAGAGACCATAGAACCTATCTAAGGTTTTGCAAGAAAACAAAACTTTTTGGGGAATTTATTTAAAGTCAACTCTTATCTTCACCTAAGTTCCCCTGGAAATATTCTGGCTATGGGGAAGAGACACAAATGGGTGTGCCAGCACCACAGCAGCTTTCAAAAACCTCGAACAACTACATTTCTCAGACTCTAATGCTTCTCTGACAATTTGATAGTGCTAACTGTAACTTTCAGCTTCACATCCAGCATTCAATATGAAATCCAATTCATTTGTATACTATTACAGCTGAGATAATTCAGAGCATTGGTTGAAAACTATTACAGAATTGACAAAAAAAGATTTATGTTTGTTGTTGTGACCCTGTTTCTACCTGTCATAATCCCAGTTCAGGTAACAACCCTAAGTTTTGGTACTGCTGTTTTATATTTCTCTATATAGAGGATAAAATAGGAACTACGCTGTCAAAATATTTGCTGCAATATAATACAGATGAACTTACAATTTCTCAGGATTTATGAATTTAAGGTTTTGTAGCATTATTCCTAGCATCACTAGCATTTTCTGAGGTAGTCACAACCACATCATATCTTTTCTCTACAAACCTTGACCATGTAAACACATCCAGAAGGTTTACCAGTACAATTATGCACGCTTAATTAGAAGTGAAACTTTCACACTTAGTTTAGTCTTATATTGTCTTCTATAACTACAGGACACAAACAAAAAATAACAAAATCTAAGCAGTGAAAGTGAACTGCAGTACACTAACACAAGGATTTATTTAATCTACAATTAAATATTCCTACACACCTGCTACTATATTAACAGCGTAACATCACTCATGACAACTTACAGCATAGTGAGCTACAAAAAAAATCTGGCACCAAGCTTTTATACTTTAAGTCAAAACACACAAGAATTCTAACAGGGCATGTTGCATAGTTTTTACAAATGAGAAAACAACTACGCTTGCAAAAAAAGTTATGTTTTCTTCCTATAAAGAGCTTTAGTTTTCGAAGTTTCCTACTTTAAAAGGAAATTCATTTCCAGCTAATGATAATGAAGAAATCATGCAAATTTTCAGTTTAGAATGATGTTTTTATTTTTCCCAGGGAACTGGAGTATTCCAACGCTACACAAATATGCCAAAAATTAAGGTATTCCATTAACAGGGATTTTGAGATCTTCACGTGGTTAAAGAGCTCTCTATTAAGGTACCTAGTATTACTGAGACACCACCAGCTTCCAGCTCAGATGCAATACCAGACTCCTGCAAGGTGCGTATCATACCTGCCAGCTCTTAGTCTCAACCGGTGTCCCTGCGTGTCCAGGTAACATAACTGAGCCCTCGCGCCCACCAGACTTGGCAGCCGGCTCACGCGGGCACGCTGCCCTCTTCGCATGCGAGGAAAAAGCAAGCCTCTGCCACAGCTGCCATCCATAAGAGATAACAACATTTCTCTCCCTCACAAAAGCACTGAAGGGAAAATTGAATTTGAGGTAGGAAGCATTCAGAGGCAAAAGAGTGGATATTTTGATGAGAAAATTTGGAGTCTTTTTAATCAACAACTATACATTTGAAGCAACACAGTTATTATACCTCATGTTCAGAAATACTTCAAAGATAACACACACACACAAACACACTCCTTCCTCTGTTATCTTCCTCCACATCCTCCAAGGAAAAGGCAGATGAAAAAGCACATTTATTTTACATACAGTGATTTATTACATCTGTTGCTATAATTAAAAACATAATTAAAAAGCAAAAACAATTAATATTGTCTACCATGCTAAAAAAAAATAAAAATCACTGGACTGTATTATACATCCATCTTAACTACAGCTAAACAACCCAGAAAACAAATACTCCTTTAAAAATGGCTCAGGTGAAAAGGAACTTTTATGAACTACCACTGACCCTCTGAACTGGGCATCCAGAACCAAAAGTTGGAACAAACAGCAGTAACTCATCCAAACCTCCAGAGCCTCAAACGCACACAGCAAGGGTCAACTTACACTTTTTATATATATATATATATATAAATATATATGGATGTATATCTCTCCACAGCTAGAAACAGGAAGAAGCAATCTGCAACTGAACTAGTGCCATCTGAACAGTTCTGATGAGATGCAGTCAGTGACCCTCACTGCAGAGGGTAAGCTAGATATTTGAATCTGAACAAGTCACACTCTGCTCCATTTGTAATCACCGCAGCAATTTATCTTTCTTATCTTGGACACCTAGCTTCGAAAGAGATGAATGGCCTTCTGGAGGTAATTATTTCTGTAAATTTAATGGAGACTTAAGAGTAACTAGCACAACACAAGCATCTTAAATTTTTAGACAACTAAATTTGGACAGAGAATTAAACTTGTGTCTACTGCTGGAGCATAACTTCTAGACTACACATTCTTGACACCAGGCAGCAAGACAAGAGCTATACTTTCCTAAGTAAAGGAAGATTGGCTAAGATTTACCCAATATATGAATACAACTGCAAGACAGCCTTGCAGTATGTCAGAGAACAAGATAAAGCCTCTACAAAATAGGCAGAATCATAACAGTAGGAAAAAGGAAATTCTCTCCTCAGAAATAACAATTGAAAATATGTATATACATAATTAAAGTCTTCTGAGAATCCCAAGGAATCCCCCCCTGAATATTGAAGAAAAAGTCCTTCTTAGGAGAAACCACACTTGTGCTTCCCTCTCTTTTCTCTAACAGGAAGATAGAAACAGCTACTACACAGACAGCATTGTAGAGGACTTGCCTAAGAAGTTAACAAATCGTTTTACTGTCCTCCACCGATGACTGAACTTGATGGCTCACAAAAATGATACAGATTGATCCGGATGATTTCAAGGAAACTGCTATTTCAAGCACTAAGTTACTTTTACACCCACAGCACCAACAGCTGCTGCAATAGACTCCAGAAGCGCACAGAAGGGAGACAGCATTAAGTCAGGATGACTGAATGACGTCCCTCCTGGAAATCACCATCTCCAAGCAGACACAGCACCGCAACCCTCACAGCCAGAGACAAACTGCTTGCAAAGTCCGGTCTAGCTTATTTTACCATCAGAAAGTAAATGACTGCCTCAACATTAAAGAAAGAAACCCACCACAAGCAAATAAGGCACATAACCGTAATGCCTCTGAACACCTGCTAATGTAGGTGTCTGTTTTCCAAAAAAATTGCTATTGTTTTTTCACTGAATAGACACTAACCTAAACTTCTACTTTGTGTAACTCAAATTTGCAGCAAGTGGTATGCAGCCAGTTAACAGTAGCAATAATGCAAAAATCCTACAATCTCTACTCTTTCATTCTGTGAGCACCACTAAAGATTTCTTCCATCTTGCATTGCCTCCCACAATGTTCTTGAATTGATTTTATAACTGTACTTTCACATGTAGATAGAAAATTCAGAAACATAAAAATAAAGCTCTCGATAATTTATCTGATGGGATATATAGAAAATCTACAGGTTGCTTTCAAAAATCTATGTACTACTACACAAAAATTATATTAAAGACACACTAAGGTTTCAAAGACAATATCAGAACTTTAAAGGTCAAACTGTTCATAAACAGTCTTTTTATGTGTACTTACATACACCACTTCAGGCACAGGCAAGGCCATAATAGACAGTCACTCTTACTTTCAATAGTTACTATTTGCAGTCCACACTAAATGCAAAATTATGCCACCCTTAAGATTTTTTTTTTTGTTATTGTTAGGATATTGTCATCAGAGAATCCAAGTGAACAATATGAAATAATTAAACCTACCTTCAAGGGCTTCTGAAGGCCAGATGACATTACTTTCTTTTCACAATATGGAATCAAACACAGCTAAATTTTACTTGTTGTGTCAACACAACAAGCATTAACTGTGAATGCCCTGCTTGAAACCACACCTTTTGTTGTCTGATAGGTAGTATTTTCATACGAATTTAGAAGTATGCACTGAATGTACGATAGTCAAACTCCATACTTCTGAAACACCAGCTTTTGTGATCGCTCTGCTACTGTCCCTAGTCAGAATTCCCACTTCTCAGCCTTCTGTATCTGATGCAAAGCAGTCTTCTCTCAGTCACCATCCAAGGATAAGAAGATCACCAGCAAAGTGTTACAGAGAGACTCAATAATATTTACAGGGAGGCAGGTAAAGAGTACTTTGCTAGGTACACTCAGAGAAAGCAATTTGGCATCTGGCTTGCCATTTTTCTATTCTGGCAACATGTATTTTGTTAATGTCATGAAGTCAGATATACATGCAACAAAATTTCCTCATGACCTTAAAGGTTCAGATATATTTTTGATACATCAGAGCTCTTTAATTCACACTGAACACAGGAAAATATTTTTGATAGAATCAACTAAGAGATTAAATAGAAAGCATTTCTTTTTTACCCCCTCTGTATTCCACTGACAAGCTGTAAAAGCCTACCTAAACAACTCAGTAAGGGCTTCTGTCTTCCTGCAGACTCAGACTGTGCTTACCCTTTATGGCCAACTATTTATTTTGTCTTTACAGATTTAAGGATCTAGCAAATGTCTGCTCAAATATAAAATAAAAAAATTATGTTCCTCGTGAGACCATTTTCACATCCCTCTCCACAAACATGACTGTCCCCATCTCTCTGACATTACTAATAACCCTTTGAAAGGCCAAGAGTCACTGCCTGCACTTGGCAAACTACTATGCTATTTACTACCTAGGAGTTAAGAGAAGTTAATGGCTTGACAACACAAAATTTTGCTTTCAGAAAGACTGGTCAAATAGCCATATGACTCACAGTGCTGATCTCATAAAGTTGCTTTGCCCATACAAATTTGTTCAGAGAACTCCCTTTTTACTCACAGACTCTTCCCTAAACCGGGCATCATCTCGTTCCTCCACAGCCAGCACAAATCCTTTACTATGTGTTTTGCCTAACTTCACATCTGTAATCATACACCCGCATCTGCTCTGAAGTTTAAATGATGGATTTACATAAATTCCTGATCTCCGTGCTAACAACTGCAGTCACAAACTTCAGTGTAGTCTCACTCCACAGTAAACTGTATAGTAATACACACATCACAAAGTATTTGCGATATGAACTAAATGCTGCTCATAAGCCTGAAAACGTTAGTGTGTCTGAAATAACTGAGCTCCAGCTCCACCTTCTAGATGCACCATGACAACAGATCATGAAAACTTACAAAACACTAAGTACAAGTGTATTCACAGCTCCACCTGTGTTTACTGGTGAGATGCAGTAATTTGCAAGCAAGCCATGGGGTGGAGGGTGCTGTACGAGAACTAAGACTTGAGGTGCTCAGCTCCAGCCATCAGCAGCACTTACACACTGCAGCTTTCCCTTGACAAAAAAAAAAAAGTCTCTTTAAACTGCTTATATGACTGAAAACTGCAAGCTTCAGTACAAAGAAATGCAAAGGACCCAGACAAAAAAGGGTGACAGAAGTGACATATAAGGATGAAGAACAAAACTAGAAAAAAAGAGACAAAATCGGTAAATTTGTCTCTGCCTTTTTTTTAATATCACTTCAACTGAAACCACTCAGTTTTCTGCAGTCTGATGTTCTTTCAGCAGTACTCAGAAAGGATATCCAGAAAGAATGGAGCAACATGAAGTCTGTCTTCATTGTCGTAAACAGGTAACTAGTATGACAGCCATTTTGCCAAATAACATGTTGCTTTTTTAAAAATGCTCTTATCTCCTTTTCTTCTCTTTTCTTGCTTTAGAGTTATTTGGCTGGAGTTAATATGTTAGCAAATGTGGAAACATGGTAACAGGAGACCCATGTTCTTGTTATCTATTCAGTGTATTGCAGATTAATTGAAATTTAGAATTAACTGCAATTCTGCCACCCTTCATTAATCCCTTCCTCCCCCTGGTCAGCTACTTCAGCTTCTGATTTCCTTACAAGTTTTGCAGACAGTTAAAATTCCAGTCTGCTTCTGTCTCAAGTATCAAAAGCTAAACACCTTAGTACACACCTGCTCTTGATCTCTGCCAGGTAAGGGAGGAGGTGGTAGTGAGCAAAACTAATGCATCAGCATAAATAGAGAAGTTAAACTCACAACTTATGCTGATTCCCAGGGAGAAGAGAACAGCATAGCTAAGAGTTAGGACAAGTCATGGTGCTTCATCACAGAGTGGGGAAAAAGTAAAATTTGCAAAGCCACGCTTAGGACCATTGTCTTTCTTAATTTGAAGGCATTGCCTCAAATCAAGATAAGATGTGCTGAAACTTCCATTTTCTATGAAGAGAATCTCCTTCAAAAATTATTCTCTTATGCTTTGCAGGATAATTATCTGCCAATAACCATATAAGCCCTATAAACTAAATCATAAGAGAAGAATATCATTCTCAGCCATTTTTATTTCAGACAAATTCTGATAATAAAATTTCAACAGGTGCAGAAAGGATATCTACCTCACAAGTCTTTCAGGAAACGGTCACTTCCAACCTGATTGAATGATGAGCTTCTAGAAATACGAAGGGATTAAAAACACTTTACCGCAGCTGCACATTTTCCTAGCAAAGAATAACTGCAGTGGGTAACTATACAAGTAACTGCGTGAACATTAGCATCTCTTCACAGTTTCAATGCTAGGTATCTGCGCTTTTGTCAATTCCTTCTGTTGAAGCTGCTCCAAATGTTAAAATACACACAGACACAAAGGAAAAAATCCTAAAACAACAGACTGACTCACCAAGCCTAAGGGGTAATTTGCCTGAGATGCTGAGGCAACTCTAAAGGAAGTTTGATTATTTATAAAGCGTGGAATGGCATCAAAGAAGAAAGACTATTTCACCACAGCATATGTTATGGATTCACAGACAGAGCATTCTCCCACAGGAGGCAGAATACATGGTTCAAATCCCCAGGGCCTAAGCTGGTATCCACTTCACCTATACTGAAACACTCTAGCTGCTGGACTAACGAGCATAAGGAAGAGACAGACACTTTTGCCAAGTCTCCCCTCCCTCCTTTTGTATTCAATACTTGGAAAAACAAACACTTCACAGATTAAATAGATAAACCATTTCACATGAAGTCTAGTTTCTTCATTTTTGTTTTAGCGAACAAATCCAAAAGTTTTTAAAATGCAGTTGAATTCAATTACCCTTAGAAAACAATGATTACATATTATGCAGTCTGTCCAGCAGCCCTGTCACACGGATAAATTCTAATCACGCAGGCCAATTTCAGCCAAATTTGACAGAGAAACAGAGGTCTCTGAGACGCTGAGTTCCCCTAAGTTTCACAGAAATCGGCTGCTGGGTAGAAGCAAGACATACAAATTAGCAGTTGCATTGTGGAAAAGAGAAACAGAACTTGGCTCTCATCCATTTCGAGCAGCAGCAATCAACTGGTCAATTGAAGCACTCGCCTAGCTCCAAACCAGCCATAACACATGCTGGCGCTTGCCAAACTGAGAGGGACGTGAGAGGAAGCCAAATGTGTTCTGGGGTAGGACAGACCACGAGAAGGAAAGGAAAGGAAGGCATGAGAGTACACAGGCGCTAGAGAGCACCAAGAACACTGCAGCAGGCGGTCACAGGAGTCAAAGGGAAAAGTTTACAATAATGAGTTTAGTTTTAGGAGCAGAGGGCACAAGCCTGAAGACACTTTCAGATTTCCATAGATCTCAAAAGCTTATTTTCAGCTTGGTTTTCGTTTCATCAATAGAGTCAAGTAATCATACGATGCTATGACTCAAAACCAGACTACTTACTTTCTTTAATGCAAGTTACTTAAAGTTTATGCCCTAATTATTATTATGCCCCAACTGAGAAATAGTGAAATCAAGTGTGTGTCACAACATTTAGGAAGTAATATTCATCTGCATTCCACAGAAAAATATAATTCACGGCACATGATGGGGTCAGGACTCCCATGGCTGCAGGCAGACAAGCAAGAGCCAGCTAAGACAAGACATCAAGAAATAATCACCTCTCAGCTGAGAAGCAGGAACTGATGATGCTCTTCATCTGCCAAGTAGTAAAACAGGTGTATCATCTCCACGGAGAGAGATGGCATGATAAAGCTAAACCTTTTTATTCTGCATGTTTAACACCATAGGAACATACCCACATCCAGTTGCCAAGTCTCACAGAAGCCTGTGCAAGCCAAGCCCTACCTCTTGTAACTGTTCATACCCTTACACTTCTACCCAAACTCACAAGTACGTAAGGGGCCAAAAGGCACCACCCGAAGGCCACACACTTGTAATTCTGAAATTTGCACCCAATTTATCATGTATTATATTCAGCTTAATAAGCTGTTAATGATTTTTATTTGGAGGGGTGGGGGGTTAAATAATACCACATCTGCATCACATCACATTTTCTCAGTCATTTAGTACTTTCCTCTATAATGACTGAGATTGAATGATACGTATCTACATGTTATCCCCCTTCATTTTCCTCTTTCTCCTTGTCCTCGTCAGATAACTTCCTCTCCTAAACTCTCCCTCCTTTCAGGATCCTCTGCCTTCTGTCTGCCCTTCTTTATTTGACAGTAACAAAGCGGATCAAACACACAGAACACCTTTCTTTTGAAGATTAACTGCACAGAATAGGCTTCTCCACCATGAAAAAGACTCAAGAAGGGATTTAACATACCTATATGGTTGCAATTGACTTTAAAGAGATAAAAAGGGATTGGTTATTCACTTTCTCTAAATTAGCTGGTCGGAAATTCAGCAAACTTCAGAAAAGGGTGCTTCATACAGCATATAAAGTTGTTACTCGCTATTCTGTAGCTGCTGAAATTTTACATAGGTTCAAAAAACAACTGCGCAGATCCATGCAGAAGAAATTCATCAGAAGTCTATTTAATAGAAAGGAAACATCCAGCTGAGGAAATGCTGAAAAAACAATAGTTAAAAGCTGGGGAAACATTCTGAGACACCATCTCTGCATATCTGTCACACTCTCAGGCTTCTCTACAGACATCAGTTATTGGACTTGATTAGAGACACAGCACTGGGACAGAAACTTTGATTGACACAGCAAAGGACAGCACAAGATCATCCACTGTAGAGAGTGAGAAAGGAAAGATGTGCACAGGGAACAGAACGATTTAAGTTTCTTGGATCTGTAGCAAAGTTAACTCAGAATACCACTTGCACATAAAATGAAGGATCTTTCATCGTCTGTGTTAGTCTCCACTTCATAAATTTGAGAAATCAGAAGTTTAAGTAGCTGCCAGACCAAAAAAGGCATTCTAATAATGGTTCATATTAAGTACTTACTTTCCACATATCGCATTTTGTATAATCAAGTAGTACATTAGTTTTTTCACTACACATCAGCATAGCTTGTCCTAACATAAGCTTGTCAAAATTATATTAACATAACTACTTTACAGTTTAAGAGAGATGCACAACCACAACAGAACTAATTTTCGTTCTTCTTTTGGGGAGGGAGGGTGCAGGAGATGACATGCTAGTAAAAACTGAACGATGTAAGAAGCACCACCATAGCAGTTCCTTGGCCAAAAGGAACATCACGGAGCTCAAAGATAAGCACCGAGCCATACCCTTGCAACCACTGAGGCTGGAAAGTGGCTGGAGAGAAAGCAGCTCTGTGGGTTCATGGAGAAGAACAATCATAGAATCATGGAATTGTCTAGGTTGGAAGAGACCTTCAAGATCATCATGTCCAACTATCAACCTAACACTGCCAAAACCACCACTAAAACATGTCCCCAAGCACCACGTCTACCCATCTTTTAAATACCACCAGGGATGGTGATTCCACCACTTCCCTGGGCAGCCTATTCCAATGTTTCATAAAACCTTCAGTGAAGAAATTTTTCCTAATATCCAATCTAAACCTCCCCCAGCGTAACTTGAGGCCACTTCCTCTTGTCCTATCGCTTGTTACTTGGGAGGAGAGACCGACCCCCACATCTCTACAACTTGAACATAAACCAGTGTGCCCATACGGTGGTAAAGACATACCCGCAAATCAAGAGACATCATTATTCCCCTCCTCCCAGTGCAAAGCCATGTCTAAAATACTGTGTCCTATTTTGGGGGTCCCCATTATGAGACAAGACCCACAAACTGAAAACAGGCCACTGAGATGTTTTTGGCGGATGGAGCCCATATCGTAGGAGTAGAATACAACAGCGCCTTTTGGTTTGTCAAGTTTGTTCAGCCTGAGAAGAGCAGACCAAATGAGGCACTATTTTGCACCCACACACACACTATCTGAAGGTAGTTTAAGGAGACAAACCCAATTCTGAGAGGTGTGGAGTAAAATGATAAAGTGCAAGAAAATGGGAAAGCTCAACTGGACATAAGGGAGAGAGAGTGGGTAAGCACTGGAGCAGGCCACCTTGAGGATATTCAAAGCTCAACTAGACAAGGCTTTCAGCAGGATGATCTAACTTCTGGGTCAGCCCTGCTTTGAGCGAGGGCTAGAACTGGGATGGCCCCTCCAGAAGTTGTCTAAGCGAGCTTTTTTTTTTAAGTGACATTTTGAGTATCTCACAACAAAGCAAAACCTAGCATCTTTATAAAAATTAATTCCCAATAATGCTTTCTCAAAGGAACATTTTGTGTATTTTTTTCCAGTAAGAATACTTAAAAGTTGGTTTATTGAGACTGGAATATGTAACATATAATACTTGTACATATAAGTAACAAAAGGCTATAACTTTAGTAGATCAAATATAAATTTGATCATTTTTAATCACCTTATTTAGCTTATCAACTGTACTCATGAAGGAGACTATTAATATTTCTCAATTCAAGCTGTAAAAATCTCACTATATTACCATACAGAAACACCACTGAACCATAAAACTACAAAGTGAAACTTGGAAACATTATTAATTGGTATTTTGTTATTAAAGCACGTCTTCCGTATCAGTGTCAAAGACCTGGACTACTTCTGCTTCAAGATACTTCTTATTAATTTCAGAAATAATAGAAGCTTAACATCCCCAGTGTTTGCTGACTCACAAAGCAAGATGCTAAGCAAATGCCTCCAGTTTTATTTGAAATATTTAGAACAGAATTTTATCACCAACACAAAGTCCCCAAGCATAGATGCTGTAGTGGGTACTGTTCTTATAAAATTGGTTCTAGTGCTCTAACTAAAAAAACCCACAACTTTTGAAGACACCCCAACACACATCCTCCATTCTACATATCAAAATTGACAAAACACAAACAAACAAAGAAAGAAGTTACAACCTGCTCAGAAGACAAAGATGAAAGATGAATACTTGCTACTGAAACAAAGAAATATATGTTATAACTGAAAACACCAAGCATAAAATAATTTCTTTTACAGCTGTGGTCATCAATGCTTATAATACAAACACCTTTATTAATATATGCATAATTTTAACTCAGCACATCAAGTTCTTCTGCATAGAGAGAAGCTATTTTCAACCCTGCAGAAGTGGCAGGTTTCTTTTTATTCTAGTTTATGCTAAAAATAGCCGTTTCTACAGACCTTTAAAACTAGATTTATAGCACATTTACAAAAAATCACTCAAAATAAGCAGTGTGAAGGTATGCACACTCTTGCAATGTGAAAGAACACACACCAAGCCATGTTTACAACTAATTTGAAAAGCTCTACAGCTACAGACATTCATATATTTCTCAAACTAAAAAAAATACTACTGCATCTGTTGAAGGGCTTCCAATAATTGCTTCCAAGTTGCAGTTCATCAGCTGCGCATGAGCTACAGAAGCCTCATTCAACCACTAACCTACAGACAAGTATAGGTTTGTATGAAATATGAAGGTGATCAGCCAAACTACTGCAACACCAAGTTAAATATCCATAAGTGCAGTCTCAACATGCAACCAGGATCATACTTTTCCTAACGGGTAGTATTTTTTATTAAAACGCTCATAGCTATAGCAGACACTTTTTCAAAGTTAATAAGAATTAAAAGACCACTTTGCACAGAAGAAAACCTGCATTGCACTTCACTGCTACTGCTATAAACAAACAGCAAAAAAGAAACTCGGTAAGACACCAAATGATATTCCCTTTCGTATGGTTTACTTAAATGTGCTTTGAAATAACAGGTAAAAATCAGGTGTTGAAGTAGTTCCTTCGCTACTAGGCTGTATTTTTATCTTCTCTGGTTTAATTCATGTTTTATATTTAGTATTTTAGCATTGCAGGCTCAGGAAGAGGAAGGATTTCAATTAAGGGCTCTAACACTCAAGAGATTCATCTAACCTCCCAGCCAGACGATGTGTAACAGGAGAGCAACATACGGTCTTTATTCTCCCTGCTTTTTCTGAATGATGCTCTAATTCAACCTTTCATTTCCCTTCCTTCATCAAACCAGGACATTAAGTCAGTCGCAGAAACATTTCATCTGACAGAAAATTACATTTTTGTGGTCAGCCAATAACTGTGGGGGAAGAAGGGGGGAGGTCAGTTATTACTAACTGTTATTGGAAGATAAAAATTTAAGAATCAAACAACAATGGAACACAGTAATTATTCTGCACAGGAAAAAAAAATACAAAAACCTCAAGAAGAAACTGGAAAACCTTTAAGAGTGGAATTCTGCAGTTATAAAGCACTAAGTTCATCCCTCTAGTGCTACAGCATGAAGAAAATATCATAGCTAGTACATAATAGCTATTACTATTCAAGACTAAATTAAGCTTTTTCCATTTCTTCACATTATTATCATATGGTGACACAGTTTAGAAACTGAAATGTAAACTAAGAAAACAGAAGAGATGGTGAATAATGAAATGATTAGAAAGATGTTTCCTCTTCCCTTCTCTTCCTCATTCCCAAACTTAGAGAAAATTACACACTGGTAAACCCGTAGCAGCATTGTCCAAGGAAATCTTTTTTCCATCTCAAAAACCAGACAATAGAGAATCTTTTTGCCTAAGAGTCCAAGATTATGACAAGCATCAATCATGAATTTCTGTAACAGGTACCTATCAACGTTGAAATTAACAAAACTCAAGGTTGGATTAACAAAACAACACCTCAAGCACAAAAAAACACTCCAAGTTCTTGCTTCCTCATTTGCTCATTCCACAAGGATTTTCTCCAGTTTAGCCAATCCTTCAAAAGGAAATTCTAAAATGTATGCAAGAAAAGTTTTAGGCCAATTTGACAGTAACAGACTTCATCAGTCATTAAAAGAAGATAAAATTAAAAATTGCTACATACTAAACTTTATTAAATGACACAAAAATGGTTTGAAATCATTATATGCTTCATATTCAAAAACAATTCTATTAAACAAACTCAAACTGGTTTAGCTTAAGATATTAAGTATAAACATTGATGCACTCACTTCCTCCATTTACTCTGATTTCCATTGTTACAAACAAATTTGATATTATTATGTATCAGAAATATATAAAACACTGCAGATAGCACTCAAGTGAAAAGTTGCAGAGGAATTTGGCAAGTATTTGCCACAAATCAGAACTCCAAGATGTTTCTTAGACTAGCTGAACAGCAACTCTCAAGTCTATCAATTATATGTGTATTACACAGATGTATGTATACATATGTTACATCTGAATTAAAAAAACACAACCCTGAAAAAGGTTTTAAAACCAAGAATCATGACTGTGCTCATTACACATTGTTTTCAACAAAAAGCAGCTTGATGGATCATATGTTTTACATAAGGAACCTCTCAGCATTCCTTAGCAGCTCATCACTTCAACACAAAACATGCCTTATTCAGAAATCACTACTCTACACAGTCAGAACCAGACCCTTGAAAATCACCCACCTTCTCTTCAGCTCCTTCCCTAACTTTTCCCCCCCCTCGCACTCTCCTCCAAATAACAGTCAAATGGAAACCTTAGCACTTGCAAATACTTTCAGCTATAAAACAGTGTTCTAAGACGTTGAAAAATGTAATGCTTCATTAGTGTTATTATTCCAAAAAGTAATTTAGATCTCAACATCTCTGCTTTGTATTTAAAAATGTCTTGGACATAGGATCACAGTTTAATTAATTTAAAAAAAAAAGTATGTACTTGGAACCTCCTACTAAACTTAACTGCCCTGATGCCTTTTAAAGTCTCCCCCACCCCCACTGTACAATGACCCTAAGCATAATTACAGTAACATCAACTAAAAGAAAGAAGTGTAAATGTACCCCCACAATAAATGGTAATTTCTATTTCTATCGTTCTATCAAGCAATACTACAGAACAAGATGATCCAGCTGTTTAAAGTTTTATTTTCCCCATTCAGTATAATGCCATCAATATCAGAGCTAAATAAGTAATTTCATATCTTTATAAAATGGGGAAAAAAAATGTTATTAATGCATTGGGTAAGGGTCCTGGACAGCATACACTTTTAGCCCATGTTTTAATGGTATATCCTGATGCACATCTATGTAAGTATTTATATATTGAGATAACAACATACTGTCTTTTACAACAGTAAAAGAACATAACAGAGTGAAACTTCAGCAGATTGCAAAAAAAAAGTTAACATGAGTCTCTACAACTACTTAATAGAAGAGATTTAGTGATAAGTACACACACTGTTATCTGGCAGTAATAGCTGCAATGCAAAAATGTCAAACTTTTCCAGGTAACACCCAAAGATGTGCCCAAGATAACCTCACTAACTCCAAACTTTGATAAGATAAGCTTTCAGCAAGCAGCACTGCTGTAATACAGCAGATGCTAGAAACAGCCCCTGCAGTCAGAAAGCACAGGACAAGAGCTCTTGCATGCTTTGCTCCTTGAGAAGATCTGCTACTCCATGATTCGTAACGGGCCACAGCAATTTGACATACAAAACTCACAACAATGAGGAGGGTTTTCTTTCTTCATCTAATGGGATTTTTTTTCTTTTTTTTTTTTTTGCGCTCAGATATAAGCCATAAATACTGTTTCTAACTCACATTTCCCCAGGAAAATGTTGGGGCCGTGCCAAAGACACAGCTTCTATGCCACTGAGAGTATATCAAAGCTGTCTGAACACACATGGCTTTTTCTCCTCTGGCTTTCCTCAACAGCTCTTTTTCAGACATGACACAGCACAAGAAGCTCCTAGCCCTTCCTGGAGCACTATGAGACAAACAACAGGAAAGAAAAAGCCAGTCTTGACCATGCTCCCCAGAGAGCACTCTCTGACAAAGAAGCATTTTCAGCAGATCCGTAACTCGGAGTAAGTCTTCGCTTGCTGTCAGTTAATGCCATCACTCCCATTTCTAATACCTAGGCTACATTTCTCAAAGTGAAGGGCTCAAAATTATGCCAATGCAAGAATGCCCATCATGCTTCAATTACTTACCAGTGTTGCAAAGATTATTTAAACCAGTAACCTTTTCCTTAAATGTGCAAAGCAGCTCAATGGTTGTACATCAGTCCTAGATCTGTCCAGTCTTCCTAAATTCTGACACCTCACAACTATGCATTACATTAAGTACATAAAATGTGATTAGAAACATTCGCAAACCATTCATCCCCCAGAGAGCCTTTCCTTCTTTCTGTCAGCTGTATTAGAATTACTGTTACTGGAATTAAATATCCTCCTTTTGCTCTAAAGAAGCAGAAAACGTACTACTCCTGAAAATACGAACAATATGCACAGCTTGGAGAAACAGTCTTAAATTTATTTTAATTATATTGTTATGACTATTCCATAATAAGCAAACTATAAAAAATTAACTAATGTATAGGATATTTAAAACCCAACATTTCTGAGTGTAATTCTAAGTTAAGCTTCAGGACAGTTTCATACTTCTACATACTCCTACATGTATTATTTACATTGAGCTGTATTTTATCCAGCAGTAACCATTACGTAAAATAGAATCATAGAGTGGTTTAGGTTGGAAGGGACCTTGAAGATCATCGAGTTCCAACCCCCATGCCATAGACAGGGACACCTCCCACTAGACCAGGTTGCCCAAAGCCCCATCCAGCCTGGCCTTGAACACCTCCAGGGGTGGAGCTTCCACAACTTCTCTGGACAACCTGTTCCAGTGCCTCACCACCCACAAAGTGAAAAATCTCTTCCTAATATTCAATCTAAACCTGCCCTCTTCCAGTTTAAAGCCATTCCCCCTCGTCCTATCACTACATGCCCTTGTAAAAAGTCCTTCCCCAGCTCTCGTGTAGGCCCCCTTTAGGTACTGGAAGGCTGCAATAAGGTGTCCACGGAGCCTTCTCTTCTCCAGGCTTTTATATGCACATATAAAAACCTACTGAATAGCAGTTTATCATCAGTATGAATGACTGTATCGGGTCTGGCTGAGGTGGAGTCAATTTTCCCTATAGCAGCCCTCATAGTGCTGTGCTTTCCATTGGTAGCTAGAAAGGTGTTGATAACACACCAGTGTTCTGGCTACTGCTGAGCAGTGCTCGCACAGCATCAAGGCTGTCTCTCCAACATTCCCTTCCCTCACCAGTAGGCTGGGGGTGGGCGAGATCTTGGGAGGGGACATAGACAGGACAGCTGACCCAAACTGACCAAAGGGATATTCCATACCATATGATGACTGCTTAGCAATAAAAGCAATGAGAAAGGAGGAAGAAGGCGGAGGGCATTCGTTAACTACGACATTTGTCTTCCAGAGCAACTGCTACGCTTACTGAAGCCCTACGTCCCAGCAAGCAGCTGGACACCACCTGCTGATGGGAAGCAGAGATCAAATCTTTCGTTCTCCTTTGCTTCCACACATGGCCTTTGCTTTTGCTTTATTAAGCGTCCTTTATCTTGATCCACAAGTTTGTGGGGGTTTTCCCCGTGTTATTTTCTCCCCCCATATCCTGCCATCTGAAACCATCTGTCTCCAGAGTCTCATAACATGATTTCAGAATGCAAAAAATCTTTGCAAAGGGCTTTCTCCTGAGACCTGGTTCATCTCTAACATCTACCCCAAATGCCTCAAGTTTCCACTTTCTAGAAGGTACAGGCTTTCTGACTAACAATGTAAAACTCCAGGATCACACAAGTTTAAAACACACCTGCTTTTACTTTTGCTCAAATCGTAAGAGATACAGATCACCAGGAAAACATAGGCTTCCTAAACACACTGCTACTTTTATTAACTCACTCTTCCATTGGGAAGCTCATTTGGGTTTGTTGGAAAAGGCAAATAATAATCAAGCATGCTGCTACTCCATCCTGCCCAAGTCCTTCTCTCAAATACCTACCAAAATCACCTTTTAACATGCTCCACTTAAAGTATACTTTGAATCAAAATTTGTGGGAGGGAAGAGGTAAATCAATTTATAGTAGTCAATCATAATTACGTAAGAAGCTCCACCCATTCACCTTGTTTAGGTGTTGATATCATTAGTTTACCAACAGACAAATTGATAGAAAATATGAAACTCAGCAAACATTGCCATCTCAGAGATAATGTGCATGGTTTAATATGAGGTCAGTCAAAGACAATGGGGACAAAAAGAAGCAGAAAAAAGAAAACATGCATCATTTAGTCAAAGACATTAAGTGACACTTGTCCTAATGTAGTATTTGTCTCTCAAAAAGATGGTAAAGCCTATGAATTATAAGGCTAAGTAAATAACTTCTGAAACAAGACTCAATATGTCTGAAGTCTCCAAGGACTCCAAAAAGGAGATTAGCTATGAAAAGCCGACACAATCCTACAGAACTCACTGACTGGAGAGAATCTACTGGAAACACACTATATCAAGAAAAGTAAGGCCACTGAAAAGTTGGGTGTTAAAAAAAGGTCTGTAACAATTTAAAGGACTTTCAGCTTTAGGTGTGTTTCAAGTAGGCTAAGCTTTTTTTCTTTCCTCTTTTTTTTTTTTCTTTTTTCTTTTGTTGAGTAAAGGGTTCACAGGAGCAACATCTTCACTCTAAGTTGCAACAATTCCATAAATCAAGTACATCTTACACCAGTACTTCAGCTTCCTAGCAGATTACTCAGCGAAACCAGCAGGTGAAGTCTGTGCCCCCAAAGATGATGCATAAATTGATTTGAGACCTGGCATTAACAAGACCAGAGAAGGAAAGTCTCTCCCAGCAACTAATGAAAACCTGGAGGCTGAGTTGCAGGAAGGCAGCGGAAATCACAGGTGAGACTGAGTTCATAGGGGACTATCTATCACATTTGCTTCATCTTTTCTCTTCTGTCCTGTTTCCAACAGTCCTGTTCGTTTCTCTCCAAATTCCCACTCCCTCTTCTCCCACCTCCAACCAATAGGAGAAAATTCTTTCTCCATCAGAACTGCAGCATGACAACACTTACCTACAACACAGAAATAAGAACATAAATGGTGCTTTTACTTATGCAGTCTAGGTCTACCTAACACAGTTCCTTTTTTCAATGGTGGCCAGAAGCAGATGATTCAGGTAAAGAATGTAAAATACACAAAATACCTAGAAGTGTCTGGAATAATCTCTAGCTTTCAGCCATTTTAGAGCTGGTAGTCCAAATCCACTGTAAAGTTCAGTGTTCAGTACATCTATCCCTACCTGACTTTGACCAATTACAATTTTAACCCACTTAAATTTTTCTGCTCCACAATATCATGTGGCAATTAAGATCCACAATTTAATTACACATTGCTTAAAAGGCTACTTTAGTTTTCATCAGGTAGCAGGTTTAATTTAATGGGTGGCCTAATTCTTGTCTTAAGAAAAATAGCTATTCTTGCTTTCTATTCATCTCTTCTGTATGATCTACAGATATTATAGACCTCTATCACCTCTCCCCTTATTGTTCTGTTTTCCAGACTAAAGATCTTTATCTTCCCAGCACAGTGGATTTTCCACACCTCTCATCCACTTTTTCACTGTCCATGAAACCTTTGTTGTGCTGGGGTGATTACACTAATACACACTGTTAATGATTTGGACATACCATTGATATACATAATGACCTAACAATTATTTTATTCTTTATGAACAATTCCTGATAGCTTTCTGACCACTGCCCTTCTCTCAATAAGCAGCATTAGTGAAGTTAGAGCTCATCACTGTGTAGATAGGTTTGCATTATTTTTCCCTGCATGAGCACCATTTGGCATTCATCAAAACTGAACTACATTTGTATGTGAAACCACAGGGCAATGGTATCTTAAGATTTTCCTGCAAATACACAGTCGGTTTAGATTTCACCAGTCCCCATATATCAAAAAACTGCTACTGTGCCACAACACTATCAGTCCTTAAGACTATTTTTTAATATGATAAACCTCTAGATCCCAGCAGAAATCTACTGGTAATATTTTTTCCATCTTGAAAGAATCATTTATTAACCAAGTGTACTAATCCACAGGATAATCTTTTATCCCTGGTAAACACAGATTTGTTTGAGGTCCTTGGTCAAATATTGTACCCATATTCAAACCAGTCTGCTACCAGCTTTGCTAAGTGCGCTCTAACTCTAGTGCTGCGGCATTCAGTGAGCAATAATCCTGCAGGATTTGGTGAGTAACAGTTCTACTTTCGTCTTATGTACTGCCTGCAGATTACATAAACCTCACTAAATTCTCTCCCTTCCGTTTTCTCTTCTACAAATTGAGGGGTTTCAAACATGTTCGTCCCCTACCTTCTTCCATCTCCTTATTTTAGCTATCCTTCTTTGCACCTTTTTAACTATTAATTATAGCCCTAAATCCATTTCTTGTAAAAGTTGGGATAATTCCATATGATACCAGTCATTTGGTACCATGTAGTATCTTTAAAAAAAATAAAAAAATAAAAAAAATAGTATCTGTATTAGTTTCTTGGGTTTGTTTCCCTTAACAGAAGGTAAGACACTGGACCTTTTCTGCTCCTCAAGAGTGAAAACGGCATAAAGAGTTCAGGCTGTAACTACCCATTCTTCATGATCCAGCAAGAATGCAAACTGATCAGACCAGCCAGTAAGGGACAAACAAAAAATGCAGTGATGCGGCATTTTGTTTTGTACTGGCACTTTGAGATTTCACAGTACCAACCAAACTTCACAAAATCCATATGTACATCACAAAACAAGTGTCAAGGACCTCAAAACACATGCATCTCTCCTGTGAATCACTGTGTTATCCATGTGTCTAAGGAACATCTTGTATCCAGCCTGGGCTTGCTCTGTATGCAGGGACCAGTTTCAGCTGAGCTTTCTAAAGACATTTCAGTGGGACAGCAAACGAACACGTAGGAAAAGCAGATCATCTTGCAGGATCCTGGAACTGACTACTTTGCCAAATTCCTGTTGCACTCTTCGAAAGAGGTGTTAGCTTCACCCCTGTGAGCATTTCCCATGGGTTTCCAGGCACGCACCTGCTTTTGCTTTAGAGCTTGGATCACATGACATGATCAGTCCTGCAAAGAACGAGTTTGAACAGACCAATCTTAAATCCAAAGTTATCCAGTATACAGCACAGTACTTGCTGAAATACCTAAAATTCAGTTTAAAATAGTTTATAGTTTTCACTTACAAAGTATATAAATCCAAAATTACATTGATCTACTGGCTTTCTCATGTATTACTAAGCACTATTCTTTTGTTTCCAAAAAATCAGTACAATTCCAATTCCTCTTCATCTCTGGGAATAACTTTTCATAGTCAGGAACATTGTTTACATTATCTTCAAAATACATGAAGTTTGACAAGACTATAAGGTTTTGCCATAGACTTACTAATTTTTATGGCATTACATACTACAATGAAAGAATCTGTACTACTTGACAAGGAACTCACACGTACATTTAGTTGTACTAAAAAATTCTTTAGATACCCAGTTTGCACGTCTTGCTTTCCTACATTCAGAGATCAGTCACCAGACTCAAGATCTGTGGGTCCACAGGCTAAACCTGCAACCTGCTGTAGGACACAGCATACTGTTCATTTTTGACAATGTATAGGTATTTCCATGTAATAAATGCCCAAGTTCCGCTAAGATCTAGGACACTGAAGAGGTCCTAGCTTGTCATATTCTTTTGTGAAATGCCACTTGTGAGACTTCCAAAACAAAAAATTCTGTGTTATGCGATTCATTCTTTGCATAGGAGGGCATATTCTGCAGTCCTTCTGGGACTTCACTTCTAGTAAGAAAACTAGATTCAATAACTCAGGTTCCATTAAGGTCTATATTTTAATGGGAACACTGGGAAATTGGTTCCAAAATTCATGAATGTAACTATAACAATAGAAAAAGGTAATTCTCTCTGTCCCTCAGACTTCCTCCTCATAAGTGCCAGGTAATTAAATATGAAGTTAGCACAGAACTTCTGTTCCAAGACAGAATATCTTTTTCACTGCAACATAATACAAACACACCTTATCTCATCTCTAAAGCTGGAGCCAGTATGTCATTCCAAGGTACAGCGTAGTGCATAATGAAAAGAACTAGCCTTAAAAAATGCATACTTTTAAAGACAGCTGCAAGGACACCTCTTCAGAAAAACGGCAATTCTGCACACAAACTACAGGGATCTTTCACCCATTTTCACGAAACACCACCATCAAAAAAC
Organism: Anarhynchus alexandrinus; assembly: GCA_008711295.1. Lineage (NCBI taxonomy): Eukaryota > Metazoa > Chordata > Aves > Charadriiformes > Charadriidae > Anarhynchus > Anarhynchus alexandrinus. The sequence goes on from VUYV01000040.1 coordinate 153,525, forward strand.
AAAACAACAGAAGATTCTCAGCTTTAGCTACTACTGTTAGATTTACTAGGTAGGGCTACTTCATTTTTCAAAAACTGATAAAGATGTAATTGGTATATTGAAACAACCTTGAAAGGCAAACATTACAAATTTCCAGGCAATTTTACAATGGATGACTCTTTTACAATACCTAGTTGGAAAAAAAATATATATATATTACTACTATACTATTAACTACACCATTTTACTGCTTTACTTGAAAAATCTTTACTTTGTATTCAGAATCATAAAAAATAAAAAACTAATTGCAAAAATTCACATAAACAAGTGCCTGTATTACCTCCTCTTACCTTTAAAGATTTAAGAAAGTTACAGTAAAATCTCATCAGGAGAGGTAGTATCTTACAACCTAACAAATTTGCAACTATGGAAAAACAACAGTTTCTTACTTGGTTTGAAACACCAAGCAGCGCTTCTGTAGTTTAAGTGGGGACAGACTTCAACATATAAACTCAGCTTCATTTTTGTACTAGAAAACATACCATTTTGACAAGAGGTAAAGCAACAGTGGCAACTAATTTGGTACAGAACATGATTTAACCACTGGTGTAGTCAAGTGTAGTCAGAAATACACTACATTAAATGCCACTGAAAGCTTAGTCATACATGTGTTAAATAACTAAGATCTACTAATCATATGAGAAAAGTCATAACCATAAGAGCAACAGCAAAAGAGTTAAAAGCATGGATGTCTAGGCTGTTATTTTTTTCCAAAGTGCATGAACACATAGCTAAACAAGATTTCTGAAGCATTATTTCTTTTTCCACTCCACCTCACATTCCTCAAAAGTATATGCATTCATTTTCCCCTCTTTCATACTACCCTTCCCAATGCAACTAGGTCAAGGCATAATTCCAGTGGACCTGATAATCAGCCCATTACTTGCCCAATCATCTTTCAGTCTCCGTCTTTCACTCACACCCTGCAGTATTGCAAGAATAACAAGTGTTTATAGCGATTTAAGAGTATATGCCCCCAAGGAGAGAAACACACACTGTGGAATAACAGCTCATTTCACAGGCGCCTCATATTTGTACTGCCAAAACCTGAAAGCCATTTACCAATGGCAATCACCCAACTGACAAAGTAGTAAAACAACTAAGAATTGAAAACTGTATGATAAAATTTTGAACATGCAATAGAAAGCAAGGAAACTATGAAAATAAAAATTACTTTTATGAAAAGCTTTTTCCTTTTTGAGAGGAACAAGTATAGAAGAGGAGGTGGGTGAGTTTCCAGTTACAGCCAAAACCTCCCTATAAATAAGCTAATGTTATGAAAATTAGCATAAATAGTTATGATTCTTTCAAGCCACTGATACACAGGAATCACAGGATTGTGCACTCTAGAACTGCTTAGAACAGTATTTTTGAAACATATGATCCGCTTACCCAAGAAGCAGACCTAAAGACACTAATTTTCTCAATTTGGTTAGTATTATCACAAAGTAACACTCTAAAAGCTAGGTAAATGCTGTAAGAGCTATGTTATCAAATACAGTGTAACCAGCTCGTCAAAAGAGGTGATTCATCTGTATTTAGCATGGGTGCAGCATCACCTTGAGTACTGTGTGCATCACTTAAGAAGGATGTGAAGGTCCTTGAATTTGCCCAGAGGAGGACAACAAAGCTGGTAAAGGGGCCAGAAGGAATATCCTATGAGAAATGGCTGAGGTCTTTGGGTTCATCTAGTTTGCAGAAAAGGAGACTAAGGGTCAACCTCATTGCTCCTCTCCTGAGGAGGTGAAGTGGAGAGGGAGGTGCTGAGCTCTTGATCCTGGCATCCAGTTACAGGACACATGGGAATGGTTCAAAGCTGCACCAGGGAATGTTTAGACTGGACGTTAGCAAGCATTTCTTTACAGAGAGGGTGGTCAAACACTGGAACAGGCTTCCTGGAGAGGCAGTCCATGCCCCAAGCCTGTCAGTGTTTAAGAGGCATTTGGACAATGTCCTTAATAACATGCTTTAAATTTTGGCCAGGCAGTTGAACTAGATATCACAGTAGATCCCTTCCAACTGAAACATTCTATTCTATTCTAAACCATATGACATGTCTTAATATTTTACAACCTAGCCATACACGAAATCACAGTCCACAAGAACCACTAAGTTAAAATGCAGAGTAGAAATATCCCCCAAATGTCATTGGAAATAACGATGCTTCTCATAATTTCAGCAATTTTTCTCAATTACAACCAAGGTAAGCTGCTTTGTGTTCTGGTAGTTAGCATTAACTTCCAGTCCACAGTGCCCAAACACCCCAAGCTAGCAAATGAGATGCAGAGTTTGCAATAGGTATTTGAAAAGCACAACTCAATTGAAAAACGTTTTCCCAAAACAGATACAGTGTGCCCAGTGACCAGGACTGACCAGAAAACACGAATACTTGGCTTCAAGCCTCACGTGTGTTATGTGCCCTACCTTAATCCACTTTTCCCATCTTAACTCCCTCGCTGAAAGGCAGCACCGTGTCATTAAAACCAGCAGAACTATCGGCAAGCGCCAGGCCTCCTCCTGGCATTTGCTGTCGCCGACACCCAGCCGCGGCAGGCCTCGGGGAACGGCGGTGGGGAGAGGCGGGAGACGGGCAGGCCGCACCGCTGTCCCCGCCGCCCCTCAGGCCCACCGGCCCCCGCAGGCCCCCGGGGAGACTCACGACCCCCCTCTCTCCCCCGGGGCCACCAAGGCGGGGGTGGCCGAGAGCTGCACCCCGCGACGAGCACAAGCCGCTCCAGGGACGGGCCCCAACCGCCCCGGGAGGGGTTGGGGGGGGGGGGGGCACCCCCTTCCCGCGGAGACCACCCCTGGCTTCAAGCCGGAGCTCGGGTGGGGGGTGTCCCCTCACTGTTGCACGCTCCAAAAAAAAAAGAAAACAGAAGAAACCCCTAAAACCCCGCACCGCTGCTCGGAGTTACCCGCAAAGAGGTACTCTTCCCCAGCCCCGGCCCGCTCTCCAGGGGGTGGCGGGCAGACTCCGGCCAGGCCTAGCGGCCCGGCCCCGGCGGCAGAGGAGGCCGCGGTGCAGCCCAGCTCTTCCCCCACTTACCAGCCCGACTGGGAGAGCGCCGCCCTCGTCCTGTCGGCCATGGCGCCTCCTGCCGCCGCTCACCCACAGAACGGGGCCGGTGCGGGGCGGCCGGGCGCTGCGGGAGGAGCTGCCGGCGCTCGGAAGGAGGGACGCGGGGCCCGCTCGTTTCCCCGCCCCCTCGGCCCTCTCCGGGCGCTCGGCCCGGCCAGCTCTCCGGTAAGGGAGGGAGGGAGGGGAGGGAAGGAAGGGGCGGAGGCGGCGCAGGCAGAGACGAACAAAGCCGGCGACCGGCTGCTACGGGGATGAGGAAGGCGGCGGGGGAGGGCGTCCCGCCGCCTGCCTGGAAGCCGCTGCCGCCATGGCGGAGAAGGGAAGGAGTGAGGGCAGAAGAGGAGGCGGAGGCGGAGGCGGAGGCGCCATGGGGCTGGGAGGCGGCGCAGCGCGGGCCCTGCCTGCTGCCGCCCTACCTGCTGCGGCCTCCGGGCTCCCTTAGGCCGGGCCCGGCCCGCCCCGGCCTCGCTGCGGAGGGCTTCCCTCACGTAGGCCTCGGATGGGTCTCTGCCGCCCAGGAGCCTTCGGCGGCGGCCTGCCTCCTTGTAGTAGCGGGAAGCGTTTGTTTTAAACGCGTTTCATCTGTAAATGGTGTTATTGCTTATAACGTTGTGTAGGAGAAGAGTCTCCTCCATGCCTTCAAAATGCGTATTGTGGATGAGGAGGAGGTTTATTTGGCTTTTAGAGTGGCAAGACCTTCCTGTGTTTCTTTAATGTCTTTTTTTTTTTTTCCCCTTTTTTAATGCTTTGCCCTAAAATGCTGGGCAGTGACGTGAACATCCAGTCTTGTGATCTGCCTTTTTAGCGGGAGTTATACTTTAAAAGACCGGCACTATGTCGTTGTTGCTGCTGTAAGTGCCCCGTTACCTGGGCGCCAGCAGCAGTCAGGGCCGGGCGGGAGTGCTGTCCGCCCCTTTGCTCTGCGCCCCCGCGCTCAGAGAAGCTGCTAGAAGGCGGACTTGAGCAGGTCGGGAGTTAATAATGTGCCTACCCGAGCCTCGGTGCTCAGGGTTTCTGCCTGCAGGTGAGGGCAGCTACCTTCCAGAAGACACCAATGGTTCGCATTAGTCAGTGGTGTCCAGTTACTTCTGTAACCCCTCTCAGTGCCAAATTTTAATTTTCTTTTACTGCACTGAGGTTTCAAAACTTAGCTACCTGGTCTGTTTACCTGTTAAAAATGCACTTTTCTTTGTGGGTCATTCCCGTCCTTGAGATGTTCCGATTTTCATGCAGCATTTTCAAAATAGCTTCTCGTTTTCCTTTTTTTTTCCTTTTTTTTTTTTTAATTGGCCTGAAAACCTGTCTTTGCTATACTGAGTGGAAATCAAATCACTCAGAAGTTTTACATGTGACAAGCTGTGACTTCTGCTGAGCTGGTCAGCACTATTCGCTTTTTTTTTTTTTAACTATGGCCTGTTCATTCATTGTAGTCTCTTCCATATCACATATGTGAGAGATGAACTTGGAGATTGTTTGCTTCAGCCATTTTGCATGTCGATGACACGAGCAGGACTATGTAACTTAGAAAAACAACTCCTTAAAAGGAGAAAAGTGTGAATCGAGTGTGATAAGCTAACTGGTTGTGAAAGAATGTGCGCCCTAAAGTACCAAACCAATGGGAAAGGGACAGGAATTTGGGCAATCAGGGAGGGTACAAATACCTGAAGTTTTCTAACTAAGTGTGCTCTTTTTGAGATGCACCTGACTCAGCTGACTCATTTCTTTTGTTCTTGAATAAATTTTTATCTTTGCTTCAAAGACTTTGTCCTCTCTACATTTTTTTTTATCCGTGAGCGAGTGTTTCTGACACATAGATTATATACTCTAGGACACAGGTTTTTGCCTATGGTGTCCCACATGGCTGCTGTTTTTCAAGAAGTTACGCGTCTTTTCTAAAATCAGTAATTGTAAAAACCTTGCTACAGAAGAAGGAAACAAAGCCTATATTGTTCAGGTTAACCTAAGCGATTTTTTACATTACATGTGTAATAACCCTTGAAGCTTTTCCGATCTGGAGTCTTAACAGAAAGAATGTACTCTAGCCCTAAAATAGTAAATTTCCACTTAAAATAGAGGACTGGCACATGCGATTTCTGCCAGCAAAATCTCAAAACAGCAAGTATTGCACTTGGGGAAGATTTAATCCTCGTGCTGGTCATTAAAAAAATAAAATTGAGCAGAGGGAGCCTTATTAATTGGGAAGGTGCCACAAGGCGTTTTTGATGCAAGCTCATAGAGAGCAATCACCAGAGCCATCTACACAGAGTTCAGTAAACTGAGCCAACCCAGTCAGCCATGTAGTTCATGGGTTGAATAACCATATGACTTGTTTGGATTTTCAAAGGTTGTGCAGTCCCATATCATTACAGGAATCCGAGTGAATATGAGCTTCCAAAGGAATGCTCAAGGAGAGCTAACGTAAGAGCCCTGAAATAGACCTACTGTATGTCCATACCAAAGAAGCTCTTAAATTAGTGCTGAGGAATACCCTAAAGTTAAGCAGAAGAGCCACGCTGAAATGTTAGTGGCCAAGTCACACCCTTGTTGCCCATTTAACAACTGTGACATGGAAAAGCACCAGCAGGTAGGTGGAAGTGTAGTGCCAGTTCAGACACTTACTATGCAAAAGAAATGGGAATAAAAGTACCTTGCGTTTGGAGTCTGACCTGGCTGCACATTAGATTATCAAGAAAAGGTTGTAAACATTATTGTAACTCAGAAAGGGGTGCCCGTAGAGCCAATTAGTAAGGGATGAGTATGACCTAGGAGAAGATAATGAGAGTTACGGACTTTACACGTTACCTCATGTTAGTTTAAGACATGGAAGCTTTTGCTTACTTAAATCTTCATGGAAATCACCAGGCAATTATACCAGCAATTTACGCCTGCATATGGCTGGCTGTTGCACCTCGTGGCACAAAACACCATCTATAAAGAAAACGTAACAACCAGCACTGTCCTTCTTAAAGGTCTGCGGGCATCTGTTCTGACAAATTCATTATATGCAAGCTGAGATACGTATAGATATATACACACATCCTTTTGTACATGAGAAGTCCCCATTAGTGCATGTTGCTCTGCTCACGGAGGGCACTGCCCGATCTTTGCTGTTTCTAGCTGCTGTTAGCTGTGCTGCAGCGAGGTAAATAATTAGCACCACTGTAAAACAGAAGGTGATACAATGCCTGCCAGGCAGTCAGAAAACCACAAATTGGAGGGATAGGACCCTCTGTACCAACTGTTCACCATAAAACATTCTTAGAGCAGATCTCCATATCCATTGCCTTTAGAATAAATGACATTGCTGAAGCTAAGGAGCATCAGAGTGCCTGAGGCTATAACAGGGACTGAGCCTACAGCACACTTGTAAGGTGCTCTGTGCATCCATAGCTTTCTCTGAAAAATGCATGTTACTCAAGATGAATCAGTGCATCACTGTTCACAAAATTCACATGGTCTCCTTCGGTCCAAACCATAATCTAGTTTGATGTACTTCACTGAAGTTGAAAAGCTCGTTCGAATTTCTCTTTCCAAGCACCTGTTTCAAAATGTTAGTCATGGAAAAGTGCAAGGTTAAAAAAACAAGGAGGAACAACTAACACTGCTAAGTTTCATATGTAGCTTCAGGATAATTTGTGATACAAAATCACTTTTTGTAATACCTTTGAAAGATGTCGATACCAGCCAAGAAAAAAGTAATTTTTAGTTATTATGAAGGTTTGCATAAATGCACCCCAATGTGGAACTGGTTGACAGTCCTATATAAAAATGCTGCATGTGTTAATCAGCTATGTTAAATTTTAAGAAATGCCTCAGCCAGTTATTCTCCAGAGAAGTGTCATGGAGCAACGAGGGCTTGCTACTTCTTGAGGGAAGGCAAGCCAGGAGTGGAGCATGGTAACATGGCAGGCAGGAGCAGTAACCTCAGCGTAAGGAGCCGGGATGTGGAGCGGCAAGTCCTGGTCAGGATCAGGGCCAGAGACAGTGGCCAGAGCCAGACACAGCCCGGTGGTCACCCAGTACGGCCACCAGGATGAGACAGGTCTGAGCTCGGCCAGGAAGCCGGTTCTGAGTCCAGGTCAGGATGGAGGAGGTACAAGCCCGAGCGCAGACATAGCCGTGACGCAGCTGCGATGTAGCCCAGGCGAGGGCTGGTGGTACAGCCACTGCTTAAAAGTAACTCCCATGGGAAAGGAGAGTCAGGGCCTCTCTTTTACCTTCTTCGCAACAGCTCTTACTGGCAACGAAGATGTCCTTGGACTTGACCAGCTAAACTTGACCCAGCCATCTAATCTCCTGGAAGGGGATGTGCTCTAGGCCCCAAGAACAAGACAGTTCTGCTTCTGTATTAATGTGTGAATGGGTCTGATGAGCAACACACTCATTTATCCCCAATTTGTCTCTGAGGATGGGTTTTTCAGTGTTTTAAGCAGAAACAGGCTTAATAGGAACAGCATTCTGAATTGTCTACAAACAGGGCATGAGATTTAACAGCTTACTCTGGTACGTCTTTTACAAAAGATTTCAACTTTCAAGGAAAACTGGGGAATTATCTGTATTGATCTTCTCTTTCAAAGAAAAAAAAATCTAGTACTTTGTATCTTCAAAGTGCTATACATGAAGCTATATAAGTTTTCATAAGATCTTGAATACAATTGTTTCATTAAGTTTTAGATCTATTAAATTTACTTTTTTAGATACTACATATGTTCAAAGTATAACATGGCTATTTAAAAAGGTAGAGGGGGTAAATGGAGAAAGATTGCTTAATATATGTCATCTTAGGCACACTAACTGCAAGTATGCAACAGTTTCGAAAAGTGTAACCATAGAATGGTTTGGGTTGGAAGGGACCTTAAAGATCATCTAGTTCCAGCCCCCCGCCATGGGCAGGGACATCTCCTGCTAGACCGGGTTGCTAATGTAATGTAAGACTAAAGCAACTAATAAGGACCCCTCATCTGGGCTGTGCTCTTCTTCTAAGCCATATCTAATTACGCAGCACAACTTGTTTTTCTATTACATTCAGGTTATTAACCAACAAAGTTTAAAGTATTACTATTTAATTCTGTATGACTATCACTTTGCTTTCATATCCTGTATTTATCTGCTTGTATTTATTAGAAATGTAAGAGGCTAAGAGCAGAAATTAAATACAGGCAGCACCTGGCTCCTGTTGTTTATTTTAGCAAAGGATAACTAAATCCCATGATTTCCTCACAAAATCCACAACAGCCATACCATGTCAGCCAGTGACCGAGGGAGGCAGCCCCTCCTCTGGAATACCAGGTAATGACAGGCATGCAAAGATACGCCTGAAATGTAGTTCTTCATGGCTGCTGCCCATGTGACCTGGGACAACGTAATCTGTGACAAAGAGGTTATTTCCACAATGCTCTGTTGTTGTAAGTACCTAAAATGTTTGGTCTCTTTGAATGCCTCGGTGAGGGCACTGGTGAGGCAGAGAACAGAGAGAACTAGAGCACTGGGCAAGACAGCAAGAGCATTCCCCACCCATGCCTCGATTCATGCTGGTTGCCTTGATCTCCTGCCACTTCTAGCCCAAATAACCTTTGTTCAGCAGCGGGCTCACAAAACTGGGGAGCTGAAACCGGTGACTGCACCTGCCTGAAATGGGCAAGAGCAAAAACTCGTAACACTCCTGAGTTATGGCATCATGCACCCCAACCTGGTGTGCTGAAACCAACAACAGCTGGATGGAGACCCTGAACACCGGGTTCAATGGGAGGCCCCCACATGGACAAGAATGCTGTTTTGGTCTCAGTTTTTATGTCATCTTTTACAAAATACTCTTTCTTCTTCATTATTTGAAGATAAATGGTCCTCTCACTGCATGCAAGAGCAGATGATTCCTACCCTGGATCTGTAGCCCAAAGTAGTCAGGCACTGAAGGTTAAGGGCCTTCACATCTGGTCACTGTATTTCTAGGAGTGTGCTGGGGTTTCACCAAAAGTGGCTATCTCTCAGTGTCCTGTGATGGGCCAGATCCTGGTCTGATTTGGCTGCAGTCAGAAGGATCAGTTTTGCTGCCACGTATTGTTGCTGCACTTCAACCAAAATATGCAGGGCTGCTTGGGAATGTTTTCTCTGTTTTACTTGAAGTGGTAGGACAATAATCAGCACTTATTCTTTTTCCTTATCCTTTCTCTATCATGAACTTCCCAAACTGTAGACAAAGAGCAAGGAAGGCTGGTTACTACAAGTGTTTCACTCTGGAGAGGTGTTTGCTGGTAGTGGGGGACCAAGTCTGAACTGTTATGTCTCAAGGCAATCAAGCAGCTGTCATCTGGTATGGCATCTGGAGAAGGAATTGACTTTTCAGAGTAAAGAGAAGACGGGGAAATTATGCAAGTAATGAATTTTTGATGGGGGAGAAGGAGAGAAACTTGGAAAGGAGCAGGATGAAGTAAAGAGACAAAGAGGAGGCACATTTTGAAGCCTGGAAATTGTTAAGAATTATGAAGTCTTGGACATAAATACCACTACCTGTAGCCACAGACCATGTAGTCAAAGTGATGTTGCAGAGAGAGATAACTTCCACTAAGGCCAAGGCTGACGTTTTTCTCAGGCTGTTCTAATTGATTTTCTCATCTGACTGCCCACTTCTGGAACCCTTCAACTTGAACGCACTCCCTACTTTCTCCTGCAAATCACTAAATGTATGGCAGGCCACGATGATCTTGAAAGTATAGTTCACGCTGGCATTGTGTCAGTCTCAAAGACAGCATCACTGCTGTCAAAAGACAATTACCGAGGCTCTGTGGTTGCCGGGATAGGGGCATTTATATATGGCATGATGATGCTCTTGCCAGACCTACGTGGCTGCTCGTCAAAAGGTGGACAGTTAAGATCTGAAAGTTAGTGCACATGAACCACTGCGGCGATTGCCACGGTACGATGGATCACTAAGTACAGCAGAATGTAATCTCGTATAATTATGACGCTGGCGGGGCCCCTCGAGGGCCAGCGGAAGGGCTTGTGTTTGTCAGTGATTCTGGCACAGCTCAACCTACTGGTCCTCTGGACACTGAATTGGTAGATAGCCAGGGAGCCGAGGATCAAACGGCATATGGCTTTGCAGACTTTCACAGGGCTGCAGTAAACATCCCAGCCCTGAACAGCTGTGCCTCGTCTCTAACAAGATTACTTTTAAGAGACTGATACTTTCTGGACTGGATAGAAATCTGGAAATAAGCATGCTGCTGTCAGGGCTTTGAGTGCACCAAGAGGCTCTGCAGCTTCTTCACCCCTCCTTGGGGTTTTGGCTGCCTGTGCTGCAGTCCAGCTCTGATACGGTGCAGCTGTAGCCTTGGATCAGGCTGCTGGGGAAAAAACCATGTGAGATGGAGCTATGGGAAGCCTCATGGCAACCTCCTGCTCTTTGCTTGGGAACTGCGTTGAAGCCCAGGCCTCCATCCTTGAGACTTGCCTGAGGTATGCCTGTGCCTGGCCATGTGCTTTGCTGATCCTGAACCACTGATTTGAGTTGCTGGCCTGACCTTGCACCTGCTTCATCACTGCAGACACGTCTCGTGGTCTTGAATATTGGCTGACCCTGCTCACCAGCACGGTACCTGCTCAGGTACTGTGGGATTGTACCCGCCAGGGTGAGATTATTGCCCTAAACTACCTTGCTGTTGCCCTCAGCTCCTGGCTGGCCTTGCCTTGTGGGGCGAGCTCCTACTCCAGAGCTATGAACGTGGTCTGTTACACCGAGAAATTAGTGTCCTATTGGCAGTCAGTTCATGTCTAAAATCAACACACATGATGTAACTGAACAAAACTCAGCAACAGTGGAGACACTGCTGAAGGCCAACTGCTATCCATGCAGTCACTCAGTGTACAAGACAGCAACAGTGCCCTCACAAAGAAGGAGAGCAGGTAGGGAATGCCTGTTGCTCTCTGCAAACTTCTGCTTTCTTCATGCTTCCCCCACCTTTCAAGCTGAATTTGTCATAGGGAATCTCAGCCTCATTTCTCAGGGAAGTTAAGGTCAATACTAATGGACACTGCTGGGCAGAACTGGTCATGAAGGGCTGCATGGTGAAATCATGGCATGCATATGGAGCAGACAAGTTAGAGATAACACTTGGGAGGGTCTCCCCAGATGTGCTAAAGGCCTTGTGGAATAGGTGTCGTGCAAGAGGGCCCCTCACACAGTGTCAGGTAGCTTTCAAGGTGACATAAAACTCTTGCAGTGTGGGCATGAATGGAACACCTTAGAGTTGCCGGTTCAGCTCCAGTGATGTCCCTGTTAAAGCTAAACCCATTCCTCTAGGGTAGGGCAGCAACACCCAAAACACAGCAGAAGACGGAAGCCCCTGGATCAACCCATCAGAGCAATACAGGCATAGGCATCATCATCCTGCGTAGTACACAAACAGAATATGACCTTAACTATAAATATAGATTAGATTGGAGACTGCAGCTGCGCAACAAAACAGTGATGACCTATTATGCAGCAATATACGTGGCTGTGTAGTAACTCTGTATATTGGTTTTGCTACTATTACTATTAAAACCGTAAAGTTTTAATTTTGTATATCCGCAATACCAGAAGACATCATCTCTATATGAGCACTTTGCGGCGTAAATGATCCAGCAGCAATCTGTGTCAGCACTTGACTTAATTGCAAGGTGGGAGAAAAAGACCAAATAAATAAATACTGTTTTCTCATGGAAATCTGAAAAGATTATTTTCAGATCATAAAAGATTCACTCTGTGGTTTTCCTCAAGTGCTGTCATATGTTTGTGCTTGAGGAAAAGCAAGTTATTGGAAATCTATGCCAGGCTCCAGCTAAGCAGTTGACTTTCTGTCCATGACTGAATACACACTAAACAGGCAAGAATGTTTCTGTATTATCTCCTGGCAGTGAAAATATACTGTGTCATGCATCTTTCCTATTCAGATCTGGAAGCTTTTGCCTACTGCTGCTTTTCCCCTGCAGTCTGCAGACCCAAACCAGTGCAATTCAGAAAAATAACTAACATTCTTAAGAACTTTAAAGAAGCAGCAAAATCAACACTTTTAACAATTGGATGCAGTAACTGAGCGTGCTATTTGCTGACCTTCACTTATGAATGATTCAGTTCCTTTCTCTTCTGAGTCTGCTTTTATTTATGTATCTTTTCCTCTCTGTGTTGATTTTGGTTATTATTCTGTCTTCAATGCTCCTTGTTTCCCGCCTGTTAGCAAAACACAAGAAACCAAAAGAATGTGAAAGAATCGGCATATCTTCATAGTAGGTTTTTAATCTTCTTTCGGTAGAGAATTGGGCCCTATATTCTGAAAAACTGCAGAATTATGAGGGGAATTATAGGATTATAGAATCATCCTTAAAGCAGTCTTACATACTTTAAGTTATTAAAAGCAAAATATTCTTTTTCTAATTCTGTGTTTCAGCTGACTTTCAGGTTAAATGCTGCTGTTCTCAAAGATGAAGAATAAAAAGAAACAGAAACAGAGCCCTAAGCAACTTCTCATTTTTTGCAAGTATACACTTTGAGCTTCCTGGCTTGGATATTTACCCTGAGTGCTTAAGATATTTCAAATGGAGTCCATAAAACAATGGGGCATAAGAGTGAAAGGAAGAGCTTCAGAGGCTGAAAAAGCTGCATAGCCCCAAATCCACAAGTGGGGTTCCATTGCCACAATTGTTTTAAAAGCTGTAATTTCTTTAATTCAGTAGAAAAGCATAACTTCACTTTTTCCACAGCCTACAAAAAAAAATCCTGATTCAGTTCAGAAGCAAATATACGTGCTAATTCAGCAACTACTCTGTGCGGAATCCAACAGTTGACAGCCTGGGGGGACACAAATACGCTCCGGAAAGCACAGTGGTGTCTGGCAAATTAGTGAACCATTGAGAACTGGCACTCACCATGAAAAATGAGCAAAAGGGGAAAAAAAGAGAGAAATCAGAAATCAGAAGAAAAAGTTCTAGAGGAAGACAACAAAAAATTGAGAGAATAAAGAAAAGTTGGCAACAACTGGGCCCCATCCTAGAGCAACAATTTGGGCTACCTGTGCCAACTGCGATTCAGACCAGTAAAATAAGATGCAATGAATTAAAATAATTTCTTGCCACGAAACAATAATACGTCAAGTAATGCTGCTGGTAAGCAAATGAAAGTAAACACAACACATAAATATACAGAGAGGTCATTAAGGACTCCCTTTTTTCTTCTCATAGAAATTGCCTTTTGGCACAGGGGGGTCAATACAGCTTTTATAGGTTTGTATCTTTCCCCTTTCTGGCCACAAAATCAGAAATAATCAGTACCGTGTTCCACCCTCTATAAAATTCGCTGAGGCATTCCCTTAATTATGTTTGCATACGCTTATGCTTGTGGGGCTACCGTGTGAACCAGGCGCCCGGCTGAAAAAAAGGGAAGTTGGAGAGAAGAGGTGCTGAGGTTTTTACTTTAAAGTGGATCTCTTTTCTGATCTGATTCACGTTGCAGTTCCACACCACTTGTGTTGACATAGGGGTAGAAATTAATTAAGTCAGCACTGATGCTGGAGACAATATATCATTAGATCATTACCTCTCTGGAAAAAAACAAACCCATTATTTGCGGAGCAGTGTAGCTGCAAATTAGAGGTGTGAGGAGAACACGTAACTGAGGGGCATATGAAAGGCAAATTTGAGAGGGACAGGAAATGTCTGTGTGGGAAAAGCATATGGAAAACAACAGAGGGATGAGGAGAAGAGGGATAAAATGTGGTAGCAACACCTTGACCAAGTCGCTGACCGTTTTTATAGAGCCTAATTAAAACTTTCAAGTTTTGTTGGGTTTATTTATTTTCAGATTTTCTGCAGTTACTGCTGTAAGTCTCAGGTTTGCATCAGCAGATACACAGGCATGGGCTAACACACTTTTACTGCTAAAAATGAAACAGTTGTTTTCCATCAAAGCTCAAAAAGCAAAAGCAGCAGAGAACAATCAACCAGCAGTTTGTTATCTATTTCAGTGCTCGCAACCATGTTCACCGAGCCCTATAAGCAGGGGAGCCTGCTGTTAACAAACATTGCCCGAAGCAAAACACTAAACAATCTAAAAGAACCTTTTATACCTATTTTACATATTTATTTCCAAACATTTCCTAACGGCTCCAGTTAATGCATTAAGGTGCTCAATCCTCACTGGCTGCACAAATCAGTCTTTCCCGCTGACGCCAGCAGTATTGCCATGGTTACATTATTAGAGTGGTTTAACCTGGCAGGTGGCTTAGCAAAATGCCTAGTGCCGAAACAATCCTAGCACACAATCTATACTTTTCCATCAAACAAATTAGTATATCGCATGCTCCGTTGTCCAGATCGTGGCAGGGTGGTTTTGGTTTGGGTTTTTTGTTTGTTTGTTGGACTTTTTTTCCTGGGTAAAAATGCTATTCTCGTAATTTTACTACTCATCAACTGCAAAATTGCTGACAAACTATTTTCTAAAAAGACCAGTTTCTTCTACTTACAGTTTCGTAGATTGAAAAATCTCAGTAAAGTAAACAACCAAGGAAAAAAAAAAAAAAAAGCCTTCCATAAAGCACAAAAAGCCAATGCAAGATTTGTATTTATAACTGCATTTAAGGTTGGACTTTAAATCTGGAAAGATCCCATACGATCTGGAGGCTGGCCATCTTTTACTTGTTTGAGAGGATTCTTTGGAAGATGCAAGGCTCTGTATTATTATTTTTTAACTGATGGTTTCAAAGCTAGGATCCTGAAGCTTTGCAGATAGATTCAGCTGTAAACAGTAGTGGTTGGCAATACCAAAATTACTTGATCATGGAATGAGAATATTTGGCTACCAGGTATCCAGACCAAGTTATTCACATACAAATAGCAAAATGTTCCATAGGACTTAAAACAATATGCCTTCCTGGGAGGACAAAGAGTAAGATAAATATGGAAATAAATGTGAAAACATAATGGGCAGATCAAGCTTTGGTATTTGAGCAAGTACTACTCGCAGTTTTTTGGATGGAAGCTACCGGCCATTGCAAATCACAAACTAATATAAAGCCTCAACACCTCAGTTATTATTATTTTAGCTTTAATTCTAAAGATATTATAATTGTTATATGCGATACATGCAAAAACCTTTGTTTGTTCCCTGCTGTTTAGTGGGCTACAATGATAAAGAACGAAGAGGAACTTCACATTTTTAACACTTCCACACTGCTTGCCAAGATGCATTTTCTGATCTGAATATACGACGATGTAGTAGCTGAAATATAAATAGTGAAGGTATAAAAACACCCTGGAGCGTGTAGAAGTTTCATAGATGTTTTGTAGATTCATTCATACGATAGACCCATACATTTTTTGTTTCACCTCCGAAAACATCCATCCTTTGTGTTTCTCAGCTTGTGTGCATCTCCCTTTTCTCATGCTGGTTCCACTGCTGCATCAATGAAGCTCCAGTCCTCCGGTCTTTATACCCTAGCACTCAAGTGTAGAGACTCTTGCTTAGAAGTGACTCAAAGAACTTTTTGCAGTGGAGGAGAAAGCTGAAAAGCCTTCAATATTTAAATAGAAACATAAGTTTTGAGTGTAGGATAAAGGCTTCAGATCTCTTAACCTTATTCATCAATTAACATGTCTGCAACAGCTGGGTTTTGATCCATATTTTCAGAGAACAGTAATGCTGCTGATACAGCATTTCCAGTTCAGTCACAGGAATACTGAAGTGGTTTTCAGAAGATAATTTAAAAAGTACTCAGTTGACAGGATGTTTCTTCAGGGAACCATTGATCGCATTCTCAAATTGTAACAGAACCAGAGATAGTCTTCATTTTAATTTCGATATCAGGAATGCCTTAAGTGGCGATCACAGCTAACCCATTTTAATGACAACCCTGAACATTTAGAAGCTCTGTCTATTCAATATACTTCTGTGCAGAGAAACAAGAACAGATGGATACTTCCTTAACACCTGCTGCTGTGGGAGTCTTTTGAAACACTTGCAAGCAAGAAATTATTACTGCTATAAAATGTCTCTCAGTTTTATTTGTTTAGAGAATTTCCACAGAACACGCATACAATTTATTTTAGGTTTCTCAAGTTAGGTTGTGCTTTTGGAAAGCTGAGGAAGTATCGCTTACTGAAGGAAAGCTTATTTCTATGCCTCATAAAAAAGGTTTTACGATATTAAATTGAAGATTTATTGCAATCTGTTGTGTAAGGAGGCTGAGGGATGCACATGGTATGCTACTACAGAAGTGATGGAATAGCTCCAGGGACGAAGAGCCCCGTCCTGCAAAGCAGGAGGAGTCCTGAAGAAGAGAGGGCTTTCTAGAGGAAATCACAGAAAATTGAAGCCTAATGCTTTTCCGACTAGGAACATCACAGAAAGATGAAGTGCAGAGATTGTAGCTCGTAATTATCTTAATAGCTTTCCTTGGGTGATTTAAATGTTTCTCTGCTTCCACATATAGCCAAAAGGAGAGAGAAAAATTATTTCCTAGGTTTGGAACACTATTCTCTGTTCTTTTCTGAAGTTATATGCATAGAGTTTGTTTGGGGTTTTTTTTTTGTTTGTTTTATAGAATTTCATATGCAGTAGATTAAAGAAATAAAATGTAAGTTCAAAGGATCTGAAAGTGACATGTTATTAGGGATTTTAATCCACCTAGATTATTTAATGGTCTTCATTTTCATTATGCTTAGTGGTCAGAAATTGCCCTAAAAAATCTATTTGCAATAGGAGATACAACTGGAGTTACTTTAAATATCAAAAGAAGACAGTCTAACTTATGTCCAAAAAAAAGAACATATTTTCTTCCTGCCATTTTTTGGCATGGGTGTTGCAAAAATGGATGCAGGTGATGAGAAATTTGGAAAATGGAGAGCATGGTGGTATCTGATGCAGAAGTAAGGTATTTCTTCCAGTCCAGGCAGCCATTGGGGATTAACCATGTAGCACATCACTCTGGTTCTGCTTTATAGATCCACACAGTTAAAAACTGAAATAGCTATGCAGACAATTTACTCTGAACTTTTGCAAAATAGAGGTCACAATACCTCACCCAGCAATTCCTGACCTATAATTTCTGACTGGGCTGGAGGACACACAATCATAATTTAAAGGCTTCACATAGTCATAAATTCATTAATTCCCAAGGTAAGTTGTTTTGACTGTAAATTGCCATCATGCTAAAATGAAGTACATTACATTATTTTATCTTGAATTGGTATGTTTGTCTTCCCACTGCAGAATTTTTATATGTTGTCTTACTGATTCCACAGTTCTCTGATCTAAATCTCATCCCAGTGTACATACTGATAGACTATGATCAAATAACCACTGACTTTTCTGTTGGCTAAACTTACTAAATGAAACTCATTAACTTGTCTACTGGCTGTAAGGTATGATTTCCAAACTTTACCAAATTAAAAAAAGATTCAGAAGAAAGCTAAAAGTATTTGCTGTATATTTTTAAAGACTAGACAGAAGAAAATAACATTATTTCTTACTTGTCTCTGCACTAATGCCATACATAAGCATACAAATACGCCTTTCAGATTTCTCGTTAATTTATCAAAGGATCACAGCAATTAATTCAGACACTTTAGATAGGTTATCCTGCCAATTTACATGCATCTAGGATAAATCTTGTAATCTGTTGTGGCTCCTCTGTCTCCTAAAGGCAAGGATAAATTTGCTATATGTCCAGGACGAATTCCAAGAGCTGAACACTATATGGTGTTTAATGTACAAGTTTAGATAAACTGTTTATCTACTCTGGGTGATTAGGACCTGAAGTACATGACTTATGAGGAGAAGCTTAAAAGAATTGAGTTTGTTTAGCTGTGAGAAGGATGGGGGGAATTGTTGTCTACAAATGCCTATTGGGGGGTGTGGGGAAGATGAAGCTGGACTCACCTTGAGGGTGCACAGCGAAAAGCATGAGATGCAGTGAGCACAAACTGCTACAAAGGAAATTCTGATAAAATATTAAGAGAAAAGAATTACTCCTATTGAGGGTAGGCAGCCACAGGTTGCCCAGGGAGGCTGAGGAATCTCCAGCTCACAAATACTCAAAACTTGACTGGACGACCTGAGCAACCTGCCAGACCTACTCTGAATGGTGGTGGATTAGACCAGGTTCCTTCCAGAGAGAGGTTCCTTCCAGTCTAAATGACTCTGACTCTATGACTAATTAATTAGCTCTGCTGGCCTTATTCAGTGGTGGAACTGAAGTGATGCTGTAATTGAGGCTCGAAACGCAGACCTCATACCAGACCATGCTGTAATTTCCAGCAGTGTAGTAGTAGCTGCTGCATAAAATGCTGACTTCTTCCAACAGCAGGTGGAGGGCAGATGGTTGAGAGGAAAGGAAGCATGAGCAAAACCGATTTCTGAATCAAGAGCCTCCTTTTTTTGCTTTCATTGCCACTGAAAAATGGTACGAAAAGTTATGTTCTTGACACAAGTACAAGACGTGCCAAAGCTAAATGTTATTGAGCGTGCTTATCAGACATGATAAGCAATGCAATGTATATAATACAGTTAACAACTTAATTTGTACCTGTTGTGTTCAAACGAATCATCCTATTATCTTTACTTAACAATCTTTTACGCCGAGTTAAACTAATCCAGTGAAATACATGTACATAAGAATTAGGCCTTTGATATGATCAGCAAATTAAATTAACTTGACTCCAGGAGGAAAAAGATAAGAAAGTGCCTGTCCTTACAAGAAAGGTTACAAACAAAGAATGGGAAGAGTGCACATTTAAAAATTCCAGAACGTAAGGAAACGATGGCCAGAGGGATAAGGGACCTGCATACTCTGTAAATTTCTGTCTTTCTGACAGAAATCTTTTTACTTCACATTTTACTGTGTTGCAGATTAAGGTCACTTTCTGGTTACATATTCTGACTTGATAAATGTTAAATGCTGCACTTTTATTCCAGATAAACCAAACACACTGTATTGCAGCAGAAAGTCAGAAATAAAGATGTTAATGGATTAAACTACAGCTACATTGGCCAGTGTGTTGTAAATATACACATCGTCCTCCCCATTTTCCTCTCCAGTTTGAGGCTCACATCAAAGTCACATCCCTATATTGACAGGAGAAAAAGACTTCCAAAGTCAATGCTTAAAACACTGGGTAAAACGGAAGATGGAAACCATGAAGGTGTGAACACTGTGGGTTACTCAGTTAAGGCTGTGGATATGGAAGAAGTGTCTCGCACTGGGGTGACAGCCTGGGAAGCAGTGGTTTTCTGTTCTGTTTTCCCTTAAAGAGTCTATCTCCTTCTGCTAAACATTCCAAGATCAAATATTATTGAGGAGATGGATGTGCCCAGCTAAGAAGCAAAGTTACTGAACAAAATTGGTTCTGCTTTACCTCAAACCAGGACAACAACTCATCTCAGAGCTTTTTACACCTTCTCTTTCCAAAAACAAGTGTTTCAGCTTAGCTTTCAAAAAGTCCAGCCTATAACATGATCTCCTCACACAACCTGGTATGCCCTGGTGGACAAGAAGGCCAATGGCATCCTGGGGTGCATCAAGAAGAGTGTGTCCAGCAGGTCACGGAAGGTCATCCTCCCCCTCTACTCTGCCCTGGTGAGGCCACATCTGGAGTACTGTGTCCAGTTCTGGGCTCCCTGGTTCAAGGACAGGGAACTGCTGGAGAAGGTCCAGCAGAGGGCTACAAGGATAATTAGGGGATTGGAGCATCTTTCTTATGAGGAAAGGCTGAGGGACTTGGGTCTTTTTAGTATAGAAAAAAGAAGACTGAGGGGGGATCTTATCAATACTTATAAGTACTTAAAGGGAGGGTGCCAGGTAGATGGGAACAGTCTTTTTTCAGTGGTGCCTGGTGATAGGACAAGAGGGAACGGGCACAAACTTGAGTGTAGGAAGTTCCATGTAAACATGAGGAGGAACTTCTTTCCTTTGAGGGTGGCAGAGCACCGGAACAGGCTGCCCAGAGCGGTGGTGGAGTCTCCGACTCTAGAGACATTCAAAACCTGCCTGGATGCCGTCCTGTGCAACTTGCTGTAGGTGACTCTGCTCTGGCAGGGTGGGTGGACTAGATGTTCTCCAGACATCCCTTCCAACCCTGACCGTTCTGTGATTTTGTGAACCAGGAAGATTTAGATGGTGTGGATACGTCCTGGAAAGGGTACTGTTAAGTCAAAGTCAGGCAACTCAACTAGAAAAACAAACGTTTTCTGCAGAGAAAGAAATGTCCACTAACCTTAAAGACTGTCAGCAGTGATTACAGTGATGTCTGTCAAGTTCATTCCTTTGAAATATATCTGCTTCAAAAATAAAACAAACAAACAAAAAATCTTTCTACCACCTTTTGAGTGGATACGTGATTCACCTGCTGGCATCCAGCTTGAGCAAAAGAAGATATAAACTTACTTAAACTCTATCTTTTGGAGTGTTTCTGTAGACTACCTCAGGTGTTTCAGATTGCAAGTTTGTTTTCCTTTAACTCTGTAGAATAATTTGTTATTCGGTCTTGGCAGATGATAAAGTGATCACGCCCAAACAGCATTACCAGGAACCTTGTTTTTCTGCCACACTTCACCCACACCTTCTAACAGCCTTGTTCAGTGACTCATTCCCCTATTGCTACACAATTTCTCCCTTTCTCCTGAGAGCAGGGAACAGCAGTAGTTTCATCTTCGGTTGTTCATCAGAGAGCCCTTTGCAAGTTTATTGCTACTTGTTTGGTCCGTCTCCATTTTCTTAATTGAAAACTGGGAGTTTTGTTCATACCATGCATAACAGTGTGTGGGCTTGCCTTTCAACGGTATTTGTCTCATAAAAAATGTATTTGCAAGTAGTTATATCAAAAATTCGGTCGCCATAACAAGATTTGTAACTGCGGTACAACCAAAGGTGCGAAACGTGTATGTGTGTGTGCGTATACTCGTCCCCATCTTCTCAAACAATAATTTAATGTAAAACTTTGAGTGTTATTTATATATCTACTGAAAGCTCTAGAGTAATTACTGTAGAGTAAAAGAAAAAAACGAGAGAGATGCAAGTGTTATAAATCTTGCTTTATGTTTGGGGGCTGTACTAAACATAATTTGCCAGAAAGCTGCATCTTGTGTTTGCATAGTGTTTATCAGCCTTCACTATTTATAACAGATGGAACTAGGGCATTGTGAATGTTTCTATTAAACAGTAAATGACACTGCAACATAAACACAATATTGCGGAAGTTTGGTCTTGCAAATTAAATTCTACAACCTGGCAGATAGCTTACAAATTTAAAATCGTCTTATCTTCTGTTCTGTAGAATATAACTACAGCAGATATCCATTGCCACGTGCTCAGTGAGGGCAACGTTATTGCTGCATACTCTGAAACAGAGGAAAGCGAGGATAACACTGATAATTCTGCAAAGGCCATTGCATGGATTTCATTAAGTACTATCACTTATAAAAAGAAAAGAATGGTCAAGCAACAAAGAAGCAACAAACAAAATCTCTCCTGGCAAGTAAATAAACCTCAGTCTGATTCTGACTCTTCGACACTTATGCACCCCCACATTTTTTGTTGAAATAATCTTCCAAACTGATTTTAAGTCAATAGACAAAATAACAGCATAATCACAGCCATCCCACATTGAACAAATGGCCATTGCTGATCCGGCAGAAACATCCTCTCCCAGTGAACAACATACACTTCCAAACTTCTGGCTTTGGCCATCTTCAAAGGCCATGAATAGTAGTTTAATCATGGCCATTTATGCAAGTCCTTCACCTGGTAATCATCTCCTTATCCAATTTCCAACATCTTCATCTTTTTTGTCCCACAGGCTGAGGTGTCTTTCCTGCTGGGTCTCCATAGTACACATCCTTGTTACAGGTCCACTCAAGACTAGAGGTAGACTTTCGCTCGTTGTCTATAATTTCTGTTTTCATTTATTAAAAAAAAAGAACAACAAACCCAAACCTTGTGTGTGTGAATAAAATCATAGTACCATAGCATTAGAAGTGCTGACTACCAGTGAGTCAATGTGTTCAAATCCCCCCACCCTCATTAGTTTATAACCTTTTTGAGAACTAGAACCACACAGATGACCACAAAATGGCACTATCATCTTGAAGATCCACTCACATAAAAAGTTATATGAGAGTTTCCATCTCCAAACTCTTGCAGAAGTATTAACCTTAGATCTTATTCCCTGCAGAGTCACGGGCTTACATAGGATGATGCTTTTTCTTCTCTGGTCTGTGTGCATAGAGTGGTGACCCACACGGACCAGATGGTATTGGGTGCAGATGTCAGTGTTTTGGTAGCAAGGAGATGCAGGCATGGCCTCACCCCATGAAAATATATTTAAGAAAGGCCAAAAAATGCCAGACAGGCAGAGGAGGAGGGTACAAAAGAGTGAAAGAGCCCTGCAGACACCAAGGTAAGAGAGAGTGAGAGGAGGTGCTCCAGGTGCTGGAGCAGAGATTTGCCTGCAGCCTCTGGACACCCCACGCAAAAGCAGGTTTACCCTGAAGGACTGCAGCCCATGGAAGGACTCATGCTGAAGCAAGGGGAAAGTGTGAGGAGGAAGGAGCAGCAGAGAGGAGCTGTTATGGACTAACCACAACCTCCATCCTTCCTGCATCACTCAGGGGTGGGGGCAGGAGGTCGAGGAGTTGGGAATGAAGAAATCACGTAGAGCCTGGAAAAAAGGGGTGTGAGGGTGGGGAGAAAGTGTTTTAGTTTTTGTCTTTTTTCTTACCGTCCTACTCTATTTTAATTGTCAATATTAATTTTCCCCAAGTCAAGTCGGTTTTGCCCAAGACAGTTATTGTTGAGCAATTTCCTTGTCTTTATCTTGAAGTTTTTTCATCGTATTTTTTCCTTCTGTCCCACTGAGGAGGGGCAGTGAGAAAGCAGCTGGCTGGGAGTTTGACTGTTAGCCATGGCTAACCCACCATACCAGTGTGTCATCTCTATATCATCTCTAATTTGATCTCTATCAAATGAGTCCATTCAGAAAGTTACAATTATAAAAAATATGTGCATGCAACTTTGTGTTTTCTAGTTAAGCCTATGAAAGATTTCACTTGCCATTTTGTGGGCAAAACTGGACACCCCAGCAAAAGACACATCTATAAGCCTTATAATTTTTTAATTTCTTAAAGGTTATCCTCAGTAGTTTTCCTCATTTCTCATATTTCATTACAGAGCTGGGGTGGAAATGAATCCCATTACCCTGAATAACTTTTGAAAAATAGTTCTTGTTCTTCGTACACATTCAATCCGTAAGATGTATGCATAAGGTAGCATTCATTGAGATGTGAATACATAACCACAATGACATTAATATCCTGTCCAGGAGTCCCTGAAACATCACTGGAGCTTCACACTTGCCAAGCAGAGCTAAGGCAGTCTTCTGTACCTTCCTGTAGCTTTCTGCAGCTCAGGCTCTCTGCCATTATCTCCTCCAGTCGAGCATGATTACATACACGGCTTCACCTGGCATTCTGACAATTCAAGACATCAGATAGTGATAAATTTAAACACTGCTCTTAGATTCGGGAATCAATATGTAAAAGGTAATATGGTTGAACTTAGGAGCTAATACAAGCTATATAACTATAAGATAACACCAGGAATATCACGAGTGGTATTGGACATTTCAACAGCATCTCTCTTTAGTATCTTTAAACCTTTCAAAAATATTTACAGTATCTGGAAGTGATTCTAATGGACCTGAGGCACATGCGGTGTTCAGTCAAGTGGATTGCCCACGTAGCGGTTATGAACAAATCTCATCCTCAGATTCCTAACTGACCTTATATGTGGCCTGTATTTTGCCTAGTGACACCTAATTATTTCAGCTATCAGATCTATAAAGCAGCTTAATAGATTTTTAATTTTATCTTGAGTGAAGAATCAGCTCCATCAAACTGTTATCCAATTTCAGAATAGCATTAAACAAATCTGGCAACTGAAAATATGCCAGTTTGGTTGGGGTTTATACTTTTGAAATTGCCTGTGGCTGTTTCTTTGAAAAACAGTTTTTGAAACTGCTTTTAGAAAAACAGTTCTTCTGTATTTATGATAGTAGCTCATCTATTGATATCAACCAAAGCCAAAAAGTTCAACACAATACTTAAAAAAGAAATTACAGTTTGTAGCTGAGCTTCTTCACAAAGGTTCTGATTTTTGGATTAGAGCACTCCCCGTGTCTTTATATTTGAGGTTTAAGAATTCATTTTTGCCTGTGAGAGCCTTTTCTTTCTGAAACTTGGCATGCCATAACTGTGATACTACTATTAATCTGCATTGTACACACTCAAGTCTATCTTGGGGAGTCTATCACAGGGGAGGTAAATATCTCAGCTAAAATACTTAAGTTAAATGTCTTGTTCACAATTCAGCTATTATGCAGGAAACTGAATGGCTTATAACTGTTTGGTCTTTAACTGATACAGGATCACAGATTTTCAAAAGCTGATGTGGTTAGCAAGGCCAGCTATTTCATTCAAGCCAAACAAGGAAACAGTTAAATTTCTGATTGTTTTACTATTGGCAGACAGCAATGAAAATTTAGAATAGACTATATCAGTTGGACGGGAGCTACAACAATCATCTTGTCCAACTGCCTGACCAATTCAGGGCTGACCAAAAGTTAAAGCATGTTGTTAAGGGCATTGTCCAAATGCCTTTTAAACACTGACAGTCTTGGAGCATCGACCACCCCTCTAGGAAGCCTGTTCCAGTGTTTGACCACCCTCTCCGTAATGAAATGCTTCCTAATGTCCCGTCTGAACCTTTCCTGGTGCAGCTTTGAACCATTCCCATGAATTCTATCACTGGATACCAGGGAGAAGAAATCAGCACCTCCCTCTCCACGTCCCCTCCTCAGGAATCTGTAGAGAGCAATGAGGTCTCCCCTCAGCCTCCTTTTCTCCAAACTAGACAATCCCAAAGTCCTTAGCTGCTCCTCATAGAACTTGTGTTCAAAGTTTAGATTAAGTGGTAATACATGACCCGAGTCTAAATTACTATGTTTGCACGTGTGTATACCAGAAGGCAAATGAAGGAAACGGCAAGAGAATTAATTGTTATATATGACAGAGAGTAATCCAAACCAGAGAACTCAGAGTAGAATGTTATCAGGTGAAAGATATGTCTCCTGTTTCTTATTTTCCACCATATGCAGAAAAACAGGATTTCACGTACATTTTTCTAAAATAAACAAGATTACAGCAAAGGCATAACTGATTGCAAAATCAATTTCAGGGGAAAATAAAACAATCTGAAAAGTCTCAAACTGCTTAACTTCTCAAGCTATACCCGTACAGAATTGTGTCTTGCTATTCTTATTATAGACCCGTAAGAAAATAAAGAGCGTAATTTCCAAAATGTTCTCGTCTGTGTGTTACAAACTGCAGGAAAGAAAAATATATATTTGTGAGGCAATGAGGGATTATTTCACATTTCATTTAAAGCCAAAACATACAGTTTGTAACGTAAAAGTAAATCGTTCTATACTTAAATGTTATATTTTTCTTATGGAGTGATTTACCCCAAGCAAAACAGCGATGCTGATTTATCATAAGGAAGCCATTTTGCTGTGCAGAAATGGATTATTTTTCATTTAGTGTTATCTTGATTATTCTATGATATAGCTATTTCTTCTTACGTTATTAATTTTTAATTGTTAAAATTACACCTGTCAGAGGTAAAGGAATAGAATAACTTTTCAAAGTTTACATTTCCCTTCTTATCAAGTGAATATGTTAAACAAAAAAAAATACAAATCGCCCAAGCTTCTAATGATAAAGCATGAAGCGCACAGGGCACTCTGCCAGAATACTGGGGAGGGCGCCTTGGTCCTTGCTTTCATGGTTGCTGGTATTTTTAATCAAAGGTGGTCTAATGTAAAGTGCATGTGTTAGAGAAACCCGGTCTGGAAATCTGGGATCTGTTCCCTCTTGGGTGATTGCCTTAGCCACAAACCTTTATTTAGGCTTTGCTTGTCTGTTCTTCTGCATGATCCTTGTATGCCTACCTATGCAATGGAGCAGTAGTCGTGACTTGACCATGTCTGAAGATCGGGGTATATTTAGGGGATTTGGGTTGAGTCAAAGGAATGCCTGCCTACATGGGGATTGCAATGGAGCACAAAGTGACAGGCGGGAACCCACCACCACCAGATTTAAGTGCCTAAAGGATTAGACCAAGGTGGAATGGATCGCTGGGAGGGACATAGCTGAGTTTTAGCCTGATTTTAAAAGGATTTAGCTATGCTGAATTCGTTCTGATCATGTCATCATCCTTCAAATGTACCTGTTGATGTAGGCAGCCACTGCCCTCTTCCCATAGTTACAATCTCGTTATGATTTATTGTACAATAACAGCAGCCAAAAACCAAGAGTGCCCAAAAAGCCAGGTGATGAGCTGTATGGCTTAGAGGTGTTGCCAAGACAGATTAACACTCCTGGAGTACAACTGGCCCATCTTTTGATGAAGATTTTTCTATGGAGTGTGGTGATGCGGCAGCCACAGTGAACAATTGTGATACAGGAAGATAATACTGAGACATTCACCGTTCAAATGTCACCAAGACAGATGTCACCTGGTTTGGCATTTGGAGACCACAGAGCTCTGGATACGCTGTAGTAATACTTCTGTGCCTCCCCTGGCAGCAGGAGAGAAGCTCTCACCTTTCCCTCAGGAAAAAAATTTACCACTGCGACTCCCAAGGCAACAGCTCCCAAACATTCCGAGAGGGAGAAAATCCATCTCTCTTTAATTCCGCTTTATCAGCTTTGCCCATCAGAGGTTTACTTTTGCATCAACAGTGAAAGGATTTTGATTTGGAGCCACCCACCTCCTCCTTATATTGGCAGCACAGACATCTCGCATGCCTCGCATCGCTCTGCTCTAAGTAAAGGCTGGACCTCTACTTCTGAAACACCCCAAAGATGTAAAAGAAGCAGCCTAAATCTGGCCCTAAGTTTCTTGGTCAGTGAAATGGAGACTTCTGCATCACAGCACTGCTTTGGAATATGACACTCAGGCTCAAATTGCTGTGCACTTTGGCAAGTGCAACTCAAAATTAGCTGTGTCTATTGTACAGTAAATCTCTACAAGCTTTATTTCAGGGTCCAAAACTACAAAGGAGTTTGATTTCAGATGCAAGATTGTAACGAAAATAAAACCCAGGGATATTCTGTCTGAAGACAGACAAATTTCAAAGAATGCAAAGTCCAAACATTCCAAACATGCAATTACATAAAACTATTTCATTTTGCAATAAAGCTCAGTAAAATATTAAATTTTTAATGCTACTATACCATAGAATATGCAAATTAACATTTAGAAGTCTACATTTTTCCAACAATAGATGGCACTAGTAATTCCTGCATTCACCACAACATTAAATAATGTTATAATGTTTTAACATATGCAAAAACTAATCATAACTGCCAAAGTAATATATGACGATCAGCTCTGCTTTAAAACATTTATATTGTTTTTTTTTTTTCTCATAGCAAAACAGACAGTATATGATAGCAGGAGTAACATCTCAAAAATATTTTACTACTTACAATGATTTATCTGAACGGGGAAGTAGGAAAATATTCCACTCTCAATTACATCATAATGTTCAATGCCAAAGTATAAGAAGAGGATTCTGTTTATTAGCACCCATAAAGCCTGTCGTGTACCTACACAGGAGCAGTAGGATTATTTTTACCTTTCATTCAAAAATTAGCAAAGTCATTTTAGACATAAGTCTCCCTTAGAACAGTGCAAAAGTCACTTTTAAATGGACACAAAGCTTGCCAATGTTTGTTTGTGCAACAGGAACATGCCTGCTCCTTCAGGAGGGGAACTGCATGGGTTTTCCTTTCCAGAATCCAACTTCAGGGGTTAGTTAGCATGGGGAAAACCACAAAGCCACCACACTGTCTAAGAATGCTGCTATAGCAGATGAGGGATCTGGACTGTGACATGCAAACCTTAACACAGCCCTAGGTTAGACATCTAAGCTGTTATTTAGCAACCACAGAAGGCTATTAATCTTTGTAGAAGATGATATATACACTACATTCCCTATGTTCTTCAGCAAGGTGAAGGTAGATTGAAGTCAGCTGACTAGTGAGAGAAGACTAAGACTAGGCACAAGATTTATAGGTCTAAAGTAGTGAACAGAGCACAGAGGACAATTTACATATGGCATATAAGAATTCACGTGTCAGCAAATCAGACTTCTTGCGTCTGTGGTTTCCACGACAGAGCAATTTTTTATCAGCGTGTGGGTTGTTAAAGTCTCTTTGGCAGACCAAAAGGAAAGGAGGAGGGGGACAGGAACGTGGACTTCATATCAAAGTGGGTATTCGTGCTGGTATAACAGAGGTGTAAGAAGAACATGGGGATGACTGATCTCTGTGTAAACTGGAATAAGCTACTCCAGAGTCTTCCTTAGTATAGACCAGCATCAACCTAGACCTTCACAGTCATTACAGGGCATTATAATGAAAACTTTAAAGTCTTTAGGCAATAAAAGACATGACTTCAGAAGTGGGAAGATGTGTGAGGTAGCAGTGTCTGCTCTGGCATTTGTGGTAACTACAGTTTCATAAAATTTAAGTTACTTTTGCCATTATCCCCAGGGCCGCTCACCCATTAACAAAACACGCTGTTGTGCATAGCTACTTAATAATTGCTGACTCTCAGTGACAGTCCATGGGAGGGAAGTGCCATCAGGCAAGTCAGGGAGTCCTGCACGGACGTCTGAAATATAATCCTTTTTCTCCAAGTAATATGGAGCGTTCATCGTGTGTGCTGTGGCAAATATCCAAGCTTCACGCAGGGTTGAACTTTAGATGAAGTCGGCATGTTTATAACAGCCAGGCTTAATCAGTCCCATTGTTTAGAAAAATCAGCTCTAAGCAGACCTTAGAAATAACCATTCAATTTCTCATTTAATATCTTCATTTTTAATTGGCTTGTTGCATTCTTTATATGCATTGAAATCCTAGTACGCCAGCTCCTGTGGGAAAATAGTACTCAGCAATTTGAAGTTGTTAGCTGCTTTGAACATAGGGGATCTGATTCTCATTTATGTTACAGTCGCTTTATATTGCTCAGGCAGTAAATTGCATTTACACCCAGTAAATGAGCAACTAGAGTAGTGTAAAGTAACTTTAGCATGAATGAGAATTAGGCCCGCAGCCTTCCTAAGTTTTTATAGCGACTCTGTTATTCATCTCAATTGGTGAGATAGGGATTGATTGACAAGCAAATAGCAACACGGTATTACCTAGTTTGGAAGGAGAATTGAGCCAGGGATTAGAAAACCCCAATTCAGTGAAGGAAATCAGACTGGCTATTAAAAGTCTGAAGTCCAACAAAACACTAAGGCCAGATGGTTTCAGCATACATTTTTACAATCAGCTAAGTATAAAAGATGAAATAGCTCCCCTGCTAGTTAAAGTATTTCAAAATTATTTACAGATGGGAATTAATGTTAATGAGTCGTGTAGCTAACTCCCTACATACCATACTGAAAATTTACCGCCCTCGAGTTTAGTCCCAGCCAATGCACCAGAAAGTTTCATCTTTTGGAAATGGAAATAGATTTTCCTTGTTTTACCATGTACAACTAACCATTTCAATTTCACATCTAAGAGGCTTAAACAGAAGTAGGATAATAAGGGACAGAGCTAATACCAGAAATGTCCTCAACGTGAAGGTTATTTTAATTGTAAATTCCCATGGCTGGAAGATTTACTCATAAAACATAACATACAGTAGAAGTGCATTATAGAGAGGAATGATATTAAAGATATATGCAAGAGTGGTTCAGGGGAATACAGAGCTCTGTCTCCAGGTGAGTGGCTCAAAGCCGTGTTAGGTCAAAATACAGATTTCACCATTTGATGACTGTTCATTTACTTTGATTAAATGTGTTGGGTTAATTCCCGTGAGGCAGCCACCGACATGACAAAAGTACTAATGGGCCACCTAGCTGCATGTGTAGGCAAAAGACTGAGACCATTCAGTTCTTTTTATTGGAACATATTTATCGATCGTTTGCCCAGACGTAATTGAGTAGTTCTAACCCAATCAGGAATTTATAATAAACAACAAAGAAAACAGAAAATTCCCCTGCTGCAGACTTTTAGTTGGCTTAGACAACTCAGTTGCTAGAACCATAGAGCCATAGAATCTTACAAGAGTATTTTCTTGCCCGTGTGTCCTAAGGGTATATTGTTACAGACTTTTTCCATTGCATGCATGCAAAGGAAGGAAAAATGCAATGCATTCTGTAGCTATTGATTGAAGATTGGATGATATTCCTGACCCTTCAAAAAAAACCATTGATTTGTGGCAGAGGTTTAACATTATTTTCAGGCAATCAGTGAAAACGAGAAACTTGAACAACCAATGAGTAATTTGGGTGTTCTATCACACAAAGAAAAAGTGAGAGAATGAATTTTAGAATCATATTTAGGGCGGGCTGAATATCTGATAAGTTAAACGAACAGCCTTGGGTGAGATGCTTCTTGACAAAGATCCAGACTCAGATCCAGGCTATGAGCAACTGGTGGTATTTCAAAACTCTCCATTAGTTTCCATCATACAGGAAAATTATTCACCCCAATCCTGGGCTGCTCTCCAGGTGTTCAAACAGTGCAGTGACCTGACTCAATGCAAGGGGATTTTGAGTCACCATTAGAGTCACCATAACTGCCTTAGCTCAACTTTCTCCATATGGCCCGTAGAAGAGATGGGTTTGGAGACGAGAGGATTTGGCAACAGCATTTGGATATAAGGCATATTGAACATGTCTCATCTTCTAACCCAGCACATTTGGATCTAATGACCAAATCCCTTTATTTCAGCTTGGAAGCTAAGTCAGTAAACTACAGCTACTAAGTAGAGTAAACACTATCTTTTCTCCAATTTCACTGTTCCAGCTGCTGTTTAGCTATTGATGCTTATTTGGCTCAATTAACAGAGGCTTAGAAATCCAAATTCTTACTTAAGTTTGAGCTATAGATATCCAAATAAGTAACACTGTTCGGCACACACACATCGCCTTAAAATGCCACGTTCACTTGATTGATTTTCTTCAAATTTAACAACAACAAACTTAGGGCCAGTCTGAAAGCCT
>VUYV01000040.1:184814-387473 GCA_008711295.1 Anarhynchus alexandrinus
GTGTCTGTGTTTGTTTGTTTGTTTGTTTGTTTTGATAAAACTTTCATTTCAAATCAAGCTTTTGGAGTATTAAATGTAGAACTCCTAATGGGACCCATTTTACAACAGCCACTATACAGCTATAGCTTCTACTACTACTTCCTAAATTGCTACAGTGCCTTTATTGGAAAAAATCTACTATGGTTATTGGAGTGAATTCTAGCAAGTGGCAAAGAGTATCTACAAAACCAATTATGTTGAAATGTCCTCAGGTGCAACAGGAGAATGCAGGAATGTGACATATTTATTCTTGTCATTGCAGAAGTGTTAAAATGTAAATACAAAGTGTGTGTGTATAAACTTATACCTTTATATATACATGTGTGGAAAAACTTTTCACTAACTTTGCCTCCAAGCTGATTTTGTTCAGAGAAATATTGAACAAAGCCTTCAGGACAGGACAGGCAGCAACACCTTAGCATGCATTCCGGGTTTATTCTGCTGTGACTCACAAGGGAGTTATGACTTGTGTGAGGGTATCAGCCCTGCCATTCCCAACTCTCCAGCTAAAGATCGCTGTGAAGCTGCTGCCCCACAGAGGGACTTGGTTGTGCATTTGGAAATGTGGCCCATGCTAAATTAGTGCAGATATTCTCCTGTATACAAATTTCAAATTAAGCTTTTGTCTCACTAAGTGGCACAGGTAAAGTAGACTGGAATCTGAATGAACAGGTTTAGATTTCTCTCCTTTCCACAGATAAAAATCTCACTAATCATTGTACTCCCTTAACTGATTCATTTCTCTTAGGTACAACTAGCTTACTGTTTGATCTCTATTCTCTCTTCCATTAAACAGCAAACAATTTAAATATACTCCTTGATCAAGGTTCTTTCAATTGCTCATCTTACAAATAGGGATAATCCAAAATGAACGAGACCTAGAATAAATTTCTGCTGTTAGTCATATATAATTACAGCCAGAAAAATGCTACTTTTTTTTTAAGATTGCATTCTGGACCTGGGCTAGCAAGGCAGGTTAATGTAGCACTCTCAACTTTCTGCTTTTCCTTTGTTTCAACTTGACTTTAATTACGATTCTTTGGTATATAATAGCAACTGACCTGACCACTTCTATATACAAAGAAACTGCTATCAGATGCATCATTTTAATAGTCTGGATTGAGAGGAAGGTGAAGGCAGATAAACCTTCTGCAGAGATCATTAAATGATTGACCTTTAGCCTAGATGAGAGAAAACAAACAAAAAACCTCAGTTGTACAGAGAAAAAAGTTTTTAAAATACATCTTCAGAAAAGGTAAGAGGTTTCCTTCTGGTTATTTCATGAATGACCCTCTCCTGACTTTCCCTTCATTCAGTTGTTATCCTTGGCTTTTCAAACCTTTCTTCAACCTACTCAAATTGCCAATTTTGAAATAAGTTTGATGGTCTCGAGTACCGGAGAACCATGGATTTTATTTCTTTTAGAGCCAGCAGTGCCCAAAGTGGGAAAAAAAAAAAAACCAACAAAAAACCAAAGGCCCATTCCTGAAGGAAACTGAAGTTACTTTTGGAGGGAATGCTTCGTCATGAGAACTGATGGCAGCTATGCTCGCTAATAGGTTTCTACCATTTCCATGACTTATGCATGGGCTGCTAAATGACCGAAGGCAGAACGGCGGGAGGTGCCAGTAAGTACCGAGCAGCACTGTTGTACCAATTATCGGTCCAAATTAGCAAAGCTCGGCTAGCAGCTGATTCGCTTGTGTTAGTAATAAGGAGAGTCCCTGAAAAGCCTTGGGGCAATTCTCTAAAACCCGGTTTATAATCCAAAACATGAGATGTAATTCCTGACAGCAGCAGCGTGCACGGAGCCAGCCATCAGCTGGCACTCACTGCAAGGAATCGCGCATGCGCAGCCCCTTGCAAACAATAAATAAAGGCGCATTCCTCGGAGATATCCGCCAACAATAACTGTCATTAATACTTCCTACCTAAGCTAATGATGACAAGCTCATGCTAACTATTAGGAAAAGCCCATTTCCACTTCTACATTTTCAGTGCACCTCGGCTTAAATATCTGAACTGCACGCACAGCATTGAAACCCGTCAGATTCTGGTGCATCTTCCGAGACCTGGTTAATCAGAATCTTCCTATGTATAAAAAGACAGTAAACTGGACAGTACCTGTTCAGGAAAATAAAACATTCAGTATATGTCACTTCCTGAATCATGGAGAGGAGGAAGAGGGGACGAAAAGGCATTAATAGTCTTGACTACTGGAGCAGTCACGTTGAGGGCTGTGAGTGATCCGGGGCTAATTCTGTTCACAGCAGTATTTCAGGGTCCACAGAAGTAGAAGAATGAAGCCACCAGAGCAGTAACTTTCCAAAACTAAGACATGAGAGTTGCAGGGTGAATTCACTCTTCATTTTGCACTGTGGCAAATCAAGTACTGTCATCCCACCAACACCCAATACATTGTCTCTTTTCCATGAGAGGGAATTTCCCCAAAGCCACGTGTATTAACTATTTCTGTCCACTGCTCGCTTCATTTTCATTGAAACCTTTTTCTCTTCTCAACAGACTGAGGTTTCCCTCCCCTCAGTTCCTTTCTTTTTGAACATTTTCATTTGAAGGATGAGAAATAATTGGTACACAAATACTATAGCTGATATTACTTTCACTCTTGACATGCTGAAGCAGATACAGCCTGAAAGAACAAATTAGTTGTACAGTTTTCCTTATTGCATATTAAAAGTAATTTAGACAGCAAATATAAAGATATAACAAACACATTAAGACTGAGAGATCATTACTTATTAAACTAAAACTGAGATAATACAATAATCAAATAAGAAATACTGTTGCAAATAAAATTAGCAAGTTGATGGTGGTTTGATTTAGATTATCAAATTAATCCAACTAGGAATCAAACTCAGTTATGAGACTGAGAAAGAAAAACCTGCTTTTTTTCTAGTTCTGTATTGTGAAAGACATTGTTGTTGTATCTCAGTCTAATACAGCTTTTTTGCTCCCATTTTTCCCATAGTAAGAGGGATATTATTCTGACAGTGATTCAACTGTCGTGACTGCTTTCATGGAGTTATGCATAGGCTGGATGTTCTCAAGGAACTACAGAGACCAAATAGACTTCCTTAGCTACAGTTTCACTGCTGTTTTCCCTTTTCCTTAAGTGTCATAATTGTTCTAGTAGCTATTCTTTTGCTATTCTTATTACCCTCCCTATTGCACATAACAACATAAAAACTAAGCAACAGAAATAAAACAGAAGAGTGTTTACTGCAACAGGTTTCTACACACAACGATTGCGGTGGAAAGCACTCCTGTAACTTTGGCAGCACTTACTAACATAAAAGACCAATTTGGGAACTCATTTTAAGTTTTCTGAAAGTATTACGCAAAATGTTTTTTCAGAAGCACATAAATTCATTCTTTGTGCTTTCATGCGCTGGCAGAGCCAGAAAGCAGTACTCCTTAAGAGGAAGCAGGAAAAAAAAAAAAGAAATAGAAGGATACCCTTTCACTTCTTGGTCTTGAGATCTTTGATTTATGCAAGTACTGCATAAGAATAGCTGGTAGAATATCTCTGCTTAAATTTTTTGACACCTGCATGCACCTAATAGAAAGCAGCAGATTTGTCTAGCTGGCATCGCCAAATCAGTCAGTTCTCACCTCCTCTTGCAGAGGGTGCAGTATCCAGAAGGAGGGAGGGACACTTCTTTTATCTGTTTTAGTTAACAGGCTACATATCCATCTTCTGTGTGCCTTTAATCACCTCTAGAAGTGATTCTTTTGTATTCAGTCTTTGATAAATGTGCTGGGCTTCTTAAACACCAGATTAAATATGTCAACCTTAATACTGGCCCGTATGCCCTACATACAGTTAACAATAATCCAGTTATTTCCCAGCTGATAGGCTTTAGGGCTGAGATCCCTGTAGGGCCACTAAGCCATGCAGGAACCACCCTTGGAAAAACCCATTCTTCTATCTGCCAATGAGGTAAGCTCCAAAAATGCTCCAGATGATAAATTCTCCGTTATCTGGGGTATAACAAGGCAAACTAATGTCGGTGCCCCAAAACACGACTAGTAGGGAATACAGTGCAGAGACACTGAAAAAGCACCACAGGAGACAGCCCGCGTTCGGCGTGAGATGGATCTGGAGAACAGAACAGATTCAGTCCCCTGGCTGTGCTCTCCAGCACCCTCTGATCAACGGCTTCTGGCACGTAGCCCCGGATCTGAGCCGTCTCTCTCTGCTCCCGAAGTGCTGCTGAGGAAGTTAATAAACCTCCCGGAATTCACAGCCCTGGGAGGAATAATGTGAAGGCGTGAGGGTAGCTCTGTGGTGCTCGGCGGGGTGCTGGGACCGAGCCAGAGCAAATGAGCCCGGCTGATTCTGCTGAGGGACAGTTAATTGCCTCTGAAACGTGCACCCCAGGACTCACGGTTCACTGTAAGGAGCAGGCTTGGGCTCATAGGAGTCATTAATTGATCAATCAGCCGTAGAGAAGTAGCTAAAACTGCTTCTGACTTACCAGTGCTGACCCTGGAAGAAGTGCAGTTCCGATCGTGCAACGCTGTGCCGGATCCAAGAGGCTCTGCGGATCTGACCGAGACCTGCACGGAATCAGCTGCCACGCTCCTCTCTCCCTGTCCGGGGAACCCACCGGCTGGATATTCACCCATAATCATCAAGGGTTAAATATATCGGTTGCGTGCGAACCCCAGGCAGAAGAGGTGGCGTTAGTCTTTCTGCCTTCTCTTAACAAATAAGCCATAATTTGAATCATTCTTTAAAAACGACTGATGACCTTGTGAACACCCTACACACACACTCATTCATCTTTTCACCAGCAGATGCCAGGTCATATATCCTCCCACGAAGGGAAATTAGGGAAATGTGTTGTAAGATCTCATCAAGGGGTATTTTCATGATCTCCTCAGTAATTTTTAATATAAGCAGAAATTGCTTCTACACCTTCTTACACTAAATTCTATTTAGCATCAGATAATTCCACTTAGATGTAAGGTATTTCTTTAACAGACAGCTTTTTCCCCATTCCTCGTGGTCTCTCTAGCGCTTGCATTTACTGCAACTGCTGGCAGCAAGATTAATAGAAATGCTGGCAGCAGTTTTTCAACAGAAAGATACTTGCCTGCAAGATACCTCTTCCCCATTTCTTTTCCATTTTTTCTTATTTAAGAAGATGGGAATTTAGTAGCTTCCTCCATGCCTCACAGTTTCTTCTCTAGACCACCTGCTGGAGGTTATTACAACTCCACCACCACATTTATAACATTTACTTCTGATGAAACTTCCTTAAAAACTGTGACTATGGTTCTATTAGATGGGAGTCATTCCATATTTGCAGTCTCACTGACATGAAATTCAATTAATTTTGTATTATGATCAGAAATATGGAATAGATTCGATTTTGCGGAAAGTTGACATTTCAGCCAAGAGAGATGTCTGTTATAATGATTTATCTGATTAGGGCAAAATACTGTGAAATGTTTTTCCATTATGGTACTCATCTGCAAGAGAGAGATTCCTTATTTATGTATGAGCAGAGGGAAAGGGCTTTGACCTAGGAATGAAGAGATGTGATCGTCCCCTCTTCACATTGCTATGTTATATGTCTGTGTATCTCGGG
Organism: Anarhynchus alexandrinus; assembly: GCA_008711295.1. Classification (NCBI taxonomy): domain Eukaryota; kingdom Metazoa; phylum Chordata; class Aves; order Charadriiformes; family Charadriidae; genus Anarhynchus; species Anarhynchus alexandrinus. Next base: position 190,472 of record VUYV01000040.1, read on the forward strand.
AAGCTTATTGTGTAGCAAGACCTCAGACTTTTCCTTAGAAAGCTGGCAACTATCACCCCCCAATTCATCATAAAGTGGCACTGCACACTAAATCTCAGCTAACATTTTGGCAGAGCTGGACAAAATCCCTTTCTCTTTTATGGCCAACTGGAGCTTCACCTGCTCAGGCAGAGTCCTCCTGGAATGAACACGGCAAACAGGAATTTGGATATTCACTAGGAGGGCTGAAAGGAATTCAGACTCTGCTGATGGCCTGTGAAAACGAACCCTGTAGACATATAATAGGCTTTTTTACCCCCCCCCCCCCCCCCCCCTNCATTACTGAATTTATATATCTCTTGGTGTATGACTTCTAATTAAAAAGTATAATCTGTCAATGATGGCGTCACATCCTAAGCATAGACACATTTCTGTTATTGGGGGACATATTTTTGGATCTCATTTATAAACATCTCTTACTTTTATCCCCTTTATTAGCATTTCGCACTTTATTGATAAGTCTTATCACATAGTGGCAATACTGGAAGTAGAGGAACATCTATTGGTATTTGAATAACAAAGCAAACATTGTGAATCTCTCTCTGCCTTTTATGCCACCTTCCATTCGAAGATTATTTTATTTTGTCACAACACTTCCAGCAGGATTACACAAGTATCGCAGAAAAATGTGGTCTTTCATTATTTTTCATTTTGGTTTGGTCAGTGTGGTCAGTTTGGGTCAGCTGTCCCAGCAGTGTCCCCTCTCAAGCTCTTGCCCACCCTCACCCTACTGGCCTTTGCAGGGGGGGTGGGGGGTTGGAGAGATGCGGTGGCAGCACTGCTCAGACGTAGCCAACACACTGCTGTGTTACCAACACTGTTTTAGCCACAAGTGCAAAACACGGGGCCATACAGGCTGCTATGAAGAACATTAACTCCATCCCAGCCAGACCCACTACAGCGAGCTTCTTTCTGACCTCTGCGGACATGAAATCTCTGTCGGTACTTCCCAAAAGATCTGATGTTTTCTTCTCTCTCTTACAAGTTTACTAAGGCTGGCAAACGTTAATGCTGTCTGCGTTTGGATTTTCTTATTCACTTATTTTATTATTCTTATTTTAAGCAATTTCATCTGAAGACAAAGATTTAAATTTTTTCCCCAAGCCAAGATTGTTTGCAAAGATCATAAAAGGATACTTTGCATCCAGAACTCTTCACGCATTTTAGGGATTCAGTTTTTACAATCACCTGTCAAAGATAACCATTAAAAATCATAAGATATTAATAAAGAAAACTTTGGAGACAAATTTCTTTGATATGGCAAATAGTTCTTGGCAGTGAAAGAAAGAAGCTGTGATGTGAGCAGTTCTCTTATTTTGCTTGTTATAATAAATGCCACGCTACAGATGGAATTCAAGCAGTGATTCCAAAAATATTAAATGATCTACTTTAAAAAATGAGTCAAGTGAGTCCTCCCTTTTTAAAGGCTGTGAAAAAGAAATAGCCTTTTTTTCAGACTTGCCAGTAGCGAAGGGGATAAGCGGGAAGTACAATTGATCTCATCTACAATCTTACAGTCAAGAACATTTATTATGGCATAAGGCAGAAAGTGAGAGATGCTTATAAATGAGATCCAACTGTCTCTCCAGATGCATTTTGCTGAAATACTATTCAGAGTGAACCTTTAAAACCTGAATTTGGAAAGCATAAGCCATGCTAAAATAAATCTAAGCTGATATATTCATTTGTAACAAAATGAATGTGACACATCACAGCTATGACAATATGTAATTTCATCCTGAGAATTCAGTTTTCAGAGGTGATTTAATTTTCTTTAAAACATTATTGAAAACTACAAGACACAGATTAGAATAAATATCCTTGTCTCATATGGATATTAATTTTGACAATGTTCACCCTACAACTGAAATACAATAGGCAAATCCACTATTTGCTAAGTCATCTATGATGGAAGGGGTTGATACATAATTATTTGAATGCTCAGTAGGATTATCACTCTAATGTTTAAAGACTCTGAGCAGGAGATAGGATAAAGGGCAGGAAAATTAGATGATTTATACATGCTTCATTAAATATTTTTTCAGGCATTAACACAATCCAGAAGAAGGACGCTAACTCAACCTACTGCTCTCTGCAAAGTTTGTACATCGGGTCTAAGCCATGGTAAAATTAAAACTGCAGTGAGAGATGTGTCCATGGTATGGAGCTGTTTGATAAATGCTGTTGCAGTATTTGTCTTAGACAGTCCCCAACCTGTGCCTATTAAAGTCAATGGGAATTTCTTATTGCATCTACAGGCGATGAAAAAGGCCTTGAGTCTTCACATTTGCTTTTACAATCTGCTGGGTATTCTCAAATTGGGTACTGTCCTCCCTACAACTGTGCGTGTGTATGCAAATGCACACAGACACACACACACACACAATTAAAACCTAGGTGTGGGATTGAATCCTCTGCCTTCACACTCGAGCGTCTGCCAGAATGAGTTACTGTGCACCTTTCATATCACGGGGATGTATAGTCTTCATTAACCAAGCTGCATTAAAATCACAGCTCCAATATTTTGATTTAGCAAAGCGTTTAATCCTGTGCCAACTTTAAGCGTGTAAGCAGTCCTGTTGAGTTAACGGTGCTCCTCACATGATTGAACTTAAGCATGTACTTAATTGCTTGATTTGGGGCCAGAGCACTGAGAACGCGGCGGGAGGGAGCCGCGGGTGGGGGAATGCACTTTGCTAAGCCAGGCACCGTTCAGGTTGTAATGGCTTAGTTCAAAACTCTTTCTTTCTGACAGGCTGAAACTTTGAAGAAGCCAAAAGTTTTTTGCAGTTGTTTGAAAGGATCATCATGGCTCAAAATTCGAGACAATAGGGGGAGTGAGGTGGTAGTACGGACTGGGTATAAACCAGAAAAAATAGGATCAGAAAGAACAAGAAGATTATGAGATATAGCAAAATGTCAAAACTAATAAGAGGAGATTTCAGCTACCCAGACACACAGGAACAGGGACACAATGAGAGAAATAAATCAAGCAACAGTCATGTACTATATCCTCAATGTATCAAAAGGTGGCAAGAAAGACGAAAGTTCTGACTTTCAACAGTGCAGCTGTTAGAAGATAGAGGTGGAGGACTCACTAATGACCATAATCCAGTTGGATTCATTACTGCAGACTGAACCTGCAAGAGGAATTAAAAAAACCCAAGGACTTTGAACATAGAAGAATGGGGAAGTGATGGAGAGGATCCAGTGGGTTAAGCGTCTAATGGGAGGAGTGGGAGAAGGGAAGGACACAGAGGAAATGGAAACTGTTCAGAAAGCAATTACTGCATAACCAAGGGTGATGTGTATTATCCAACAATATGTACACTAGGAGGAGAAAAAGCAAATAAACACAAAATTGAAAAAGATATTAAGAGATAAATAAAAAAGATGTATAAGCAGCATAAAATTTGAGGTGTGGAAGGAGAACAGAAAATGTATACAATTAAGATAAAAGAAAGCAAAGACACAAAAAGCGCAAGCAGATAATGAAATTAAGATGATAGAAATAGACTAATTCAGAGTATATCCCTAGCATATGTAAGAAAAACTCTGCAAAGAAAGCAGCAGGTTGTCAGGGTGAAACCAAGGCAGCATGATACTGTGAGTTGGTTCAAGCCCCATTTCTCATGGCTGATTTTACTATTACTGAAAGGTTTAAAATAGTAAAGCAATTGGCAACTCTTGTTTTTAGACAGTTTTCTCCATTTACAATATACTGGGAAAAAGACAGTCCTGCTTTTTCCATCTCACAGTGCAGCTGACACCAAGAGAGGTAAGTTCACAGAGTTTTCCCACAACCTTCCACCTTTCCCAGAGTGATCCAGGTGAATTAAAAGTAACTACATATCATCCTTAGAAGTAACTACATATCATCCTTAGCAGACACTGCAAGATGCTCAGGCAGCTGCCTCTTCCAGTGCCATTCCACCTCCATTTTGCACGAGCTGGAAATTGGAAAATCCAGGAAGCACTGGGTTTGAAGAGGTATTTACAGTTCTAGACAGGATACATTTGCACTTTCAGGCAATACTATTGTCAGTAAGATGGGCAACGTACTTTGGGCGTAGTTATGCTTGGTTTGTGGTGGATCTCAAGTCATTGCACTGGTGCCATTGAAATTGTGTTTCCACTGGGTTTGTTTCTTTACTATGGCTGATATTTTACTGCCTTACTTCCACTGGTGGATGTCTCCTATCAATTTACAGCCTTCACCACTCCTAAAATTCACATTGTTGGCTTCTACTCACAAGCTCTCAAACAACTTGGCAGAAATCCTGGGATGAAGATGACTCAAGCTACACTAGGGTAGATTTAGGATGGATATTATGAAAAATTTCTTCACAGAAAGGGTTGCCAAGCATTGGAAGAGGCTGCCCAGGGAAGCGGTGGAATCGCCATCCCTGGAGGTGTTTAAAAGACATGTAGACGTGGTGCTTAGGGACATGGTTTAGTGGTGATTTTGGCAGTGGTAAGTTGATGGTTGGACTTGATGATCTTCAAGGTCCCTGCCAACTTAGACCATTCTATGATTCTGTTCTATGATTCTGTGACTCTAGAGGCTTGTTCTTGCCCTGTGCTGCCATCATCATAGCTAAGCAGTATTACTTAAAGTGATTTAACATTTCAGCTTTCAGATGCCTTTTATTTTGTCCAGGGCACAACTTGGACTACAGCTATGTGAATATATAATTTATCCTGGGAACATTTTTTGACACTGAGACCTACTGCAGAAGGGTCCACCTCCATGCCATTAAACTCTGACCCTCAAAAACAGGACAGCTGCATGCAAACTCTCTATTGAAAATGGTCCCATAGCTTCTGAACTGTGCCAGGGAATTTTTGGAGTGACAGTTAGTTTGCCTGGGCCAAAAACATTCCAAGAAGCATCCTGAAAAATTATGAATATCCACAGTTAAGCTGCCATGCCATCGAGTGTTCCTCAATATTACTTGAGCTTGTTGTCATGGGCCCTTGTGAAGAACATACTTCTAAAGATGCTTGTCTTTATGTTTTTCCACTAACAACTGAAGAAGTCTATGGAGACCTTCCCCCCCAAACCGGTCTTTGGCCTCTTCCCTTCTCGACCTCCCAGCTAACAATCTAAGCTCATACTACCAAAATAAGGCAAGGCAGGATGGTTTGGGTCAGAGGACTTGTAATTTCTTGGAAGTATTATAGCTTACGGCATTAGGCTCTACAGTCTTTCACATCTACTTGGTAGAGTCTTATAGGAGTTTATTAACTCACTTCCTAGGAACAGAGCAATTGGCTTTTGAGCTGCCCAGATTGATGCTCCTAGAGCCAACCCTTCCTATGTAAGCATCTTTTCTCCATAAACATCTTTTCTTCGTGGCAACATATTTCTGCCCCAAAACTACAGTTGCAATTTAAAAACAATTGGAAGAAGCATCAAAATCACAGACAAATGGCCAGCAAAATCACACTACCTCTATATTAATCAGTGAAGTCAACAATAGAAAAACTTTGGCTAAGAGCAGAAGGCTGCATCTTCTAATTTGCTACTATATTTGAACTACAGTAATAAACTGTGTAGGACAGTGTTGTTACTTTAATGACTTCTGTTTAGATGTCTCATTTTGTTAACCAGATTTACCCCACGTTTTTTTCATTCAAGATTCTGTACTGTTTTGGAAAGCAAAATGCAACATAGCCAAAGCCATAGCAACAACAATGTTAAATGACAGGTGGCAATAGGAGCAAGGTTGTATAATTTGAGAAATGGTTCCACTCAATCAAATGTTGCATTTGGAAACAACAGATAGGAGGGCAGGTGCTTGCTTATCACCATCCATAATGGAAGTACAGCTGCAGCTCCAGTTCTGTTTGAGAAGGTGCAGCACACAGTGCGATACAGAAAAATAATAGTCAGAGATGCTGCTTAAAGCCACAAGAGAAATCATGGATTGGTTTAACAAAGGCACAAAAAGCCGTTGATATTCATGAGATTCAGTAAGCGCTGATAAAAAAACTTCTTCTGATGCTTAACCCTTTATATCTTAGGGTGGTTTTTATTCTGGTTCTAGCACATGCACACATTCTTGTGTGGAACAGAGCTAGTGGAAACATCTACTGGGGAAAAAGATGAGAACCATATACATCAGATATTATAATGTACCACTTCCCCTGTATAGTATAATACTTAATATAATACTTCATAATATAATACTTAATAATTTCCTAATGACAGCTTCTGAAATGAGGAAATATGTAAGAAATGTATACAATATTTGGATGTATTTTATTAGCTGTGTTTAGTATTTGTCACCCTGGTCAAAGTTGCAACAACAGAATTCTTGTGCTCAGACGTCTTCAAGTTCACCTTGTTCTTTCAGAAAAATAAGCGTTTGTGTCAGATTGGAGTTTTCTTTAAGACAAAACAAAACAAAACCTGAAAATAACCCATATCTCATCATTTTAAATTGCAATGTTAAGAAGAAATCCAAACTTGTACTTTAATGATGGTTATACTAAATGACTTTGTTCATTTGCTTACACATAAAACATGCTCACTGCAGTTTAACACATCAGGGCTACCTAATGTACAGAGAAGCTGTTGCCCTTTATACTTCTTCAACCTGAAAAAAAATGGATTTAATAGTATAACTTAAAACTATTGATCTCACTTAATCAGCACAAAATACACTTGACTGAAGATATCTCTGTCCCTTCTGATGTGAAGCTATAAACCGATGTATGTATGTACAGTCCTTTATAATTCCAGACAGTAACGCACATACTGTATATAAATGTGTCTTGATTTTATTTGCTGTTCTTTCAAGTTCTGCATCAGTGAGAATCTTCAATAACAGAAGTAAAGCACTTAAAGCCTTCTGCTGCCCTCTGCACCTTTCAGCAATAAATAAATAAGACCCCAGTCCTGAAGGTAAGGCTAAACCCTTGCTCTTGCAAGGAGACCTTCTGACTTCAGTAGTGCTTCACATAGATCAAGTTAAAGGATAAAGGTTTAAATCACTAATTGCAATAACTTTTCCATTTTCTTTGCATAACTCTCTTCTTTCTACAAAGCGTGCTGAATTTCAGGACATGGAAACCCAGGACATTTAGCATAAACTTTTAATTTTAGCTTTTTTTAAACAGATGAACAGATATTTTATTTCTTCAGAGCAAAGTTAAAGGCATTTGAAAAAACAAAATAGTTTGCTAAAACTGTAATTAAAAAAAAATAATCTTTTTCCTAAAAGCTTTTTTAGAGGAACTAAATTATACTGGACATATATAAATAAAAAAAAAGAAAAGAGCAAAGAAGAACATGAACATATATTACTAGTGTAATTCATCAAAAACAGTTGACACTTCAATCTAATCCAGAAAATGAAAACACAGAACTTTATAGAGTTATAGGAAGTAAGCAATTTAAACGTACCATGGCACAAGGTCATCTAACAATGAAGCCAGGAAGATGTTCTCTTTTTATTCGCTCTCCTTCACTCCTTTAATCCTTCTGAATCTATCAAGTACAGATTAATATAAATCTTTTTAACAGCCAGAGGTGATCTTCAAATCAGATAATTAATAGTAGTGGTCCAAGTCTTCTATAACAAGTCCATCTTTCCATTTTAATATAAAATGAAAGGGCACTTTATGTAACTAAGCTACCATTTTGGGAACGTTTCTTTTTACATAATAAAGTAATACATGTCTGAACTAATTAGTTCATTATTTTAAAATGTAATTTTTGGTAAAACTCACTGAGACAGTTCATCTTCCTTAAAAAGGTGCTGATGTGGAAAAAAACAATTCTCAGAATACACTCACCCGCTGCTCATTCAAAACAGTCACTTGCCGAATCATTCCCCATGTAGTCAGAGCTAAATGTATGAGGCAGAGGAAATGCACTCAATTTGTTTCGAAAGTAAACCTCCAAGGCCATTTCATAAGCAAAAATCATATTCGTGTCATACAGATACTGTGGTTAAGTTTATGATTCCAATTAGGCCTGGAGAGCTTTCAATACTCTAGAAAAAATTACTTCACTAATCTATATGTAAATACTTCAGTAAAACCACTGAACAATGATCAGGTTCAGTATTAATATCACAAATTAAAGATGGCATCTGAAAACGCACTGTCGAGAAGAATGATCGGAGTTCATGCACAAGAATAATCTGTGATTTCAGCAGCCTATAAGCACCATGGAAACAACTGTGGTGTAGTATTCATTAAATCTCTCTGTTATACATAAGAAAAACACTAAATATTGAAATTCAGCTAGTGGTCTGGTGGCAGCAGGGTGGGTAGTAGACAATCACCTGGAAATGGCAGCCTGAAGAAACTCATGGTAGGACTAGCAGACACTATGTTGTATGGTTCAAATTGCCAATTAAAGATACTCTCTATGCTTTTGTTTCCATCATACCCTGTTAAACAAAAAAAAAAAAACCCAAAGCAAACCAACCACAAAACAAAAAAACCCAAATAACCCCTCTATTTCTAATTATTTGGTTGTCTTACTGAAAATGTGTTTATTTAAGTAGATGGAACAGCACATTTGCTTGCCCCAGTGGAGGGTGGGAAGAATTAGCCAAATAACCCGTTGAAGTCCTATTGAGAGGCAAAAATAGTTGTATTGGAGGAAGGCACAACCATGCCCATGCTTTCCAATGTGTTTAGGGTTTTTGTAGCTTCAGGACACGTGAACTGTCACTTGTTTACACCACTGCCTGCCCCAATGTAGACCAGCATTGCTCTGCCCCTGGACTGAGCTTTCACACGGCAGCATGGAGACAAGCCAGCTGGAACGGGCAAGTCCACGGTAAGGCTTCATGACTGTTCCTGCTCCTGCTTCTCTCCCTTGGCTTCGCTGTCTTATATTGAGCTTTCTGGATGTGCAAACCAGATTTAGACAGTATAATTTTTAAAGGCAATCACTCAATTGACATGTAAGATATCTACGAGATGTATGGGACAGGACTGAGGTCCAGACCATAGATACCTAAATACAGATAACTACCAATGCACTAGATACACAAGGTCTCACTTCAGTCAACAAAGGTTAATTCGGTGCCCACACATAGCTGCTTAATTTCATTTTAGACGGATGCCCTAAGGTCTCAAAGACACCCACCAAATGTTAGCAGATGTAATACAGAATTTACAGGAGATAATCAGTTGCAACTGGTATTAGGAATGGAAACTGCTATTACAGCAGTACCCGACAGTGTCCCAAATGATGTTGTGTGCCTATGTGTAAGCAAATGAATCAATCAATGCAGTCAGTGATGGCTGATCTATTTAACTCACCCTGTGGCAGGCACCTAAGCTTGACAAATTCCCTTCTACCTGCCCCTACTGCAAAATAATTAGAAAACATTTTTGATGCTGTCTTTTGATGCTGTAGCTAATATGGGAATATTACTCCCTCTTCCACTCTCTGATTTCCAGCAGATGAACATTGTTTAAAGCCTCCTCAGCTTATAATGAAGTCAATTCTGGTAACAGGTCCGTAGTAATGTCACATTCCCCTGACACTCATAAAATTTTGTCACTGTACAACCTCTTATCTAAACTCTACTGCAGAAATAGTGTAAACATAAAAAGAAATGGCTCATCCATCCACAATTCATGATTGTTGGACCTTGTTGGACCATGCACAGCATAAAGAGCAGGAAGCACCCAAGACAAATAAGTGGACTGCCTGACGAGGCAATTTTCACTTAAGGACCTAGAAGGGAAAGGAAGATGCTTCACTGTTCAGCACAAGCTAATTCTAAAACATTTTTAAAATGCAAAGTAATAAGAGCCAGAGCTGCCACATCTCTCACTGCTGTCTCATTGAGGAGGTAGGCACACAGGGAAGAGCTCTGGGCAGCTCTGCCGTTTGGATGGTCGCAGGAGACTTCAGTGTGCAGTAGGCACCAAACAGAGGCCAGGACGTATCCCTGCAGCAAAAATGAAGTACCAGAAATTAACAGACAAAAGTGAGCAGTGGAAAAAACTATTTCCTGACACTTTTCTTAGCTTAAACTAATGAATAAGATATTTCTCTAACTGTTGTTGTGTTGAGGCATTAGATACCTGCTAATTTTTGGTATGACCCGTGAGAGAACTGAGCAGGAGGAAGAGAAGGTCATCATAGCCTTCTGACCCATTTCAAAAAAGGGTTATTCTGTATGCTGTGAACGACTTGAGGTTTGGCGTGAAGTTAGGCTGAGAAAGGAAATCTAAACTTGATGCCAAAGCCTGGTGTGTAGTCAAGTGTCAGATATCATCATAACTAAGCAAACCCTAAGAGACTGGAGATCAGCAGCAACCAATTTACCTTGCTTAAATACTAACAGTATAGATGATCCCATTTGGAGAAGGACCAATCAGCTGCAATCTCTTCTCTGTTTTCTCTCCCTGTTTCCCATGTGGCAAAGGAAAGACAAGAAAACCCAGCTCAGAAGGTGAAACAATTTTCACCCACAGATACGAAGAGACAGGAAGACTCATGTAGTCATCCTGTGATGTGGGGGAAGAGGTCTCTGTCCTCCCATAATTTGTATCTGATGAACAGCGACAGGAGAGATGGCAGCCAGAGAGCACACAAAAAATATTTACCCCGAAGTACAAATTCTATTTGCAATTATATTGTAACTGCTTTCAGCTGACTTCAATCTTTTCCAACTGGAATTCACCCAAACAACACATTACAGGACAAAGTATTTTATAGATGTCATCTAGAACTGGAAATTGTGGCACCTACCCATGGCCAGTATGCGAGGCTCGCTCTCACACGTGTTACGGGTTTGACCATTTGTCTTCATGAAAACCATTTGACCTCAATATGTTACAACAGGCTGTGAAACTGCAAGTTTTTAATACTTTACATAATTGCCCAGATTTGCCTGTGATTCCAGATCTTCATTTTGAACTCACTATTTTATAACAGCACAAAGGGAATTTAACTTGTCAAGTGGCTGGCAAAGCTGAAAATGAAATATCATAATAAAATATGTCTGGGTTAGACCTTTCTGACCCAAACTTCTCTTTTGCCAGCAGAACAATTTGTCTCACCGGTCACTGTATGGGCTCCATCAATTGTGCAGCTGATGTTTTTTCTGGACTTTCATCAGCCAACCTCAGCGCATCGATCAGGACATTCCTAAACCTCTGTCCTTTGATGCTAAATCCAAAAGTTCCTTTTTTTCATGTGCCCTCAACAAATAGGTATTGATAACCTCAGAACATACCAATATGATGGATTTTATCTTGAAGGACCTAGAATAATTAAATGTGACCAACTTGTTTCTGAAAGGTTTCCTTCAGCTCTGCCTCAAGGCTGTGACATATTTGCTGGTTTTTCTGTTTTCCATTCCTTTTGCTTTGTCTGGGAAAGCAATGCTGTTGTATATCACACAAAATAGTGATGCAGTGAGAAGTGATGAGTGACAAAATTGAGCAGAGAAAAAGAGTTCAAGTAAAATTGTTGCATATCTTAAACCATGCAGGATTTTGCCAATAATATAAAAACTTTAAGACTTGGCAGATACCATTAACCAGGATTTGCCTTCCTAACAGACTAGAAAGAAATTTTCTTTCCTCAGAAAAGCAGGAGCAGTCAACAAAAAATCTCATCATCATTAGGAATGCAAATACAGGCTAAATTTATCCAATGACCTTACTGGAGAGAAATTGTTAAAGTCAAAGTCTGGAAGGGAAAGCCCCCAAATTCATACTGTTTTCCATTGTCCATTTTTTACATTCAGTTCATTTCACCTTATGGGTCTGTATAATTATGTGGCTTCTGCCACCACTGTATCCCAAAACCTCCTAAACACTTACAATCTTTTTTTTTTTTATTATTTCCCAGCTTGTAGAAATAGCCTCATTGTTTCATGCATCTACATTTACAAAATATTATAACACAAAAAATTATGTAAAGGACTTTTTTTAAAATATTCTGCTCTACGTGCAGTAATCTTCATGGTTAGTCTCAGCCTAGGTGTGAACCTCATCAATGATCACGTAAATGTTTTGCCTCCTCAGGTATGTTCAAGTCTCACTGCAGTGGACACAAGTTGTCGTGGAAAGCATTGTTCCAAGGACAGAAATAATTTCTTAGGTAGATAAAGGGGCTTTGGGGGCTTGCAGGGAGAGGCACAGCTCAGGGCATGGCCGTGGGAAAGGCAGGACTGGGCAGTGGTGCTGGGCAGAGCTGAAGGCCATAGCTGAAAGGCTGAGGAGGGATGGTGAGAACGGGCAGGGGGAGCAGCTCACAAAGCAAGGTAGGGTTGGCTGAGAGCAGCTGGTGAGGAGAATGTGGCAAGTACAGGATGCTAGCAGGTAGCCTTGGCAGCACTGGGCAAGCACGGCTAGCAATGAGGCAGAGCTAGCAAAGAGGTTAGACAACACAAACAACATGTGCCACCGTATCGGTTCATTCTGACTCAGTGCTACCCAGCAATTCCTAATAATTTCAAATTGTGAATGCATAAAATTCCAGGAGGGGGAGCATTTTTCACACACACACACAGAGGGAAAAAGACTACGAGTTGTTATAGTTGTTCTTTAGGAATTAATTATGGCTACTCTGTTTTTCTTATCTCCCTCAAATAAGAATGTTGTTTCTTATGTCATTTGATTCGTGTTTGTGCGTGTCAAGTCCAGGCAGATGCCAAAGCTAGTAAAAAGTCTGAATAACAAGCAGAATATATGCAATATCAGTTTCTAAAAGATAGACCCCCTTCCTTCATAATAATTGCTCTATTCATGATCTCATTTTGATGCGCAATAGTAGCTGAATAAACAAAACTAACTAGATTAAAACTTGATTGTGCAGACACCTCTAGATCATGAGTACATTGCACAGGAAGAATTATTTTAAAGAAAAATATGAAGACTTATCAGACAGAAAACCCCAATGTCCATACTAAGTAAATGCTATCTGTAAACACAAAGTAAGTATTTTTACAAAACAGCAGAGATTCATTTAATCACTGGCATATAGTGGCCTCTGTAAAACCTGGGTAAATTAAGATCATAAAATCAATTAAATTATATTACTACTAATCTCCCAATTCCCACAGTTATCTCTGATATTGCAATTTCTAACTGTCAGCCACATTGAAATTCAGAAGATATATGGATGGCACCCACACTTAGTTCTTATCGTTGAATGGTGGCATTTGAAGCCAGGCCTTTTTTGTCACCAGAAGATGGAAAATTCTATGGAGACCAAAGATAAAGAGATGCTGCTAAGAAGATTGAGCTTCCAGATAACTGAATGAGGGGACAAAAGCAGTGTTAGGATTATGCTGATAATAGATCTCAACCTGACTTTTTCTGCCTGTTCAAAGCAGTGAAGCTTGCCTAAGTGAGACACTTTCAATAGTACTACCTTGAGGACTCAAAATTGTTGCTTGCAAATGTTGTGTACTTGATTTTTTTTTCCTATGAATGAGAGATTTTGCAATTACTTGTTTTTATTTCTAGCCTGCATTTTATGTTTGGTTAGGTTTCTTGTAACTACCTTCCACCTACTACAGCACTCGACATGTACAATGAGGTCTCCCTGACCAGAAGGCAAATGAAGTATCTCCTACCCCAGTAGGAGACACTGGAATTCAGACACACCATTATGACTCAAACTTGAGAAGTGGGCCCATATGAACTTCATGAGGTTCAAGAAGGCCAAGCGCAGGGTCCTGTACCTGGGTCGGGGCATCCCCTGGTATCAGTACAGGCTGGGGGATGAAGAGATTGAGAGCAACCCTGCAGAGAAGGACCTGGGGGTGTTGGTTGATGAGAAGCCCAACATGAGCCCACAGTGTGCGACCACAGCCCAGAAAGACAACCACATCCTGGGCTACATCAGAAAAAGCATGGCCAGCAGGTCGAGGGAGGTGATTCTCCCCCTCTACTCTGCTCTGGTGAGGCCCCACCTGGAGTACTGCATCCGGTTCTGGAGCCCTCAGCACATGGAAAGACATGGACCTGTTGGAGTGGGTCCAGAGGAAGGCCACAAAGATGATCAGAGGGCTGGAGCACCTCTCCTGTGAAGATTGGCTGAGACAGTTGGGGTTGTTCAGCCTGGAGAATAGAAGGGTCTGGGGAGACCTTATTGCGGCCTTTCAATACATAAAGGGGGCTTATATGAAAGATGGGGACAGACTTTTTAGCAGGGCCTATAGCAATAGGACAAGGGGTTATGGTTTTAAATTGAAAGAGGGTAGATTTAGACTAGGTATAAGGAAAAAAAAATTATTATGAAGGTCGTGAAACACGGGAACAGGTTGCCCAGAGAGGTGGTAGATGCCCCATCCCTGGAAACATTTAAGGTCAGGTTGGATGGGGCTCTGAGCAACCTGATCTAGTTGAAAATGTCCCTGCTCATTGCAGGGACATCTAGATGACCTAGATGTCCTTTAAAGGACACCTTTAAAGATGACCTTTAAAGGTCCCTTCCAACCCAAATTATTCAGTGATTCTATGATTCTGTGTCTCAAGTCATGTGGTTATCCTGATGGAAAGCACTGAGCTAACCTTCAAGAGGTGGTCTCAAAATTATAAAGAACATCTGTGGGTTTTTTTAATGTTATCAAGGCACATAGAAAAAAAAAAGTTAGAGCACAATGTTCACAGAGCTCTGTATGGGGAACGGAGCAGAAATGGTGCTATTGAAAGAAGAGGCTGTCATCTTCTACACTGTGTCAACACTTACCTGTTGATACATGCTGTGACACACCACACGTTCTGTTTTTATCGATCATCTGGACTGTCCTTCTTTGTGTGGAAGTCAGGGCATGAAAGCAGGGAACCCTCCACAGAAGCTTTGTTTGCCTCTCATTTCCCTCACTTGTGTGGTCATGTTCAGCCTATTTTGTTTCATCAGTTTTTCGATATGTTCTGCTTCCAGCCCTTCAAAGCAGGAACTTTCTTCTCTCAAAGCAAGAGCTCTTACAGCGTGTACACTTCCATTGTTCCAATTCCTCTTCTTCCTCTCCTCTGCCTGCCGGGAGTTTGTTTGTTTCCCATTCTGCCCCTTATATCCACCACTGAGCTTGTGTGTTGCTCCTTCATTCCGTCCTCCCTCCTGTCAGTACCAGTGTCTATTTTTCCACTGCACAATGCTTCTGACAGTCTTATGCTGCAATTCTTCAGCAACTCCATGCTCCCTCATTATTAATATTTATATCATCTTGAAAAAAAATGTCTGAAGGCATGAAGATATTGAACACTTTGGAGAGAATGAACAAAAGTAAGAGCTAGATAGGTTGGAAGGCATGAATGAAAGTCATTAACCACTTCCCTCCTTTACAGAGTTACAGAATACATATTTTAAAAAAACGAGTTATCCTTTTCCTTTCAGTATTCAGATTTCCTCTCAAATCAGGGATGCTGTCCCCAGTTACCTGCCATCTCTTTAAATTGGGATGAATCTGCTGTACCTGCTGCTCAACAGTGGTGAGGCCATGTTTGGAGTACTGAGGCCCATTCTGGCATCCCCAGTGCAAGATATGGATTTGCTGGAGGAATTCCAGTGAAGGGTCACAGCATCTTTCATACAAGGAGGAGCTGGGAGACATTGGACTGTTCAGCCCAGAGAACAGAATGATCAGATGGTTCTTATTAATGTATATAAATACTTGATGGGAGGGAATGAAGAAGAGAGAGACAGATTCCTCGCAGTAGTAACCAGAAAAAGAAGCAATGGGCACACGTTGAAACACATGAAATTCCACCTGAATGGAAGATAGCACTTATTTTACTGTGAGGCTGATCAAACACTGGCACAGGTGGCCCAGAGAGGTTGTGAGGTCTCTGTCTGTGGAGATATTTACACTGTGACTGGACATGGACCTGGACAACCTACTGTAGCTGCCCTTGCCCTGAGCTGGGGGTTGGACTAGATGATCTCCAGAGGTCCCTTCCTCCCCACGCAATTCTGTGACTCTGTGAAACAGTCAAGATCCTTGTGTTACAGACTGACATACAGGAGAACTGACATTGAGTTAAACCAAAAGTTTTACAAACACAGGCAAAAGTTTATCTGAAATTCTATATTATGTATTATTTTTTTTTTTTATATTCGGGAAGTTGTAACTGACAGAAACAGGAAAAAGGTCTATGACAGATAAAAAGAACTAAACTTATGGTAAGAACCCCTTTCCTATGCTGGTGTCAATTTTTTTCAGATATCCCAAATCCTTTTTTTAAAATTGGGTATTATCAAATAGAAGCAATTTATCTCTTTTGTAAGGTTAGGCAAATAATCCATTCAGAATTAACATGCAGCTTCTATCCCCAAGAATATTTTTTAGGAAATTATTTTAAAATAAGATTCAAATCTTTATAATTAAGAAGGGCAAATATATTAATAAGGATAAAGGGATACATTTCTAATCTCCAAGTTATGCAAATTACTGTGTGATTTTTGTCATTTACTTCAGAACCAGCAGAACAATGGAGTTTTTTCACATGCATGACAATCCTTCTCATTTAGGTGCTTGACACATTGCAACTGGGTATTTATTCTTACATGGCAAACTTTAATGACATTGAGACTATAAGTGTACATCTTTTATTTAAATATATTCAGACTTGTAAAACCACAATGTTTATAACTATTTTTCTTTACAAATAACCTTTACACAGCTCTCAGATCTCAGTCTATTATTGTTTGAATTATTTTCCGGGTGATTAAAGGGGACAACTTTGCTTCAGACAATATTTCGTGTTTCATTTTTGCCTTTGCTTTTTTTGTCCACACGTCAAATACTGGACGAGCCAAATATCAAACAGGTTTGAACCCTGCTGTTAGCAGACACGTCAAATACATTTTATGCCTTGAAGGGAGCTGCACAAATCCAAACAATTTGTTGTAGCCTCTCTTCCTTTTCACTCAGCTAACAGAACAAAGAAGAACCGCTTGGTAATACCAGGATTGGGCTAATCATCGCTATTGCACGGCGTTTATAGAGCACACTGAGACTCTCCCTGTGCTCAGCTGAGGGATTAGACAGAGAATGCCTAAATAATACAGCGCAGCAGCATGGGGAGATTCCCGAGCTAGCTCAAAACAAGATGAGGGCAGGTAACATGCCAATACAGCTGCACTGCTTTAAATAAGCAGCTCCTTTGTAGTAGGCAGGGGAGATCTACATGTTCCCTGTTTCCCTGTTTTTCCACTCAGAGTATGTTCCAGCACCTCTCATACCACCTACCTGATGGTTCTTACGCTGAGAGGCACATCCTGGAAAATGCTTCACGGGTTGAGAGATAGGGAAGCGGAGCTTTGCCAGGCAGCTGCGGGTGGCAGAGCAACCATTGCTGTAGGGCTGTGGCCAGGGCAATGGAACAGCAGTGGGGAGGGCTGAGTTGTGCAAGCAGATGATACAAGAAGGAATGCATGGGTGCTAGGAATCCTTTTAGCCTTTCTGGAGAACCCTTAGATATGAATCTGTCACAGTGGTTGAACTATGGGCTGCTTCTGCATTTTCTTTTCATGCTATCTGCCCACCTTCAACCACTGTCTTCTCAGCACCATGCTGTTCCCCATCCTTGTCATTTGTCTTTTAGGTGCCTTTACTGTGCTGCTGTTACAGGCTCCACAATAACATGTCCTCCTCAGACATACTCTATATTTCCAAAAAAAAAAAAAAAGAGCACATTTCCTGCGCTGGTACATCCAATGTTTGCCAAACCCCCAAAGTCAATAACCTCACAGCCTTTGCCGTATTTGATGTCCAAAATTCCTTTGGCTTTAATAACTCTTCATTTTACATACCTAAACCCACACCTACGTACTGCAGCCATTGACTAATTTACACTATTAAAGGGGACCATGACAGCTCTTCAAATGTAGCTGATCTTGCGTAAAGACAGACAGAAACATTGGAAAGCTTAATCCCAGGAGGTCGCTCAAATGTGTAGACTGCATTCTGTCAGCAATATCACTTTCCTGTAGTCCAAGTCAGAAACCTTCATTACAGCCATGGCTAATGGGCAATATTTCTTCGCACTGAAGGAGTACACAGTTCTGCTCATTGAGGTATAGGGTGCAAGGGATGCTGGAAAGACAGAAAGGATCCCAAGGAAAGGAATATTCTCTATTCTTTGTCACAGAACTTTGGAGAAACTAAAGCCAGATATTTTAAAAAAAGGTCTCACACAAGAAACAACTTGCTCTTAGTCATTTATTTGGTTTAAATCTCAGATAGTAAATCAAGGAATTTTCAGGTATTTGTACAGAAAAATGAAGGCATGTTTGAAACAAATACACTAAAAATGTGGAATTCAACTGATGACAAAAGCAGCTGCTGCTTTGCGAAACAGACTTAATGCAGCATCTTACAGAAAATACATACAATTGTCTTAAAGGGATACATTTTCCTTTGTCACGTACTCATTCACCTGAAAACCCTTCAGAGTGGAACTTGTGACTGTTCTGCATATGGATATAGATGAGACCACAAGGCCCCAGTTCTATAAAAAATTCACAAAAATAACTATCTGTAATGATGTGAATAGGCCCGCTGAAAGATATAGGCATTTTTTAATGTGCAAAAAACTTACTTTTATAAGTAAATAAATAGTTGATCTACAAATAATGTGACTAGGTACATCTATCAAATAGTGAGAAGCATTTAACAAACAGTTCTGAAAGCTCAGCTTTCCTTTTTTCCATAGGTTTTCTGAAGAACAGAGAAGTTATTTACTTAAAATAATCACTCTAGGCAATCATTTCCAGTAAAATAATGAAAACTATACTTTCAGGCATAACCACATGCCTAGATTGTCATATTCATCAGACCTTGGCTAACTAGCTGACAGAACTTAAAAAAGCCACCAGGATTTCTAGTCGGCTTGCTTCTCAGCTCTCTTTTGCAGATCTCTTTGGGTCCATGTAGTTAACAAATTTCCAAATGTAAGCAGAGCTGCTGAATAACTCACTGTCACTTGAAACAAGAAGCTTTTCTATTTATTTCAGAGAAAAAAGATTTGCAGTTATTGAATAAGAGTTTACAGGAGACGCGGGAACCACAGCATCACTTGCAGAACCATAAAGCTACATGTAATATCCTCTGCAAACTTACAAAAGACTAATTCAAAACTCAGTAAATGAAAAAATCAAGTACTTGTTACTTAAATGAGAGAAAGGCAGAACTCATTGTACATGAGAAAATATTCCAAATTCTTTTTTGTACCGAGATAATTTTGAGATAGACGACTTCAGAAAAATATATTTAAAAAATTAAGTTAATTTAAAAATATACCATGTAATTTTTTAAGATTTCTAATATACTTTTTTTTGTTTTTGTTCAGAAGAACCCTAACTTGGAGGAATTTTACAGTTAAGCAAGCCTCAGAGGAAAAAAGAAAGGAAGAAAGGAAGAAAGACAGGAAGAAAGAAAGGAAGAAAAAAGAAGGAAAGGAAGAAAGAAAGAAGAAATCTATCAACTGTGCAGATGCATTGGGTCCATGTAGTACATCATACATATTAGTGACTAGAGAAGAAATCACCTCTACGCAAGAGTGGCTTTTACCTTGCGGAGAAGGATCCACCTCCAGTAGAACGTTAAAACCTTCTGTAAAATCTTTGAGGTTTATTTCCTTGCTGCACTAAGTGCAGATAGCACACGTACCAGAGCCAAGACCCACATCAGAACAGGACACACCATACACACTAAGAGCAGAAATACGTACTGGAAGAGGAAATACGTTGCCCTGGCATAGCAGTCCTCACCTGCCTATGCTTCTTCCAATGTCCTGAATATAAAGGACTAGAGCGGCTGCTGCCTCCATTATTAACCTATCCCCACTCTTTTTTCAGAAAGTGTCAATAAAAAAAGGTTAACCTAATACTAATCAGGTGGTGGGTTAGTACTGTGTTCAAAGTAGACTGAGCTCTCCCCCTTCGTTTCACAGAGGCTAATAAGAAAACACTGACTGGTAACTGCTTGTGTCTAATTTTGACTGCATAAAGCAAAGGAGCAAAAGTGAAGATATTTACGTCCCTCAAGACGTCAGTGTTTGCGGACATACCTTACTCATCTTCTCCAAATCCCCATTGATCTCATGTCACCATCTCAAAAAGTCAATAGGCCGTTACTGCCCAGAACAAACAGCAATTGCACCGAAATACAATTAATCTTGCGAGTGTCTTAAAATGCCTTGGAAATAATGGCTAAGATGATCATTAAATGCGATGGTCAGAATTGTAATGGCATCATTAATTAGTATCAATATTGGACGTTAATTCTTAATAATAAAATAAACATATTCCTCTTAAGTGCCTAATAATTTTGTCAATATTCAAATAAAAGACATTAATCAAGGGGCACATGCCAGCACGTTTTTAGTTGAAGTATTTTCTTCTGGAAGTCTGTAGTGGTGATATTGCTGATTGTTTAGCAAAATACATTAAACTCACTATCTATTACACTCATTACATACTTTTTAATCACTGCATAATTATGAAGAGTAACAATCAGGCATCACTTTATAGAAAATGCCTGTGGTGTTACTGCAAGAGAAGCATCAGTGTGGCTCAGGTTCCTTCTTCAGGTTCCTCCCCCTTCAAGTAATTCTCCACATTTAGAATTTCCCCATCTCTGTTCTGCCCCTCACCCTGATGCTCACCAACTATTCTACTGGTGAACTGCTGTAATTAATTTTACAGAAATAAAACTTGCAGAAAACAGTTCAGAATTAGGAAATCTGCAATAACTGACTATGCTTATTACCTATGGAAATATAAATGCCCAAAGAAGATAAAATTCTCATCATAATAATGAAAAAATGTGAGAGAACATCAATTTAAAATTCCAGTACTTATTAACTAAACAATGCAAGTGGGGGAATTGAAATTTACATGAAATAATTAGAGATACTAAGTATTCTTGAAACTCTCAAATACATTTTAAGAGTGAAAAGTTCATGCTTCCCCATACAATATTACTATGAAAAATTGATTTCAATATTAAAATCCTATCAGTGCAATGCATATGTCATTTTTTGTTGCTGTAATGCTGCTTTTTACAATGATCAATTCCCAATTATTAGGCTGAAAAGCATCTCAATAGACAGAAATAGAGATGAATACCTCATTGCTATACAGCCAACATCAAGTACTTTCATCATTTTTTCTTTTTTCTTTCAAAGGAGGAAATTAAACCTCTGCTTATAAGATTTAGTGGTCCTTCAAAAAACAAAGCCATTAGAATGAGTGGCACATGATCAGAAAAAGTGTATTCTGAGTGTCTGAGCAGTTAATAAGCTGTTGGACTTTGAGATATTAAAACAATAAATTCAAGATACAAATTCCTGAACAAGAAATGTTGTAAAGTGTGTAGGCAAGTGCTCTATGGGATTCCATTTATTTGCTTCATGACAGTGAGTCCCTGTATATTATATTCCAAATCAAAATTCATAATGTAGACAGAGAGAAAGTAGGTGGGGGAGCAGGACACCGCTTTAGAGGGCAGGCTGTGAGAGAGAGCAGATAAAGTGAGGAAAAAAGAAAAAAATTGAATGAAGGTGTCAGGCTTCACCTCGGTCATTTTGCTTGTATGGCTCCCCTCATCCTGTTGACTTGTATTTAGCTATTGGGTAAGGATCAATCCTTGAACTATATACAAAATCCACCAATTATTTTTATTACTTATCCTTGCATGTAAAAAGCGTATATACAGAGCAGGATTAGTCAATCATGTTGCTTACATTATAAAAATCAGCTACCTGGCATTGTGTATTTCTAGTTAGTTATTATTACACAGAGTCATAGATTATCATGGTATCATACTCGGGAAGGCACTATAGAAAAATATTAAACAAAAAAAAAAAATCCTGAAGAAAATGTCATCAAAAGCTTTAAAAAAAGAGACATGGGTGGATATGGGCAGTTTGTTGCATTAAAACTTTGAAACTGATGAAACAATGTTTGTCAACCAAACCAGTGGGGTTCTAAAATACAAGCTGTCCAACGATTTTCAAAAATGTGTAGACTTCACAGTAAAAGAAATAAGTCTTTGGAGGAATTAAGGAATGATAATGAGATGAATTTGCAAGTGTTACTCAGAAGATATCCCTAGATGAGATGACAGCATGAGAGAAAGCACAAAGGCGCTTGTTTGAAAACTTTCAAAGTAAATAATGAATACAGGTGTCGATAAAGATTAGAAGGCAACTCTGATGAAGGATAACCAAGGTGACAGAAAAGAAGATGCCATAACAAGTTAAATACATTTTCTGCAAAGGAATGAGTAGTCAATTCCAAACTCTTTCTCTTTTATGCAGCTACATCCTTGGTACCAGAGATCCTTCTAGCATTCTAGTAAGGGGAAGGAGGCTCCAAGATCTGTACTGACCATGTGAAGTTACCACTGCTTTAAAACTTGGGCTAGGAGGAAGATTAATGAGTTGGTAACAACCATGCCTCAGCAATGAAGATCACAGTACTCAATTGCATAACATTGCCTCAAAAAAGGGCTGCAAATTTTCTTCTTCATCTATGGGAATACAATTGCAGACTACGTGCAGTCCTTACTCTCTAATAAATAAAGCATCAAACAGAACACAATGAAAAATAAACGGGCCAATTGCTGTGTGAGGTCAAAAAACCTGCTTTACCCTTTGACTTTAATAGTATTGCACTGGGTGCAAATTAGGATTAGTATTTGAATAATTCTGTACCAGACAGTCAATTTGTATGATGAAAATAGAACTTGCCTACTCAATACTCTGTTTACAATTGCAAATGAAGGACGAGATTGATAAATCATCCAATTTCTGCCAACTTCTACACAAATAAGTTACCTATAGGCCAGAATTAATTTGTTGCAATGACATTGCAAGGTCAGGTGTTCTAAGGAAGCGTTGTGCTAGCCCCTCCACAAAGGGATGACGGCAGAGTCATCTATTTGTCCTCTTCGGTTTTAGAACTGATGTCTTTAGCAACTTTTTTTGACATGAAAAGGTGATGGCAGGCCAGAGGAGGAGCTTCTGAACCAGCAATTTTATGGTGACCTGCATACTGAACGGGGAAGAGCGGTAGTTGCACTCCCGGTATTACTGCTGGTTCAAAGACTGTGAAAATGGAATTTAGTGAACAAATTTGCATCCCAGCCTCACATGCCAGGCTGTTGTGGGGAATAGGTGAATATAAAATTCCTATCTGTATTCTTCACATGTAGTTTTAACATACACTTTTCACCTGTGAAGTCCGGCCCAATGAATCCCTTGTCTTATCTACACTCTTCTGCCTTAAAGGTTCAATGAAGAAGTATGAAAAACTACAAAATCTCTCTGCATGAAGAGGAAAAGCAAAACAAAACAAAAAGTTAAAGAAGAAAGAACTTTTTCCTTAGCTACTGCCAAGTATCAAATTAGTTTCTGTTCATTTGAAGACTCACTTTGTATTAACTTTTCTTCTGACATTACAGGAAACAGAACTTGCCTGAGGCTTCATCCTTTAAAGACAATTTCTGAGATGTTTTGCCTGTAATTGTTAGTTGTCATGAGGTCACCTTGCTCTTGGATCACAGTTTGTGAAGAGAGAAATCTGAACAAACATATTATTTTTAAAACCACGATGATACACGATAGCAAAATGTCATTCATATTCCATTTCTGCGCAGTGATCTTTTCTCTGCACACATGAGATATATACATAATGGTATGCTTAAAGGGAAAAATATGTATTTCAAGGAAAAAAAGCCCAACCTGTTCAACAGCTTAAAATGCAAAACAAAGCTTATTTACCCAAAAAAGAAATCCGTATCAATCCCTATGATTCTCCTCGCCTCCAGATTGTGACGGAAAAATGAAGCAATTAAAACAAAAACAGGAAGTTTTTTTAAGCCTGCTTAGAGCACTGAGACTGAAAGGCACTAGAGGGGTAAGACTTACCAATTAATCCTGATTCTGATCCTTACTGGAAACACTGGCAAGTCAGTGAAGATCTGTACAGATAGCTCTTAACCGAATTTATGACCAGGTAATGAAATTGTTGACCCTGAATGCAGCTTCTTCTAAATACCACTGAGGAGCAACCGTTAGTAACCATGACGAGTAATTTTAGAAGACCGTAATTCACACTGAAAAAAACCTAAGTATGAGATTTACTTTGCATCTGTCACAACCTTAAAGTTAGAAGGAAGCAATACTAAAGTAAGTGTTCAGGTTCCTTCTATATTCGATGGAGAGGAGTGTGGGCTTCAAATCCCCTCAAAAGGGAAATTTCAGGTACCTAATTTTGGTGTCTAAAACTAAGTGCTTAGGAGTATTCCTCACTATGTGTGGATTACGTTCTTATTGAAGGTAGGACCTTGTAACTGATTTTGCATAGTTTGAGAGATGCAAGAAGAGGAAGGCTCGCTTGCTTTCATTCATTTTTCTGCAGGAGGACATCCCAAGGCAAACTGACACAAATGCAATTTACCATCCTTCTGGGAACATTTTCTCCAGAACCGCATTCTCTGGTCGACACCTATGAATCTGCATGAAAGAATCTTAATAAAAACACAATCGAACAGTTGTAGTTGCAAAAACAGTTTTGAATGAAAGCTTTATCTACTTCTCACTGGAATAACCAACTAATGGATTGCACAGGTACCAGATGAGCCGTGTCACTCTCCGGGCTTCAAACCACACCAAAGTCACAGCTGTGTTGTTGACTGTTTCTGTAGGCAATTAAGAAACAATACGCATTAGTTTCTGAGTAGTGCCAGAGATTCCTCACTTTGAAGATGGGTGTAATATTATGATCTTTTATCTGACATAAGTGATGAAATATTTAGCTATGGCTTTAGCTATCCTGCACAATTAAGACCAATAGCTGAAAGTAATTCCTTTATGAGAGCTGTTAGGCTAGTGAATATTATTAAATATACGATTTGTTGCTATAAAAAGCAGACCTTTATGAGTGGAAAAAATAGCTCTAAGCCATGTATTTTTTATCTTAAATAAGGTATCTGGGAAAGCACATTTGAGAATGCTAGGACTTGTGCAATATCATGTAACTTTTCAAATTACAAGTTATGAATTTATACTGCAAGGTTAAACATTTTTTGTAGCTTTTCAGTCTGACAGTACAAAGTGCTGGTTATACATGACATAATGAAGTCATACAAGACAGAAATGAATTATTCATGAAACTGGTCATACTTATTCTGAAAAATTTTGCATGTATTATTTTCCACATATTATTCTACATAACGGGAAAGAAAAAAGGAGAACAAAATGGGTGGGAGATCTTCACAGACAAATAACCCAAACAACATAAACTTTTCTAGCTGTCACCGTTCCTCAAATCGGTGCAGCTCAATCTCACCCTGTCAAATTCAGGTCTAATAATCGGCTGTTGTTTCAGATGGATATAATTACAAAGCAGTCTCTTAGTGTGTTTGAGATGGGTATAATAGCAAAATAAACTCTTAGCGTGCTGTAAGAACTTGAAAAAAGGGACACAAAAGATCTTTTTCTCAGAGCTACTATACTGTAGAATATAGAGCATCTACTGAATATAACCCTCACACTTGCATCTTATCATGACATTTTCTTCCTCCTTAAAATGAAACCTTAATTAGGTGTGTCTCTATCTCTAAATTATTACAGAAGGAAAAGAATATGAAATAAATGATTCCCTTATTACTTTGCTTGGTGAAGCTTGATGTTTTTAAGGTGAGCAAACAATAAATTTCTTTTTCATATAATGTCATCATTTATTAAATCTACTTATTTCACTATTGAAAGTAAGTGTTTTTTCCAACAGAGGTGACTCTTCAGTCATTTCTGTGCATGTATCCTTGCTCTGATCCTGAAGAACATTCCACTTATGAGACAAAAAAATAAAGAACTGTTTTATGAATTCAGTTATAACAATGGAGGAAAGAATGAGCAAAGCAGAATGTTAGAGCAGAAAAATTTCCTTGCAATGGGCAAGGCACTACAAATACACCTAGTGCACTTGAAAGTATGGGTTTTGTTCTCTGTGATGAACAAAAATGCGTACGGCAGTTCAGTCCTTTAGAGGTCTGAATTTCATCTGCTTTGATATGAATACTGAAACAACTGTTTGGAGTGCTGCTCCCGATAAGAAATAAAGTGAAGTAGGAGAAGGCATTTGAACAGTATAGGAATAGTCACACTTGTAACGATTAAACACAGTTTCATGCAGAGTAATTTCAAAAGCAAAATCATTACAAAGGGAACAAAATCTACTTTTACAAGAGCTTTATCTGACATGACAACACTCTTCTAATGTTAGTAACATATGCTGGTTTCATAGTCTCTGTTTTGATTGTTTATACAATCTACTATCTGTGACATAGTCCTAATAATTGCAAAACTAAGTATCACATGTTTCTGCATTCTTATCCTTTTCCTTTCTCATCTATACATTTTTAAATGTTTTGCTGTTACTATGCTTATTCTTAACTTCCAAAGAGAAGGATCAGGGATGGGTAGAAAGCAAGAGCGGGAAGGTGAACATTAGTAGTCTGAGAGGGAGGTATGGAAAGACAACAAACTGCAGATTTTGAAGGACCCAAAAAAGGCTAAGACATCACTCTGGGAAATAGTTTCAACATGGGCTTGTTTCAAAGTTTTCTGAATTGCTTTGCTATTTTGACTCATATAATCACATGCTATTGATCTGCAAGTTAAGAGGAAAAACTCCATGCAACAGTAGAGGCAGGGCTAGAAAACAGCTTTGCTGAAAAGGACCAGCGAGGAAGCTATCTTGATGGCCCATAAGTTCAACATGAGTCAGCAATGTACCCTGTTGTGACAGAGGTTAACCACGTACCGGGCTGCATTAGCAAAAGCTCAGCCAGCAGGTCAAAAAAGTCGATTATTTCCCTTTATTCAGCACTACGGAGGCTGCATTTGAAATACAGTGATCAGGTCAGGGCTCCCCAAGACAAGAGATGTTGTCAAAATAAACTCCAGTTGGGCACAAGGAAAAAATTATTTCCACAGAGGAGTTAAGAATTGGAACAGGCTGCCCAAAGGGGCTGTGTCACCTCCACCAGGGAAACATCAAAAACCCAGCTGAAGAAGGCCCCGAGCAGCTTCAACTACCGTTGAAGCAAGCTCTGCTCTGATCAGGAGTTGGGACTAGGTAACCTTCAGAGGTCTTTTCCAACCTGAATTACGCTATGAACTAGGAGGAAGTCCATTTTCCTACTTATCCACAGAGCAATTACAATGCCATAATTCTGCAGTCATTTTTATGCAGCATAGACCAGCCGAATAAAGAGATCCATTCCTATTCCCTCGCGCAGCCATTCATTTCCATCCTTGTATTAACTCCTCACTTGTGCCAACACAAAAGCTTGTGCTTCCAGGTGGTAAACTAGGCAGAGAAACTGGTCCAAGTTTAAAATGGAATATTTATTTTGCTTGCCCCTCTGCCATTACCTCCCTTTGTCCAGCACAACTGTTTGTGTGAGCACAGCAGCAGGAAAAGTAATCTGGGGAAGGCTGAAATGCCTCTTTTGGCAGCTTCAGGAGTTTAAAGTGATGGTTAAACTACGGCATAAATTTCTCTAGCTTATTCACAGCCAATGCCCTTCAGTTCTCTTGTAATAAACTGTTTCTGTGGGTATAATCTCTCCTTGTGGTTTCTGCTCAGTTAGCTCACCTCAGCCAGTGAGCTGTGGCCTCTGTGGCATGTTACATCTGCTGTGTGATATTAACCATGTCACAAGCCAAATTTTCAAAAATGTCAAACAATTTTACATCCCTCGTTTTTCTGAATTCCTTATTTACAGGGCACTAAGGGCCTCATGTGCCCTAGAGGGGCTCTAGGTTTATTGATTAAAACATTATGACAAGATTCAAACCCACTAGAAGTGATTTAAGCTGGATTTTTTTTTCTTTTTAAGTGGAGGAACCTAAAAGGACTAGTCACTGAAAATATTGTGCTTACTCACAGTGGTCCGTGTCTCCATAGGCATAATACCTTTGCAACTTTAAAAGACAGTATGAGAAAAAAAAAAAATCATTAGTTTTGGGAAGTACCCAGATAACACAGTGATACAAAAGCATCATGTTAAGAGCTGTTACAAGTGGCCACCGGTGCCTGGGGACCTGGGGTCTCTGCCCAGGATGAGGGACACAGCCACTGCTGTCCCCTTTGCAGGTTCAACCAGCAGCAAAGCTGAAAATGTATCCCAGAGACACATAGACACACACATGGGGACACACACACACACACGGAGGACACAGACAGGGCTGGTCACACAGTCAGCCACACACCACACTCCCCAGGTTCACAAGAACATTTGTGGATTCCCTGAGCACCGTCACGGCTCCTCTGCCCACCCGCCACCCCTGCATGGATCCTGGTCCCCTTTACCCGCCCCATGGGTCCCCGACTCACCGGCTGGTCCAGCTGGGTGCTCGCTGCCCCCACACAGCACTCGCACACCCGTCCCACAGGCACCCCACACTCTTGGGTCCCCCCAAATACCAGCACAGACCCTCTACCTGCCCGATAGCCCTGCCTGGACCCGGGGCCTCCTACTCCCTGGCTGGTGCAGCTTGGAGTTTGCCAGTGAATCCACACACATACACACACGGTTTGGGGCAGTCACAGCATTTAAGGACTGGAGTTTTTGCTCAGTGACAGGTTCAGTATGTGGCTGCTGAGAAGTCACTTGAACTACTTTAGTCCTCAGTTCCTTTTTCTCTGGGAGGGCGGTGAGCCTGCCCGCTTCGCAGTGCTGCTCTAAAGATCCACGCAGTCAAGTTTTGAGGTGGTCAGACATTCGAGTCGTAAGACCTAAAAAGAAAAAAGAGAATACCTTGATGAAGATAGTGAATAAAAGCTCCTTTCAAAGCAAAAGGAAGGAACAGGGAAGATTAAAAACAGGCACCTCACCTAAGAGGTTGAAAGCACAAAAGAGAAGGAGGGAATTCCTTTTAACCAGTCTCAGTCAGGTGCCCACGTGAGCACACTATCACAGAGGTAAAAAAGAATCAACCTACATAATGTTCAGAAAGCAGTTCGTGTTACGTGTCGTTATTTGTAAGAGGCACTTCTTTGGCCACATCTACGGTAGGAAGTCTTCCCTGGCCCAGGCATATGCTGACTCTCTGTCAGGGCTAGACTTAACGCACATACCAACCTCTCATCTACCACTGGGCACTCACAGAAAAGGAATGCATGTTTGGGGAGGACAGCCACAGAATGTTTCAGTTGTTCCCTCATCTAGAAAGCTGGGAACAACGTTAAAATGAACCACACTAGAGAAGTGTAAATATAGCCTTCATGGCTGTTTTTTACAGCCCCTGATGGCTTTTTCATAGTCACTGTGGATCTGTACCTGAGCAAAAACTGAACTTGGGTCCTTAATCCCATTTCCAGTAAAGTATTTGTATCCTTCACACTATGAAAAATTAAGAAAACCAAAAACTTCCAAGAAGTTCTGTTCTTAGTGCAGGTTGCCTTGGTCTGTGCACATAGCTAAGCCAAAGTTAGGATCACCTCTCCTATGAGGAGAGGCTGAGAGAGTTGGGGTTGTTCAGACTGGAGAAGAGAAGGCTCTGGGGAGACCTTATTGCAGCCTTCCAGTACTTAAAGGGGGCCTATAGGAGAGCTGGGGAAGGACTTTTTACAAGGGCATGTAGTGATAGGATGAGGGGGAATGGCTTCAAACTGGAAGAAGGTAGATTTAGATGAAATATTAGGAAGAAACTTTTCCCTTTAAGGGTGGTGAGGCACTGGAACAGGTTGCTCAGAGAAGTTGTGGAAGCTCCATCCCTGGAGGTGTTTAAGGCTGGATGGGGCCTTGGGCAACCTGGTCTAGTGGGAGGTGTCCCTGCCCATGGAATGGGGGTTGGAACTCAATGATCTTCAAGGTCCCTTCCAACCTAAAGCATTCTATGATTCTATGATCACTGAGAAAAGCAGGCACACTGCCTGCCTCTGAAGAATATGAGATACTCACACTATCGCCCCTGGCTCTTAACCCTTTTCTAGGTCCTTTCTCATGTGATTGCTGTTGCCTGACTGTTCAGTCTGGTCTCTTTTTTTTTTCATTATGTGAGTCATCTAGGATTTATCTACCTCTTGAAAGAGATTTAAGGACGGCCTCATGAGAGCACAGGGGGCCTTGGTGATCAGTCTCCTAACTTAGGTAGTATGAATCTCCAAGTAGAAGGACAATTGACAAATAAGATGTATAACACTACAGGGCTTCCTACTGTGGCTGCTACATAATGACTACCTGTTGTTAAAAGCTTCTTAGAAGCTTTTAATATACTCGGAGAAAATTGTTTGCAGCGGTTGGTGCCCCAGAAGGCACAATCAGTTTTATAAAGGATTTTTGCAGGCTTTGGGCAGCCTGGTGTTCATACAACACTCAGATATATTCTCATACTGATTTAGGCTAATTTCCATTAAATCTAGCCCTTTATCAAGAAAAAAATATAAATTTATTTTTTATTAGAGGAATAAAATATACAGAAACTTCACATTCCCTTACCATGTAAGATAATTAGATATTCTTTGGTTTTTTATTAAGATTGTTAAAGTTGGACATGTCGTCCCAGTAGGCACCTCTGTTAAGAATACTTACCTAGACCCAACATGTATCAGCTCCACAGACTTTTAAAATTGAAGGCTTTCAAGGAGAACATACCAACTCAAGGAAACACTTTATATTCTCAACCACTTGGTAATGCATAAGTGTAAAGAGAGATTTAAACTTTTAAAGACTTTTTTTAGACTTTTTAATCTACATTGCTAATCTTCACTTCCCCTTTTATTGCTTTCAGCTAATTTTCTGCTGAACACTGAGAGTAAGCAGGTGTAATGAGAAGAAACAGAAGAGGGCTCATAAAACATATGGACTACATTTTTCACAATTAGGCATAATCTAGTGTGTATTTCTAAATTATGCATATAGAAATGAATAGTAGGTAACTGACCGTCTGCAACACCAATACCTGCCTTGTACTGCACAGCAGGTATTGTATCCATGAATTAACTGCATATTTCAAGTTGTGAGTATCCAGTTTTGAAATCCTAGCCCATATATCCATTTACTACAAGTAACAGTAACAAGTAAATAATTTTTACTATTGTTGTCTGTTTAAATGGTACGTACCCAAGGAAAATGGACAGACATTTTAAAATGGCTGTTTTAGCTCCTTTCCTCTCCATCTATGGACGTGTATTCCATAAATGCCAGAACAGAGGCTACAAAAAACAGTTAACATACTGGAGTATGAAATGTTCTAAGAAACAAAAAAAAAAGAAAGAAAGAAAAATCACAGACAGCTTGTTTATGACTAGAAGAGTGTAAACACGCATCTATTTTATTTAACTCAGTAATCCTCTGACACAACTTGTGATGTGTTTGATCAGCAAGCTCCTTGTTCATCTTCCATCATAGAAGTATCTCTGCTTTCCTCAAGGGTATTGACAGCTGGCAGCAATCAAAGCCATCTAACTGCCAGTATCTCATTTAAAGGGAATGACATTCAGCTACAAAACTCCAAACTGCCTTTAATTCACTGTACTGTACTGTGCATCTCAATGAAAAAACACATCCTCGCTTAGAAAAGGTGACATTTAGACCCTTTTTTCTAGGAAACGTTTTGTTCATTAATCAGTACTTCAGAGGCGCGTAACACATGGCATCACTTGTTCTTGAGAAGACCTCAGGCATAAGGCAGCCTTGTCTATCATAATCCACTTTGGATGTGTTGTCTTTGAGTTAAACATTATGAAGTCATCATCTTCAGAATTAGTGTAATTGGTTTATCTGTGGCCTTTCAAACAGAAGAAGCAAATTTCAGCAAATCAAAGTTTAAAACCAAATCACTCCACCCATCTGGCTTTTCATCCTGTTCACGGCAAGTCACGTGTAAGTTATCCCATAATGTGCTGGTGGAGGGTAATGTTCCTTCTCACTTCTATCTTGTTTTCTTGGATTCTCAGAGAAGAAAAGTCAAACCAACACTGTTTTTAATGACAGGTATAGGAGGTGGAAGAACTTTTTTTCTGAAAATTGCAAATGGTATCAAGCTCTGTCAGCATCTTCTCCTGACTCTGGAAAAATGTTGGGAGTTTAGTCTCCTAACCTGGCGTACCATCAATAGCCTGGAAATACAAAGTGGCTTTCCAGCAATTCCCAGCCTGTCCCAGTGTCAGGTTTTGGTACAGTGTGACTCTCTGCAAAAGCGAAAAGGCCAACCTGAATGCCCCATTACTCTAGAGAATTTTAGATACTGCTGTACCGAGGGACTACCTGGGATCAGTGATGGGACTGGCACATTCTTTTTCTGTGATGTACACACACACTGTCATCACTTGTAACTTCTTCTGCAGAGTAGTGGGGTCAATTTTGGTTTTTACTTAACTTGCTGGTAATTGTCATGGTTACCAGAGCATGAACAGATCTGTATCCAAATTTGAACCCGTGTTTCTCTCTATCATATGCCTATCATCTTTTTTGTCCTTCAGGTCTGTAGTGTCAGAGCACTGTTGACCCTCCTTAAGCCTATTTTAGCCCTCCTGAATTCAGTTCCCAGGCCAATGCTAGCCAAGGCATGCTTTTATGTGTTAATTCTGTATCTTCAGTTGTGTATTCCATTTTCCAATTTCAATCTGGACTTTTACCAGATGTCTGTTCATTATACATTTGGCTCCTGCATCACTCACAGACTCATATATTTTCAATTTTTTTTTTAAATGCATCCTTCATGCATTTCACCTTTGTGTGGAAGGTCCCATTCTCAGTCAGGCTTCATAATGTATTATCATGACAAAGTTATTTAACAATTAGCTCGAGTTAATTAAAAACTATGAAGCATAACAAGTGACACAAAACCAGATATAGTCAGAAATAAGGGACCTTCTGATTATCTTCCTCCTCATTCAGTGCTTAGATGGCAAATTAAGTGTTCCTTAAATTTTCGGTTTTCCTTTCACAATCTAGGTGAAAGTTCTAGTGATCTTTTACGTGTCCTGTTTTTCAACTCAGAATATTTCGTCTACCAAAAACAACAAACAAAACAAAACAAAAGAACAACCTGAATTTACAGGTCAGTTCAAAAAGTTGAATATTTAGGGAATTGAATTTAGGGAGGTGATTTTGCCCCTGTACTCAGCACTGGTGAGGCCGCATCTTGAGTACTGTGTTCAGTTTTGGGCCCCTCACCACAAGAAGGACATTGAGGCGCTGCAGTGTGTCCAAAGAAGGGCAACGAAACTGGTGAGAGGTCTGGAGCACATGTCTTATGAGGAGCAGCTGAGGGAACTGGGGTTGTTTAGCCTGGAGAAAAGGAGGCTCAGGGGAGACCTTATCGCTCTCTACAGCTACCTGAAAGGAGGTTGCAGAGGTGGGAGTTGACCTGTCCTGTCAAGTAACAGGTGGTAGAACAAGAAGAAAAGTCTTCAAGTTGCACCAAGGGAAGTTTAGATTGGATATTAGGAAGAATTTCTTTACTGAAAGGATCATCAGGCACTGGAACGCATTACCCATGGCAGTGGTGGAGTCCCCATCCCTGAAGGTATTTAAGGGTCACGTAGATATAGTGCTCAGGGACGTGGTTTAGTGGTGGGCTTGTCAGTGTTAGGTTAATGATTGGCCTAGATGATCTTACAGGTCTTTTCCAATCTAGGAGATTCTGTGATTCTGTGAATATATCCGCTATTTCATATTTATTGCATAACCCACTGGTCAGACTCACCCAACTGATGAACTGTAAATTACAACTCTTTTTTGTGCTAAAAGTCCACACTGAAAGAGACACAGAACACCATGAAACACCTGAAGCTATGAGTTATCCAATATGAAAATGGACAAAAGACCAGTTCTGTGGACTGTGATCAAGGGCCACAGAAGTCACGTTGGCTCAGGTTGTTTCCATGGAATATTCTATGAATGAATTTATCCAGCAAAACCTTGGAGTAGGGGAATGCTGCTACTGCTCCCAGAATAAATAACTCCATTGATCCAGAAAACTGACTACATTTCTTGCAGCTATGAAAATTAATCAAATTATTATCTGTATGTTTTTACAATACTAATTTTAAAATCCCTCTGCCATTTTTTCTTATATCTGTATGCTTTTCCAAACCTATTTTGCAACAACAAGTTAAAGTCTGCACATTGGATGAAAAGTCGTGCATAGCGCAGTTCAATAATAGTTATTTTTTTCCAGTTCCATTTCTGGTCCCCTTGTGCATTTTTATACCTTGGTATTGTAGAAAGTCTGTGCCTTTCTACAGTTATCCTAAGCTGACTATTGCATCAGTCAAAGCCTAGGTAAATCAAGGGTAGAGAGATTAAAAAATGTCATTAGTGCAGCTGTTTATTATTTTTCCCTTGAGGTGACATCAGATATCAAAACCTTGCAGCTTAAAACTGAGCCAAGGTATATACTGCAGCAGATTGCCCATCTGGTGTGACTTCAGAATACTAAAATCTCCTGCAGGCTATCAGCACAAGGACCAGTCAAAATCTTTGCAATCATCCAGACATCTTATTTCACACTACACAGAGCTGTGTGATCTCCAATTAAGATGTTCAAAATCATCGTTATTGGCTTGTGATGAATGTTGATCGTATCACCCAACCACAACAATTCTGCATTTCATCTGTAACTGTCCAGCTAATACGTAGTTACTGAAACAAGGTCTTGCTTGTGATCCAAAATATTACAAGAAATCAAGAACTGTCATTTACAAAGTGTAAAATCAAACAACTTTCTAGACTCTGTTGAACACTGTCACTGTAGATTAATGTGATACAACTCCTAAGTGATTGCAAAGCCATGATTTACATAAGACTGAATCTGAATGAATATAACTTGTATAATCTCCCAGTTTAAAAGAAACAGTTGTACAATGACAGGCTTTGATTCTAGATACATAGGCCAAGTTTTCCTCTGTTTCCACCTGAAACATCAATGGGTAATTATATCCATCCCCAACTCCTCTCACAAGCCATACTGATAGACATGGGGATAAAACAGTCAATTCTGAGATTACGCACACATACAGTTCAAAGCTATAAAATACCTCAAGTCTGAAAGCTTTATTGAACAATGTCAACTATAAAATATGGATTATTTAGTAAATATGGTGAACACTGACAAATTACAACAGGTACTTAGTGACTTTTTGTCCTATTTGAAGAGTGGAACATTAAGTTTGGAAAGCAAGTTTTTTTTTTATTCTGATGTATCTGTTATGGTGAATTTTCCAATATAAATGCAGGAAGAAACTCAGAGAGAAAGTATAGAAATCAAATAGTTTAGGTGTTTCAGTTTTTGCATGTAACACAAATATCAAGCTCTGTGTATTAATCAAGATGTTTATTATTGTAAGATGCCAGGGTCCTAGAGCTGCTAAGTGTTTTGAACGAAAACAAGGCTATGTCCCAAAAGCTTGCTGTCTCTTTGTAGAAGTGGGACAGGAGCTAGAGACCAAATCAGAAGCAACATTTAAGAATGAGAGAGGCTGTAATTAAAATCTACATTTCTGTGGGCATACTGGCAAAGGGGAACTTTAAAGAAATATTCAAAAGGCAATAATTAAGTTGCTTGTGCATGCTTAAAGATGACTGCTTCACAGAGTGAATGCCATCTGGGGAGAATGCACAAAGGTACCTATTTAGAAATCTAACAAATTTGCGATGGGACTGATGTCATGCACTCATTAGAGAAGAGAATGAATATCTTCATATTCCAAAAGGTCCCAAGGTTGAAGGGGAAGTTTTGAAAGTGAGAAAAAACCCAATATATTGTAACAGAAAAGGTGTGTGGGGGGAAGGAAAGATAAACAGAAAGATGAAATAGATTTTGTCAAGAAAATGTACTACAACATTTAGGTTGGTACCAGCATCGGTCCTTTTAATTATGTTGTGATTTAACCCCAGCTGGCGCTAGGACCATGCAGCTGCTTGCTCATCCCCCAAGACGGGTAGGGAGAAGAGGGAGAAAAGGAGGGGAAAGGAAAAAAAAAACCCAACAACTCGTGG
The DNA here is from genome assembly GCA_008711295.1 of Anarhynchus alexandrinus. Lineage (NCBI taxonomy): Eukaryota > Metazoa > Chordata > Aves > Charadriiformes > Charadriidae > Anarhynchus > Anarhynchus alexandrinus. The sequence goes on from VUYV01000040.1 coordinate 226,480, forward strand.
GCTGAGATCAAGACAGTTTAATAGAACAATATCAGAAAAGAACAATAATAATAATAATAATAGCGACACAAGTCACTCTCACTGCCCAGTGAATTGGCACCATCCCAAGCAGTGATTGCGATTACCCACCCCCCGGCTAACCCCATTTATGTATTGAGCGTGATGTCTATGGTATGGAATATTCCACCGGCCACTCCATCGTTCTGTCTCGGCTCCTTCTCAGCTTCTACGGGAAGCTGAAAAGAGTCCTTGAAAACTATAAAAATCTCCTGGCAACAACTAAAACAATATGTACACTGACATTCCTTTCATACCAAATCTGAAACAGAACAACCCCTAGAAAGAAAGTTAACTCTGTCCCAGCTGAAACCAGGATAATCACCATCCAAGTAAGTCATTGCAACAGGAGAGTATATTTGCAGCTGAGCACTTCCCACAGTTTTTGAAGCAGTTTAATATCCATAATGATAACAGACTGCAGCAAAAGGAGTAAGTCATTAATCCTTTTGGGGAAAAAAATCTGTCTTCAATTTTCAGACTATCAAAAACTATTGTCAGAGATCTGCAGATTATCTTGGACGTATGATTATTCAAAGTTTTATTCTCTGAGGATCACAAGAGAATTTTCTTGTTAATTCCAAGGAGTTATTAACATTGCTATTTAAATATTTCTACATTTTCTGAATTAATATGAATATCTCTAATAAAATCTAGTGAAAGGGAGTGAATTTATTGACTGCAAATTGCTAAATTTTCTCAATAGTTTGAGAAAATGAGATTTACCTCACTTACCTTCAGCATATAAAAAGTACTCATCTAGTCTAAGCCACGTATTGAAGCATATTCTGTAGTCAGTCAAGACAGGGAAGTATCTCCAGAGGTTCTTCTTTCCATTTGTTTTAGATTCATATTTTAAGAGTGGCTGAATTGCCTTTTGTATGTGCTAGTTTCTCTTCACTAGCTAAAGTGAGAGCTTCAGTTAAGCCTTACTTTCTTAATCATAGAAAGAGCTTAGCTTAGTTCTTTACCTGTGAGATTGCCCCGAGCTGGAGAATATGAACCTCCCTATGTATAAATGCTACAACCCCGACACATATTTTTTTTGTTTTATGGAACTTGGAAATACTTTCTCATTTCAGGTATACTGACATTCACCCCCAATATCATTACTGACTTGTGACATGCAGGGCTGGAGGGTAGGTGAGTCACGCTCACGATATGCGTAAGCAATGTGGTTTTATTTGGGATCATACCTTTCAATGCCCGGTTCTCCGCACCATTCCGTACCTGAGCTTGCCTGCTGCTCTTGCTGCTGAGCTCTTTGCCCTGCACACTGCTCTTGCTTCTGTGCATGCTGTTCTCCAGAGGATTCTGCATCTCGGTGCTCTATTCTTATTTCCAGTGAAGAATGCAAAAGAGTTGATTAATTGTGTATGCTTTGAACCACTTTTGGGACAACATTCTTCCTTTTTCCATGTTGCAGTTAATATAAAGAAAGTTGTTTTGAAATACGTATCATCCATCCAAATCACATATTTGGACCATCACAGTTTGGATGCCCTTTATTAAACCCCCAGTACAGACAGCATCCTGCAAGTCTGTGCAGGTCTTCAAATCCCCTCTCTTTTAATGGGACTAAAAGATGTCTTTGTTGACACTTTTCTACCTGGAAAACATGCATCTATCTGACGTCCAGATTTGAAACTCACACAACATAACGGTAAATAACAACTTTATAAGCACTTAATAGGGTGTAGTGATTGACTCCCTGATGACTCCCTACTTGATTTTTAATCTTGTCAAAGATTATCCTACTTTGAGGAGATTTCCTCATCATTGGTACCAGTGTGGTTGTTCAAAACAAGGCGAAAAGAAGTCATGAATGAAAAGGAATGCAGTTTAGAAGACAGATGGGGATAAGGAATTGCATTATTTTTCAGAGGCTGATGGACACATAATCATGGACTTTTTTGTTTCAGATTAGTGGTGGCTGTAGAAGTAACAAACAAGGATCTTGATCGTCATGAGGCCACTCATGGGATACGCAAACAGGACGAATTCTAGCACGTATCATACCACATCACAGAAAAGAGGACAGACCTTCGCTCTGCTGGATATGAACCCTGTTGATCTTGATCTGACTTCCAAGCTTCACCTGCCTCATCACTGTGGACACACCGACTCATCACTAGGCTGTGCCTGACCCTTGTTACCTTCACTGGGCCTGATCCTGACCTTGACCTTTGGCCTGACTTCCCGGCTTGACATCACACCTGCCTCGTCATCACAAAGTTTCCTGATGGTCTGGAGTATTGGTGGAACCTGGCTACCATCCCTGGGCTGGTCTTGCTTGCCTCACCTGGGGGCAGTGGGATAGGCCCTGGCTAGCGAGGCCGCTTGCCCTGCTGGCCGTGGTTATCTCCCTCAGCTCCCCATCCCCTAGGGAGAGCCGGCTCTCCGCATGCCCTGACACTTACATGCTGAGATTTTGTTTTCTCTAAATTCTCCGTTTATAGAGTTACACAAACCATGTGAACTGGCCTGTGTTTTTCTTGACAAATACATTTTGGTTTCAGAAGTCTTCATTCTGTCAGGTTGTGGTACAATGAACCGAAAACATCCTCAGAGGCTATTGTCAACTACTGCCAGCTGAGAGGCACTCCTCTAAGGATTACAATACAATTTCTCTCGTCTGCCTTCACCCCCAAACAAAGACCTGAGAGTTAGTTACATCTCTAGGTCCTATAGAATAACCTCCATATCACAATTCAACATAATCTTCTCCCTTGTTTCTGCAGAAATACTTTGTAAAAATAAGTGAAGGCATTCATTTTTCTTCACCAACAGCTTTCATCTATTATAACACAGGTGAAGGAAAATGGAAACTTAGGAAGTTTATTCTGATTCACACCTGTCATAAAACTGCCACTTAAGAAAATTCCAAGAAGAAACTTAGCTTCATAGCTCTGCTGCCCTGGAGGAGTACTTGTGATATGAAGCACACCCTTCAAGTATGTTCTTCGTCTTCCTATGACAAGAGATGAAGCTTCTATGTAAGGTAAGAAAGGCAGCACATCGCACTCTGTAGAAGCGTATCACTACGTGTGTTAAAGAGCCATTAAAAATCAGGTTGGTCACTGAAACCCGCCAAGGAACAGAGGATCAAAAATTAATACGCAGATTGGATAGTGACAGAGAGATTTCCGTTACCCACAAAATTGCTGGTTATGTATCATATAGAATCTATTTCAGGAATTTCCAAAAATTATTATTTTTTTTAATGAGAGGAAGCATTTTTAATGTACATGTACAGTAGTTACTGCACCTGAATATTAAGTTGCAGTAGCCATGATATGGTTACATCCATTATTCTTGCAAGAGGAAAAACTAGAATGAGAAACTTAAAGATGGATAAGAATAAGGAAATCAGTCACAGAGAAATAAAAGCTATATAAACAAATTATAGTCAATTTTGAGACTTCCTCAATACATAACTAACTCATAAAAAGCATTATATATGCACATACATATATGTGTTTATATCTCTCTCTCAAAACGATACATCTATCAAAAGAAAATAAGGGATTTTTGAAAGCAGACAGTATCACGCCCTAGTAGAAAGTAATATAAATTATCACAAGTAAAAATGAAAGACAGAATCTTAGAAGGAAACTTGGAAAGTGAATCATAAAAAAAGATGGAAGTATATTAAAAAAGGAAAGCTATGAAGAATTCAGAGAGTTATCAAGAAGTAATGGAAGATAATTACATCCCAGCGTTCTGACATAAGCCTTAAAAACTTTATAGCAGATGCCCTGAAAAATCTCTATGCTTGATCACACTACTACAGATTGTTATATTCACAAAAAAACTTCATCACAATTTTCTCCTCTGGAAACATATTTATTTTCTTTTGGGAAAAATTAACTATTTGCAATAATTTTACTAGGAACATTTAATAGTATAATGGTAGAACAGACAAGGTTTGAGCAGCTCATTTAATTCTTGAGGCGGCTCTGAAAATCCCACACGAAGTATAAAATTATGTAACATAGCCTTTATTGCGGCCCATGACACTCAGACCACTTACAATTTATAATTTATATCAGCTGTCAGGCTTAGCCTAGTCACTTCGACTAGAGTTAGAACTGAAGATAATTTGGCCCATAATTAAATTACAAACCTGAACTTTATAATAATGTAGTATGCAATGTATCCTAAATAGTGCCACAAATCACATCTCCAATATCCTCATAAAGATCCATTTGATGAACTGTATAATGGACTTCTTTACTGATTTTTTTCCCCATCTAGGCAGTATCTTGAAGGAGGTATATTAAATTTCCTCAGTTGAATGAGAGGCTAGCCTAAAATACTTTGTGAGAAATTATTAGCAACATGTAATCCACAATAAATTGATGAAGCAAACTACTTTCCCACTTCTTACATCCTCGTCTTTAACAGGGTGACTTTGAAAGCTTCAAAAAGGAGAATGGTGCTGTTCAGACTACAACTACTTCTGAAAGTCCTTAATTTAAATTCTAGCTAGAAAAGACAGAAAATAAATCCATTGCATGTAAAATTTTGTTTGACATTTCAAAAAGCTATGACTGATATAAAACCAATAACAGGATTGTGACATACGCTGTCTTCAGGGATGCCTTTCTCATCTGTACATTCTTCAGTAAAGGCAGCTATACAGCTATACCTTCAGAATCTGCTAAAACCATTTGCTTCATTGTTTTCTTCAGTAACAACTCCCATGTAATAATTAAAAATGTATTAAAGTATTTTAAAGAAAAATCTCAGCAAAAGCTAAATTTCAGCCAGAGTCCTTTAATTACATCTTTTTTAAGTGCCTGGAAATTACTGCCATACATAATTGAAAAAGAGCCCTGGTGTCCTTTGTGTTTCTCTAAAACCTGAATATTTATTATAACTGGTGCAAGATACATATTGCATTGATACTTAACACTGATACTGTTGTGCATGTGTCACTGACCAAGATGCCTAGCAATCAAGAATCGAGATCAAAGTCAACAACATTCTGGTTTCTGAAAGTACTTCTGTTGGTAGCAGAAATGAATTGCAAGAAATACGACCATAATGTTATTTTCTTTTTTTTTTTAAGAGAAAGGGAAGAAAACAATAGTTTTCAGAAGATACTAGTTCAGACATTTTTAAGAGACAAGAAATACATGTGCCAAGAGGTTTGACTAGTTCAACGTTACCAAGCCTGTGGTCCAAATGGCTCAGAGCTGCTTGTCTCTACAGACAATTAAACATGCCGGGTAAGACAGCATTTTCTTTAATTATCTGTCCTATCAGAGGGCCCTACTTCCACCTAAAATATTCAAAAGTATTAGACAAACAGTAACTAGCACAGACATACTTGTCTGCCAGGGTGCCCGATGGTAAACAAGTGTTTTTGAGTACTTCCAACTGTACGTAGCAGCCTGGGCAGTCAGACAGATGAGAGTTAGAGCAGGATTTTAAAAAAGAAGCATCGTAAGACAAATAACATCATACATTCTTAAAGCATCGCATAAGTAAAATGATCTTGTTACCAAAAAAGAACCCAAGGAATCTCAAAGAAAATTACTATTTTTTAGGGTTTAGCCTAAACTCAGTTCTCAGATTCCCTTTAAGCAGATTCATAGCAAACAGAAGTTTTCTTGAAGATGAGCTTAAGCAAAGGAAAAACTCAATCCTCTATGAAAAGACTATTAGACCCAAACCTCCTTTTTGTCACATTTTAGTAGACTCATAACTCTGTAACTGTTCATAACTAAGTTCATAACCATAACTGTACATCAGAAAATGTCTAATAGCTTTTTCCCTTGTAAGAACTTCAGGCTAGTGTCTTATTAGGCTGCAAATTTCTAGTTGCTTCCTTTTTCTGATTGATAACCATGATCTTCCAGCACAGAGTTCTGGCTATGGATTTTCATTTTTCCTAGTCTATGCCCCAAACAGATAGCTGAGATGACATATACTGGTACAGTGGCAGTGACACTGACTAAATGACAATCAATGATATCCAAAAAGCCACAAGAATTCTAGCTGTTTTACAGGAAAAAACATAGTTCTTCAGTAAAACTTTATTATTTGAACAGAGAATGAATTATCTCATAACTGTAACATAAATTTGTAGATTTATTAGTGTGATAAACTTGTTAACAGCCAGGTTCCTTAGTAAATTTAGTAGACTAGACTAGACGAACAATTTGAGTTTTTATCTACCCATTATCTTAATAATGGAATAATAGGCTTCGCGAACCACCCATGCTGTGAAAATTAAATAACATCTTATCCATAGGTTACACTTAAGGCTATTATATTGTAATACATTTAAATTATTAATGGTTGCTGTTGCAATATGGAATGCAACTGTTAAAAAGTTCCTCAGATAGCAAACAGCATCAATTGTCTCAGCACGACACGAAGACGTTTTTCCAGCGTAACTTTTATCAACGTGATGAGTTTGACAATCATAGAATCATAGAATGGTTTAGGTTGGAAGGGACCTTGAAGATCGAGTTCCAACCCCCCCTGCCATAGGCAAGGACACCTCCCACTAGACCTGAACTGCATGAGGCTGGCATGGGCCCACCTCTCTAGCCTGTCCAGGTCCCTCTGGACGGCATCCCTCCCCTCCAGCGTGTCTACCCCACCACACAGTTTGCTATCATCGGCAAACTTGCTGAGGGTGCACTCAATCCCACTGTCCATGTCACCAAAACCAGATACTGAACAGCACTAGTCCCGGTGCTGACCCCTGAGGAACACCACTCGTAACTGGTCTCCACATGGACATCCTATAACTTGATGTAACTACTTTATTAACTGTTTGAATAAGATGTTAGGAAAGGCATAAGATACATATTCAATTGGTATGACCTACAAATATCTATGCAAGTCTGAGGGATTTGGGATAGAATGGCCCATTTGATGTTTTTCACGAGAGAAAGAAGAAACCATTTTCCTGAAAAGACATGTCTATCTGCCATTTGCCTTGCTTCTGCCGAGCCACAGAACTGTGGCTCTGGGAGGTTTTGCTTGTTAGAATACTTAAATAGTGTTAGTAATAAAGACAGTTAAACTTGTATGCTTGCTGTATAAAAACAACAACATTGCTCATAAAATCCTTCATAAGTTTTATGTGACAGTTTAAGAGGATGAAACTAATTAAAGAACAGTTAATTAACTGTTTTATCTTCTTCTTATAGGCAAGAACTAGGCGTCTCCAAATGAAATATGGAGAACTGCCCCAACTCAGTCAAAAGCCAGCTTGCAAACACTGTGCACAAGGATTTATTTGAAAAACTGCCTCCCTGGAACAATGAATATTAGGAGAGTATATATTTTTTTTGTTTAAGACCTGAGTCACAGTATATTAAAAAAAAAAAGAGAGCTATGGAACAGAATGGGAAGAGTCTAATTAAATCCATCAATCCAAAGAACCAGTTTTGCAAACATCTATATGTTTAACTTTACTCATTTGCTTTGCCTCACACTTTTATAATTGAAAAATTCTCATTCCAGAACAAAAATAATGCAAAATTGCTAAGCTATACGCATGCTTGTTGTGGTTTAACCCCAGCCGGCAACTAAGCACCATGCAGCCGCTTGCTCACTTCCCCGCAGTGGGATGAGGGAGAGAATTGGAAGAGTAAAAAATGAAAAAACTCATGGGCTGAGACAAAGACAGTTTAATAGGCAAAGCAAAAACTGCACACGAAAGCAAAGCAAAACAAGGAATTAATTTACCACGTCCCATCCGTGTTCAGCCTGCCTCCAGAAAAGCAGGGCTCCATCACACAGAATGGTTACTTGGAAAGACAAACGGCATTACTCTGAACGTCTCCCCCTTCCTTCTTCTTCCCCCAGCTTTATATGCTGAGTATGATGTCATATGGTACGGAACACCCCCTTGGTCATTCGGGGTCAGCTGTCCCGGCTGTGTCCCCTCCCAGCTTCTTGTGCACCCCGAGCCTACTCGCTGGTGGGGTGGTGTGAGAAGCAGAAAAGTCCTTGACTCTGTGCAAGCACTGCTCAGCAGTCACTAAAACATCCCTGTGTTATCAACACCGTTTCCAGCACAAATCCAAAACACAGCCCAATACTAGCTACTATGAAGAAAATTAACTCTATCCCAGCCAAAACCAGCACAATGCCCCAGCACAATGACCAATGCATTCTAAGTATAATCTCTGCCCAATTACAGTATTACTGATTAATTTCTTTCTCACTTTTTTTTCCTTGGTCATGATTAATCTTGGCTAACTAAGCTGCTGGAAGAGTGTATTTGTTCTGTGAAGCACCTAACAAGCACAAGAGGGGTAGTATAAAATAATAATAATTGATCAAAAGTACTAACATTTACTTTTGGCTTAGTAAAACTGTCTGATAAATTATTCCCCTTAGTGTTTCCTCTATTATTGCAATACAGTACCTTGAAAGTGATATATTGGCACAAGCCATTGTGTTCTACCACAGTGCAATTAGGAGGTCCTTTTAAACAGCTTTATCATACGCATACATAGGCTGATTAATTTTCTAATCAAATGTTCCAGGAAATCATTAACCGTGACATTAAACAGTGTTGTGATAATTATACTCTCCACCAAGAATTCCAATATAAATTTACAAAACATCTATAGAAATGTGCCAAAGGACAAACAGTTTAACGTATACAAATAATTCTAGCAGCTACTCTACATAGCCCCACAGCTCCCTAGCGTTAAACCCAAGTCCCGCAAAGGTCCAGTTTGAATTCTGCTGCATTTCACCAGAGCTCCACGTAGTGGTAGTCATTACATTTTGTAGGTCACTGCCTGTGTAAGTCACGCTGAAGGACTGAGATCTTTATTCTTTTGATGTCATTGCACTGAATGAAAGCCCCTCAAATTATGTGGAAAAGGTGAATGCAATTGTTGGAGGGAGCATTTTATTTTCACTGCATTCAAGAGAGCACAAAATGACAAAAACAATATGGAAACCTGAGCATCTTTCTTAGTGAATGACAGAAGAAAAAGGAAACTTGTTCTGTTTTAGAAACATACTCTAGAGATATGTTATCCTTCTTTTTTCTTTATACCTAACTTTGAGATTTGGAAATAGATTTTCCTCTGTCTAAGTCTCCAGTCTGCATCATTATTCTAACTACTGTTAAGATAGATAAATGCAAGGTATTGATTGCAGTAATGAGAATTCAATAATTTCCTAAATACAATTTGCTAGTCTACAGCATAACAAAATCTCTATTTACTTGTGGATTTCCCCATAAACTGCAGAGTCTTGGAGGTCTTTCTGTTACAGAAAACAACAGCTTGCATTAAGCAAATACGGAATGTAGGTATGCCTGTTCTTTTGGCCTTGCTTGTGCAGTTCACAGCTCCTCCACAAAGACTGTGTCGGTCAAAACCAAATCCTGGCCTGAAGAGGTCGATGGAAATACTGCCATTGTTGTGCATAGGGCCTATGTCTCTCCTGTGTTATTCTTTCTCAACCTGGTACCACCAAAATGGTATAAAAAATATAATATAAAAGTGTTAAAGATATTAAAATATATATGTTTAGGTATTTCTGTATTAAAAAATCAGGTCTCTAAACATATTAAAAAGTTATATAGAAATAAATGATCCAGTATTCACCTGTCACACAGTGGCTCTACATAGAGAATTGGGATTTTTACAAAACCAGGCTTTGGAAATTGGCATCCTAGGCCAAACCCGTGAGAGGCCCATCCCGTCCTTCGGCTGTGGGTGATCAGACCACAGAATCCCAGAAGGGCAGGGGCTGGAAGGGACCTTGGGCCACCATCTAGCCCAAGACCCCTGCCAAAGCAGATCCACCTTCACGCAGGGGTTGGAAGGCACCTTTGGCCATCATCCAGCCCAAGCCCCCTGCCAAAGCAGGTCTACCTTCATCAGAAGAGGCAGGACCTGGGCAGCAATGAGACAAAACCTTCCTTAGAGGGGTGAAGGTGTATCTTAACCCTTTAGATAGAGGAGATTTTACCTCAAAACACGGGGTTTTACCCATCTTCTGACGGTATTTTCACAGAGCCGTCCCACCCCGGCAGGGCTGGTTGAGGAGGAGCACAACCCCACCCGCTCTCTCTGCCAGAGGGGACTATCACTCCCCTTCCTCGGGGGACGTTAATGGGGCGGCTCACCCGCTGCCCGCTGACAGGGGAACCGCCCTGTCAGGGCGGGCCGTGCCCGCAGCCCTTACGTGGCGGCAGAAAAACTTCCTGGGGGACAAAACAAGACGCCCCCAAACCCTGAAGAAAACCCGTACGCCGTCCCCAGACCCCGCACAGGGGCTGACCCCATTTCCCGAGGTGACCCCATTTCCCGGGCTGACCCCCGTGGTGTCCGCCCTCTCGGGACTACGACTCCCGCTCCGCGCCTCCCTCCGCCCAGGCCCGTCTCCCTCCGCGGGCGCGGGCCGCGCTGCTCTCTGGGACATGTAGTCCGGAGGGCTGGTGGCGGGAGGGGGAGGGGCGAAACGCCCCCATACAGGTGCGGTCACTGGGGCTTCCTTGGCCGCCGCTCTGCCGAGCACAGCTGATTCACCGGCGATTGGCAGGCGGCCAGCCAACCGCGTAACGACATTCCCCCCTCTGCCGGCGCGGATTGGCTAGCCGCCGGGAGGCCGGGGGCGGGGCCCGGCGGTTGGCGGGAGGATTCGGACGGCGGAACATTCCTGGGCTCTGACAGGCGACCGGTCGGGCGGCCGTTGGGAGCGCGCGCCCCTGCCCTTCTTCCCCGCCCGGTGCTCCGGTGGTGGTTGACGGTGCCGTGGCCGTACCCGTACCCGTACCGTGGCCGGGGGCAGCCGCCGCCGCCCGCCGCTGTCGGGATTAGAGGCTCCTCGCTAAATCCGTTGCCGCCTTGAGGCGGCGGCTTTAGCCCTGAGCCCCCCCCCGCCTCGCCCTGCCCGGCCGAGCCCAGCTAAGCCGCGCTAATCGCAGNTTACTGCGCCCCGTCTTCCCCTCCGGGTCGCGGCGGGCGGGAGAACAAGGGGCTCCGTCGGAAGGGCCCGCCGGGGGCCGGGAGCGCCGGCGGCCCCCCCGAGGAGACGGCGGACGGCAGGAAGCACAAATTTGTAAGTACGAGTCGATCCCAGGCCGCCCCCTCCCCCCCCGCCAGACCTCGCTGCCAGGCGGGGCTGCCTGAGGTGTGGGGCTGTCGGCGGCCCGGCCCGGTCCGGCCCGGCGGGGCGTCTCCCTGCCGGGCCTGTGCCGAGGGGGCCCGACGGTGCGGCGGGCCTGTCCTCCCCCGCCCCCATCCCTCCCGGGGCCGTTCAGTGACCCGGAGCCCCCAGAGACACTGGGGGACCCGGTAGGGATTGATGGGCTACGAAACGGCGCCGTCGACTTCAACTGGGCTTCAAAGCGTGAGCCCGCCCGCTCCAGCTCGCCTCTTCCTTGCCGGCCTCAAAAGGACCCGGCTTTATTTTGCAGGACGTTTTCAGGTCTCTCCTCTTCATCATAAAGCGGTTTTTTTTTTCCCTCCCCCAACTCGCTATTTGACAGCTGTAGGTGTAAGGGGAACAGAACTGCTCTTAAGCTGTTAAATGCTGTTACTCTTATTAGAACTGGATTTATTTATTTGTTTATTTATTTTAGTGAGATAAACTGTATAGTGAAAATTGCAGTCTTTTAATTTAAGGGGCATAATAAAGTTCTCCTCCCTAACCCTGCTTTTACAAAATTTTGGCCTAGCACACCAAGAAACTAGGAAAATTGAAATGACTAATAATTGCCTGCAAGATAACATGTCCATAAGATGTGCTCTAACTAAAAAACACCCAGGACTAGTCAATTTTTGTTTGGACGCTATGAAAATTGTGAGTATTAAAGCTGTGACAAACATATGTTCTACAGGTCTCGTATCCACCACGTGCAGAGCAGATGCATCCCATGCTCATATTTAGGTGATGCATATGCTAGTCTTTGTTTAGCTGGCTCTGAGCCCACCTGCTCTGAGCTGTATTATGCACTTACGGAATAGATACTATAATAAATAACATACAGTAGATTCTTGATTCTAAGGCCTCTGTGCTCTATTCAGTAGTTGAGTGTCTGGCACTTGAGCACAGGTTCAAAAAGGTGTACCATACTTCCTATGTAGCTAGTTGGAAATTAGCCAATAAGCAGTATCAAACTGTAGGCTAGCCAAACCTGTTCTGGAAGGTCACAACTTGCTCCTGGCGTTCCTGTTTCTTGGAATCCTTTTCATTTTGTGGCTGCGCGGATTGCTGTTTGAACCAAGTCCTTGTGCCTGTTTTTGCATGTTAGAATGGGCATGCATGAAACTGTGACCAAGAGCTGTTTGCTTGTCTTTGTAACTGGCCATGTATCTACTGGAGGTGCATGCATTTTAGTCATGCAGGTGACATGGCTGTACATGCTTTAGTATAGGGTCCCTGTGTAAAAAACCTATACGGTCTGTGCAGTCTCGAAGGTTGGATGGCGTTACTGGTATATGACTTGATGGTTGGATTCTTCCTGTGGTGAATGGGAGACATGGATTTGTGTGTGTTTGGGACTGACAAAGAGCACTCAGTCAAGAGGTTTCGCTTATAATTGCTACTTTAATTGCTAAGTTCTTATGCAAATAGGATATTGCAGTACTTTTCACTTTTATCCCTACCCATGTGTTAAAACAGAAATAGGGTGTTGCCATCATGTTCACTTTTTTTTCCTAACCTTGTGTTAAAATCAAAATACAGTAGTTGATAGGGAGTATAACCCTGCCATATATGCGATACAAGCCACTGAGATTTTTTTCTTAGATGAAGTCTTACTGGCTTTTTAGTGAAAGAAGGCCTCTTTGGTGCAGTTGAGCTTATTTGATATATGCCTAGACTTCCCAGGCTAGGCAAGGGTGGTTTTGAGCATGTGCAGGTGTGGACATCAGCTGACTGGCTTTTTGAGGTCACAGTGTTGATTTTTTTCACCCGGCTACAGAAAATAAAGGGAGTTGAATTTGGGTATCTGACTTAGCTTTGTAGGGTACATGAACATCATGTGGGTGGTGTTTTTTTTTTTTTTAATATATTTTATTTTGTCTTGTCCCTGTTCCCCCCGCCCAGTTTCTGAAGCTCTTTAAGCAGGGATGACTGAGAATATCCTCAATTCACGAGAATGCCTTGTTAAACTGCAACTTTCGAAAGCGTTTTACTTTAGACAGTAGTCCTGTTTTTCATCTTTAAGCAATCTCTTAAAGCAAAGATCTTGCCCTGGGGTGTTGAGAGGCAGTGGAATGGTTCTCCAAACCTGGATTGTGTTCTAGGTATGCCATTAGCTCACTGGGTGACCTTAAGAGGAGTCAGAGATAAATATTTCTTGAATGGAGTTTAGGATTTTGTCTCTGTCTTCATGTAAACTGCTGAGAGGCATAGTTTACAAGTGCGATCTGTGGAATTTGACAGTTACTAAAGAGCTGCAGGCTGCTCCACGCCACAAAACTTAAGAACTGCTGTAGCTATTATAACTTTTGAACTGTAATCTCTAATCCCTGGTTTGTCCTGGCTAATAATTTCTGGTGAAGAAACAGAGTGATACAGGTAGAATTACTTTAATAGTTGTAGACATCAACCAGCTTCTTTGATCGTTCGAAGGCTACTATGAGATAAGCTTTTCTTCATAATTTTTTGCCTGAAGAAATTGCACTACAGGCTATTTATCAGTCAGCTATTAAATCTAAAGTTGGAAAACTCTCCTTCATATCTACTTCCTGTTGTCTTACAAAACTGGTTTGTTTTTTTCTGGGGGGAGGTGGTATATCTCCTCCCCAAAAATGGGGGGGATGGATCAAGTGCACCCTCAGTAAGTTTGCAGGTGACACCAAGTTGGGTGGGAGTGTTGGTCTGCTTGAGGGTAGGATGGCTCTACAGAGGGATCTGGACAGGCTGGATCAATGCGCCGAGGCCAATGGTATGAGGTTCAACAAGGCCAAGTGCCGGGTCCTGCACTTGGGTCACAACAAACCCAGTGCAACAGGCTTGGAAGAGTGGCTGGAAAGCTGCCTGGCAGAAAATGACCTGGGGACGTTGGTCAACACCAAGCTGAGTATGAGCCAGCAGTGTGCCCATGTGGCCAAGAAGGCCAAGAGCATTCTGGCCTGTATCAGGAATAGTGTGGTGAGCAGGACTAGGGAAGTGATTGTCCCGCTGTACTTGGCACCGGTGAGGCTGCACCTCGAGTACTGTGTTCAGTTTTGGGCCCCTCACTACAAGAAAGACATTGAGGTGCTGGAGTGTGTCCAGAGAAGGGCAACAAAGCTGGTGAGGGGTCTGGAGAACTAGTCTTGTGAGGAGCAGCTGAGGGAACTGGGGTTGTTTAGTGTGGAGTAAAGGAGGCTGAGGGGAGACCTTATCGCTCTCTACAGCTACCTGAAAAGAGGTTGTAGCAGGGTGGGGGTCAGTCTCTTTTCCCAAGTAACAAGTGATAGGATGAGAGAAAACGGCGTTAAGTTGTGGCGGGGTAGGTTTAGATTGGATAGTGGGAAAAATTTCATTACTGAAAGGGTTATCAAGCATTGGAACAGGCTGCCTGAGGAAGTGGTGGAGTCATCATCCCTAAGGTATTTAAAAGGTGTAGATGTGGCGCTTAGGGACATGGTTTAGTGGTGGACTTGGTAGTGTTAGGTTAATGGTTGAACTCTGTGGTCTTAAATGTCTTTTCCAACCTAAATGATTCTATTCTGTGTTGACTTGTTCACATCTAACTCTTCCTGTAATACATCTTCAATATACTTTTATTAGTTAAATTAGTTTTGTGTCAGAATACGTAAAACTTCCTTCACCCCTTTGAATTCTCTGTAATCTGCCCTTAGATATAGGCTGTAGCCTTTTCTGTGTCTGGGCTACTTACAGTGCCATAATTCTTCATGTCACCTGAATTATGTTTCTGATCTCTTGTACGTTTGTCAAATGTGGATGAAATTGGTTGTTAGATTCTGTGAACCCAAGTCATCCAGATTGTATTAGTCTAATTTTCCTCAGTGCAAAAGGCTTGAAAATATGTTCCAGGTTGGACCTTTCTAATCAATGCAACATATTGATGTGTCACAGCAGATATGCTAATCTGAAAAAGAATCTGATTCCCTGACAAACCTTGAGGTGAAATTGGATTGCTGGTTGACAAAGTTGACATCATTAATGTGTAGCTCCTTTTTTTTTTTTCCTTCCAACAAAAGTTCTTGTTTAGCAGGAGGAAAATTGCTCTTTTTAAAGCCACTTCATTTAGAGGGGGGAGAAAGAGTCTTTGGGTTAAACAGTTATAGTGGTTGATTCCAATCAAATGTCATCCTGAAGTACTGCCTTTCTGAATAAACTAGCTTCTGAGAAAAAGTGAATGAGTTGCAAGTCCTCAGTTCTGTCTGTTCTTTTACAGAATCACTTAAAAAAATGTTTTTAAGGAGTGATGGTTGATTTTGAAGCATGTACAGCTTGGCTTTGTTCAGCAGGTCTGAGGTTTCAGAATTGTGGGACTCTTAACAGGGCAAAATATATTCTATGGTACTGTGGTACTTCATCTTATTGAAAGCTCTTACATTCACCCTTAGGTTAGGGCTTGGTAAAAAGAGGAAATGAATTGAAGGATAGTAGAGAGTATACCTGTTTTCTGTGTGTACATTGACTGACCAGGAAACTTCTGAAATCTGCTGGGGGGGGGTGGGTGGGTGGGGTAAAAAGCAGTTGCTTGCCACTTCCTTACCTTGATGTATTTTTTTTTTTCCTCAGAAATGTTTGGAAATCATAAAAGTGAGTGCTAGATTGCGTGAGTTCCAATTGCACTGTACAGGGACTACATCTTGTAGACGCTAGTCCTCAAAAGATCAACTTCAATTTCTAGCTGAAGTTAGAGGTGTTTCTATTAACTTCAGTATACTATTGACCTGTCTTCAGTGACTTTCAGGTTATGTTTTTGATTAAGTTCTTCATGAAATTTATGTGAGTCAAGAAGGCTTTCTTGTTTGTGCCGATCTGTTAAAAATAGACAAATTAACACTTGCATTTAACAGCATCTGTAAATCAAAGAAAGATGTAGTTAAGAGCAAAAGCACTTCCATTTCTCTGGCATAGAGTAGAAAGGTAAGACCGATCTGTGTCAATATCTTTAATTACGAAGTGACTGAATTATTGCTGCAGTTATGCTGCAGTGTAAGACCTTGAATCTAAATTAGTCTTTTAAAGAAATGATTGCTGAACAGATGTTACCTAAAACACTTTATTGCAGCTTTGTAAAATTGTAAATTCCTCATGCTGTTATTTTTGTTGGCATGAATTAACACTGTGGGTTATGATATTAAATTTTAGTGCTGTGTTCTAGCACTTTGTTATATAATCTTACCTGTAAGCACCAATTTTGAGTTTAACTCATCAATGTCTAAAGAATATCACTGTGTAGAAACTGTCATGTTAAGATAATTTTGTCTCTGATTGCTTTTCAGACTGCTTTCCAAGCAACACAGAGAGAGTGTGTGATAAAGCCATTAAATAAATGCTGAAGTAGTATATTGGAAATTAAACGTAGAAAATGCTGTGGGGTTATACAGCAGTTTCTAAATTGCGCTTACAGACTGAGGTAGCAAAATTACTGAGGGAATATTGTGACAAAGGAGATCCTAAAGTAATAGCATCCACTGTAATCATCCGATTTACATCTCTTTAACTGAGTCTATAGATTTTCTTGCAATCGCTGCTTCAGTCTTTTGGTTGTGTTTCTGCTGGAGAATAGCTTTGAGGATAAAACAGCTAGTGTTGTTTGGGGTTTTTTTTGGTGATAGAATTAATGGCAGTGTGTGATGAGTTCTTTCTCACTTTCTAATTTAAAAGGGTACAGAGGGGACTGTGTGATTATATGTACGTCCTGAGTCTTCGTTTTTCTAGTTTCAGCATTCAGGCTTAAGTTGGCCAGTTCTAAAACTCATTGCATCTTGCTTAAACTCTCATGGGTTTTTTGGTTTGTTTTTTTTTTTTCCCCCTCTTCCCCCCCCCCTTAATTTCTCATAGCTACATATAGACTTTTAAGCTCTTCTTAATGCATCAAAGAAGCTATACATGTGTGTGATGGTTTGGAGGAGGGGTTATATGTTGTTTTCTTTGTTTTCTGCTGCAAGGAAGGCAAAAATGAAGATCCAAAAAGGAGTTAGATCCTTTTAGATCCCACCAGGCTGTGGGATTTTTTACTTTTTGTAAATTGAAGTACTTCAGTGTGGTGGAAGGCATGCTGTTGAAATTCTTGTTTAGCTGCCTGAGATCCTGTTACTTTGCATGCCTAAAACTCCTGTCATAATGACAGAGGTGTATGGCTGGGTGCTTGTCTTTTAATTCCATTTATGATCAACAAATCAGACTTTGTCTGCCTCTCTGGCGTACTAACAATCTCCATCCCTGCCAGGCATGATCTGAGTTTGAGTACCAAACATACCGTTTTAAACATGCTGTTTTTGTTCAAAAACTCAGATGAGCAATGTCACTCTGCACTTATGGGATCACGAAAAGAACACTTGTGGAGAATGGAGATGCTGCCCCTTTTGGTAAAGTGCCCAAACTTTTAGATTGTACAGACTATACCCTATATTGTACTAGGGTATTCTTCATTTCCAGGCAACACTGAGCTGTAGTGCTGGTGGAAAAAACACTAAAGACATGAGACTGGAGTCCTGTGTGAGAAGATAGCATTCTTGTGCATTCTGGTCCTGTTAGCCTGGACTACTTGTACTGCATTTAGATAGACTTTTGTTTATAAATATGCATATGCAAAGGCAGAGAAATAAATGTAATGACACAAAAGATCAAACTAGTATTGTTGATCCAATTAAGTGGCATTTCACATTTCTTTGCTTCACTGTCTCTACGCAGAGTTGACTGGAGTAGTTATATAGACAATGACTCAACTTGTTAAACTCTGTCTTGCGGATTAACTTTCAGTATGTGCTACTGTTTGAATATGTAACATAATCATAGAATCACAGAATGGTTTAGGTTGGAAGGGACCTTGAAGATCAAGTTCCAACCCCCCCTGCCATAGGCAGGGACACCTCTCACCAGACCAGGTTGCTCAAAGCCCCATCCAGCCTGGCCTTAAACACCTCCAGGGATGGAGCTACCACAACTTCTCTGGGAAACGTGTTCCAGTGCCTTACCACCCTCAAAGTGAAAAATTTCATCCTAATATCTAATCTAAATCTACCCTCTTCCAGTTTAAAGCCATTCCCCCTCGTCCTATCACTTCATGCCCTAGTAAAAAGTCCTTCCCCAACTCTCCTGTCAGCCCCCTTCAGATACTGGAAGGCTGCATTAAGGTCTCCCCGGAGCCATCTCTTCTCCAGGCTGAACAACCCTAACTCTTTCAGCCTCTCCTCATAGGAGAGGTGCTCCAGCCCTCTGATCATCTTTGTGGCCCTCCTCTGGACCCACTCCAACAGGGCCATGTCTTTCCTATGCTGGGGGCTCCAGAGCTGGATACACTCCAGGTGGGGTCTCACGAGAGTGGAGTAGAGGGGCAGAATCACCTCTCTTGATCTGCTGGCCCCACTTCTTTTGATGCAGCCCAGGATATGGTTGGCCCTCCAGGCTGTGATTGTGCACTGCCAGCTCATGTTGAGCCGTTTGTCAATCAGCACCCCCAAGTCCTTCTCCCTCAGGGCTGCTCTTGATCCATTCTCTGCCCAGCCTGTATTTGTGCTTGGGATTTCCCCGACCCTGATGTAGGACCTTGCACCTGGCCTTGTTGAACTTCATGATGTTGGCATGGGCCCACCTCTCATCCTCTTCTGTATGACAATAAGAAGAGAGGAAATGGCCTCATGTTACGCCAGGGGAGGTTTAGATTGGACATTAGGAAAAATTTCTTCACAGAAGGGAGTGTCAAGCATTGGAACAGGCTGTCCAGGGAAGCAGTGGAATCACCATCCTTGGAGCTATTTAAAAGACGGGTAGACCTGGTGCTTGGGGACATGGTTTAGTGGTGGTTTTGGCAGTGTTAGGTTGATGGTTGGACTCGATGATCTTAAAGATCCCTTCCAACCGAGACCATTCTATGGTTCTAAGATTTTTTTACTGTGAATGCATACGAAGTCAAATAGTATTTGGCTTACTTTCTCTAGCTGGGTGGTGCAGAAGTTGCATCACACATGGCTACAGCATATATGACCTTCTCAAGAGACAGTGCTCTTTCTGTACTGGGAGTAGTCTTGTTGCTGTGCATGTGTTGTGAACCTCAGCTGTTGTGTCCTATTGTACTTTTTTGGTTTCTGTCAGGCTGTCACTATCTTCGATGTTTTTGAGATCGGGCCTTTTGACAGCTTATCAAGAACACTGTACGTACACTGAATGTACATGTGTATCCTGTGTCCAATGAAATCAGTTATTTACCAGTATGCCTGAGGGACATAATCTTCAACAGGGGATAATTCCGTGTTAGATTGCTTGCTTTCTTCAAGAGTGATACTTCTATATGCTTCTTTTTCATTCTAATTTAGCTTTAACTGAACAACTTCTGCTCAATTGCTAAACAAAATGACCTCTTCCTCTGTGTCCCAGATTAAAAGTGAAGTTACCCTGGAAAATGTAATTTCAAAATGTTAGTTGTTTACAGATGTGTTTGTGTAGCTGAAGAATAAGCAGTGGTGATACCTCTGCTTTTTCAAGTGTAAGTCCTACCAATAAATGTGGACTTCTAAAGTATCCTACTTAACTCCTTAATCGCTTCATGGTTTTGCATCTCTTTGACTAGAAAACAGGATGTCAACATACTTAAAACATTGTTAATTTGTTTTTCAGTTTTGCATATCGATTTTCTACATGATAAACAGACTAAAGGAATGCTTGTGCATAGCTCCTATGTTCTCAAAAGCAATAATTTTATTATCCTGGAGTGGTTCATGGAAGGCACAGAATAGCATATTGGTATTTTCATCCATTGCAAAGCTGTATTCTTTAGGCTTATATCATATTTTTAACAGTAAATGAATATTACAGGAATATTACTTAAGCCAGATTTACTTACTTGCAGGCCTATGTTTAAGGCAACCCGTTCACTTGAGCAGAATATATCTGTCTTCTGTGAACTGATATATCCAGGCCTGAAAATAAAAATATGTTCCTGTGATAGTAAAGCACCCCAACCTCTACCGAACTGTGGTCTAGTTATTTTTTCCCCTGATTAAAAATGTATTTGTTCTGTTTGTTTGGCCTGGCAAGAAGAAAAATGTGCTCCTGTTCTTGAGTCACAGCACTCCTCTAAATTTAATGCCATTAAAAGATCCAGTTTGGTAATTTTTTTTTTTGTTTTTGTGAAGACCACATGTTATGTTCCATATCTCTCTATCCTTGAATGCTATGGAAGACCAGAAAAATTGATGACTGGTGTTACTTTGTACGGCCTTGCCAGAAGAGAAGGGCTTAGGGAGAAGGGAAAAAGATCACCCCAGTTCTCATGTTTTAACCAGCTCCTCTGACTGAGAAGTATTGTAACATGAAATTCACAGAATAAGTCTTATGAGATGTCTTACTGCAAGTCATTCAGCCCTTTAATCTTAGAGTGCTAAAAGATCTGAACATTAGGTTGTAGTTTGCATGGGGTTTCTCCTCTTTTATAAAGAAAACTCCCAATACAATGTCACCAGTGTTGATAGATGAGTGCTGGTTAAGTAGGTTCACTTCCTTTTAGCGGTTCCTTTTGAACCAGACCCCACAACATTGTCTGAAAGAGGTCTTATGTTGGTATTTTTGGACTCCTGTACTGTAGGTGGCCTGTAAGCTAGAGACTTAGGAGACTCATATCTGTATATTGAGTTTTTTATACCATTATGGTGTCCTTAATTGGTTGCATGGTAGTCTTTTTTTCACTAATTAGTCAGATGACCTGGGTCAATGAGGTGTTTTGATATACAAAATGGGGAACTTCTCACCCTTTACCACAGTAAACTCCATTGCTGAATTTCACAGCTTCGTTGAAAGGCACAACACTGTGTTGAACTATCCCATTAACTTTTGACTTTTTCAAAGAACAAAACCTGAATCTGAAAAATATTCCCTTGATTCCATGAATGATGACAGTGTCTAGTACAGAGCAGTTGGAGAACATCCAACATCTGTTACTAAGTGGAAGTGAACTTGATGTTCTGCTTCCTGTGTCTGTTTAGTGGAATGTACGTGATTTTGACATTAATCTCAAACTTTCGTCTCAAAGGATATAATGCAAAACACTTTCACTCTATGCAGATTACTCCATCTTCTACCATGTTAGAGGAGCTTCACAATGGTATCTGTGCATTGCCTAACGCTTAGTGATATGTTGTGTGTATGAAAAAGGAATAATTTCTATGTTCTTTGATACCAAGTTGCAGCATAAGACCATACATTAGTGTTTTCTCCTCAGTTTTGATAACTTAAAGATAACGGTATTATATCAGCAACTTGCTAAACGTAAAGTCATGAGCTCTTGTGAATGACAGAAATTAATACTCATGCTCTCTTTGTACCTATTTAGCTATTTTTTTAGCTATTTATTTTAACTATTTAGCAGAATGGGAAGAATAAGTCATTAAAAAAAAAACCCAGTTCCGTAGCTGTGTGTGGGTGATCTATCCCTGCAGCAGAAGAACACCAGTGGGAAGACTAGGATACAGATCTTCAGTCTCCCAAGTGGATTGAAATATTTTCACTTTGTTATTGTTGTCATTTATTAGAAATCCTCATCTATTAGGACATGGATTATCATAAAAGTTCAGTACTGACCTAGCTCCAATTTGTTTTTATTAATGATGGTAGAACTTATGCTATGTCTCTGAGTACTAAGAGTTTCCTCACACTTCACTTGCTTGCTTTTTTTTTTTTTTGAACTTCATAGCCATTCATCAGATATTTCTTCCTCAGTTTCTTGACAATACTCAGAGTATTGTAGAGCTATCATGGGATAATATTTAATTTAACACAAATTGTTCTTCAATTCTGAGGGAAGAGACAGAAAAGATGTCATAAGTAATGATACCTAAGTATTGTTGACTTGGTAAAGACAAAGCAAGAGTTTCCAAATCTGACTAATTGGGGTGTAGCCAGTTACAATTGCTCTAGCTGCTGCCGAGCTTTGTATATGAGGCAGTGAGGGGAGTCTAAGAATAGGGTAAGAGTCTATTTCACTAAGTATGTGACTTCACATTCTTCCCACTTCCCTGCCAAGTCTGTTCTCAGCCTCTTCATAAAAACTATAAATGGGATCCCAGCACCACTGACTCATCAGTCACCAATGTTTTTCAGTGCTGCTCTTCGGTTTTGTGCAAGAGCTGTGTGTCCTAGCACTTGCTGTGTTTGTCAATGTGCAGTGGAGAGCAAAAGAGTTGGTTCAGGAACTGTTGTTTCACACAGCAGCAAGGGATCTTCTGTAGATTTTTGGATGTTACTTCTAATAAATGCTTATGTCAGTTTCTGCTCATAACTTCATGCTCCGCTTGCCAGGTGAGCATTGCTTGAGAGTAGTCAACAGTCTTAGTTGTTTGAGTGTTTCAGCTTGGCAGATAGTTTTGAACTGTTGAACTGCACGTTCTTCTGTTGAGTTTAAAATCTCTGCACCAATTCCTTGGTGGTGTCCCCACACCCATTTTGAGAAGACACAATTCTAGTCGCTGAATTATGAGCAGGTCTTCTAGTTCAAGATCAGATTAGAGATTATTTTTTTTTAATCTACACTGTATTCCTTGTATAACTTGCTGTGCACTGTAAGCCAACAAAGTACAACTTGCCAAGAAATTATTACCTCATTTCAAGTGCTGTGATTCAGTACTGTTTAACTTGCATCTTATTTTGAATAACAGTAACTATAACTGACACTTGCTTTTTTGTTTGGGTTTTTTGTTGTTTTTTTTTTTTACTGCACAATTGTGACATGACTGGTTTCCTGTTTGATTTACAGCACTTAAATATCAAGACACTGACAGATGATGTGGTAAGACAACTTAAGTTTTGCTTTGGCTTTGCTAAGCTAATAACCTTATTGCTAATGCAATAGAAATAACCTTATTGATACAAGAAACTGTCTTAATTGTGGAGTTAATTGGCAAACTCACTAAACTGCTAATTATCTGTAACATACTCAGTGCAAGTAGCAAAAATCTATGGATGGCTTTGAAGTGTGCTCTAATCACGGGTAAATAAGCTTAACACTGGTAATTGTGCCAGTTTACATGTGGTATAGTTAAGAAATCTGTGATTGCATGTTTAATATTAAAGTTACTGAGGTTGCATGGCTAGCTTAAAGTACCATGTGTAACAAACTAACAGTTGCTTGTAAAACTCATTAATACTTGCTTCAAACAATGTTAGGTATATTCTGTGTCATCCTAACACTGTGTTTCTCAAAATTCATCTGTCTCTTGAATAGCAGATGAGGTTCTATATCACAAAGCAGATTTTTTTTTTCTTGCTGTTGAAGCTACCTATTTCATTGTCTGTACTATTCTTTTGTAGGAAAGCATAGTTTTTCTTTAAGTGGATCATTCTACGAAGTCTTTGATTTTTACCTGGGAAGTAATATTCTGTAGGCATCTGAAGATCAGCTGTTATGACTTCAGTGCTATAAAGACTTCTTGTTGAAGTACATCTGCGTATAACTGAGAGCTTAAGTGTAGAGAGTTTTATGCTAAACAACGTGCAACACACCTTTGCTGAGAAACACTGCTGTTTCCTAGCTTAGGATCCAATGGTCTGGTTATTGTTGATAAGGTGTGCAGAGTTAGTAGTGTTGAGCATATTGCCTCCACCTATCATTCCTAGACTGATTTAAATCACCTGCTATTTCTTTAGCAGAGCTTCATAGTCTGGAAATGGTTCTTAAGAAATTTGAGTCTGACGGGTTGATGATACAATCTTGATTCTATAAACTTGTGCTTTGTCTTGGAGAGCTGAGGAGATATTCGTAGTTCTCTCAAAGCAAACGTATTTTTTGGTAACCAGAAATTAGTTTTGGTAGTGTCATGTAAGGATTATGGTCTGGATGCACTAGATCTGGCTGTTTGTTTTTGTTGGGTTGTTTGTTTGTTTGTTGAAGATGTCCTGGTTTGAGGTAAAACAGAATCAATTTTGTTCAGTAACTTCGCTTCTTAGCTGGGCCTCTTCTAACTACTGAAATTAACAGCATATTGTGCAGAATGTTCACTTTTCTCAGAGTGATAAGACCAATGTTTATAGCTGCTGCCCAGGCATGGTATGCAGAGAGGCTCTTGCTTATACTTATTGCCATAACACCCAAGGCCAACCAACTTTGTTGTTTGCCCCGTTGGAAGGGCGGAAGCGAAAAACATAGTAGGGTCCCACCTGCAGGGAGGAGCGGACAGGACAGGTGACCCAAAACTGACCAACAGGGTATTCCATCCCATCTGCATCATGCTCAGTATAAAAGCGGATGGATCAAAGGGTCAGCCCCTCTTTGGGCTCTTCCTTCAATGGCCGACGTCTGAGGAGGACTCTGTTCGTCTGCCTGTGATCCCGATCCTGAATCCAGATCCGGAATCCAGTTCCCGTCCATCACCGAGTCCAGCCTGGGACTGGCCCAGTGCCAGCCGGTGTCGTGATTGTCATCTCGGGAGCTTGATACGGTTTTGTATATATTTTTCATTATCTCTTTTTATTTTATTATTAATATTTCATTAAAGTAGTTTAGTTCTTTCTAAACTCATAAGTCTCTTTTTCCTCCTCTGCCTCTCTCTGTGAAGAGGGGTAGAGGGGAGCATCTGTCGGTCCTATCTGGGGTCCCCTAGGTCCCCAGTAGCCAATTTGGCCTAAACCGCGACAGATTAATTGGCGCCCAACGTGGGGCCTCAAACCAGGACAGAAGGCTTGCTGCCTTACTGCACTTCTTTCCATAACCTATTGGACTTTTCTAACTTGTAATGGTAGTCACCATAAGTCAGCAGGTTTATTGTGTTTGTTCGAATAAGGACAAAGAGCCTGATAACTCTGTAGCAAGCAGTCTTCTTCCCAACTCCTTAAGTTTCTCGGACCGTACTGTAGGCCCCTTCTCAGACTAAAGAAACGTCACCTGCAAAGGAGTACCAAGTTGTCCATATATTTAAAATATAGATATATTTTTAAGAGGGAAATGACAGCTGTTTAGCAAAAGGCTAACAGTAAAAACCCCCACTATTTTAATGGTAGGTATTTTGTTCACTTGCAGCTTCATCATGGAACAGGAGTATGCTTTCCAACTGACACTTCTTGTCTCTCTGAGTTTTCTGTTGGTGTAGTCTTTTTGTGTCTGATTCTGGGAAACGGCTAATCGTGCTAAGTATCTGAGTCCTGGGCAACTTAAATGTCGCTCAGACCAGAGCATTTCTGCCATTTCATACCAAGCACAAAAACTGGCAAAGGTATTTTCTCCAAATTCCTTTTGCGACAAGGGGGAAAAATGTAGTAAGAGAAGACTAAGAAATTGAATGTTTAAGATGACTTGATTTTTGCAGCTTTCAATGAAATAATATATTTTGTTTCTTCTCATGGGCAATCATTTGCATGTTAAATTGCTCTCTGCTGCATCATGCTTTATAAAATATTTATATTTTATTATTCCCAGTCTGTTTCTTACAAATACAGTGTTGTATAGCAGTAACCAGGGACTTTTTTTTTTTTAATTTAGGTAAGTTAGCAACATTTTGAGAGTCTAAAATGCAGACTGATTTTCAATAGTTGAATTGTATTGGATTATTCCTGAGATGCTGATGAATTGTCTACTTTTAGTGATGAATCCTTGTTAGGTTAAGAAACACCTTATTTTTTACACAATCAGCACATGCTGCTTTCGCCTTGTTTGTTTACAAACTACGAAGACAGGAATATTATTCTTATTCCACAGATGAGTGGCAAGTAGGTATTTGAGAAATTATCTACCTGCAAGATCACTGTGGAAGCAAGCCTGTTTACTATCTCAAGTGCTCCACATTCCAACAAATGGTTTGTAGGGCTCATAAAGATTAAAAAGCCTGCTTCTTAACAGAATTTTATT
This sequence comes from Anarhynchus alexandrinus, assembly GCA_008711295.1. Classification (NCBI taxonomy): domain Eukaryota; kingdom Metazoa; phylum Chordata; class Aves; order Charadriiformes; family Charadriidae; genus Anarhynchus; species Anarhynchus alexandrinus. The sequence continues at coordinate 252,503 of VUYV01000040.1, forward strand.
AAAAAGGTATCTTATGTAGACAAAAATGAAATGTATACTGAAATTCCTTATAACATAAACTTATGTTGACTGATTTCATAGCAACTGCTGTGAAGATAAGAAAAGCTCTATAATTTCCGGTATACAGAGAAACAAGATTCAGAGTGAAATGTGTTCTACGTGTTCAAGATGTCACTGTGCATGGGCCTAAACTCTGTAACTTTTAGTTTTCTGCCATTAGTTAGATGACTTGCTCTCAAGAAAGGTAAAATAATCTCTGGGAGATTGAGTGTATTAGGAATAAGTCGTCATCTAATGAAAGGGATTCTTCTGCGTATCTTGGTTTATGCAAGTCTTTCTCTTACTAAAAGCTCTACTGCTACCAGTGAAATTTCTCATATACTAAGAAGTTAATCTTGTAGAGCAATTTGATTGTCAAAGAAAGAATATGGTTTTTTTGATCTTCTGGAGCTTTGAGGAAGAAAAAGATGTTAAGAGGTCTTTGACTCAGAATCATTGGAAATAACTTCTTTGATCTTATGTGAAGTGAGGGAAAATAGTGATTTGCTTTTACTTCCAAAGATACTGAAATATATTGATGCAACCCATATTCTCCTGTGTGTTCCCCATCCACTAAGAATAATAATTATTTCAAATGAAGACATAGGATTTGTTCAACTTTGTATTCTCCTTACTTTCTATGTTGTTAATGTTCTACTTATTCTTTGTCATTTGTCTACATCAGGGTGTTACAGCAGACTTTCATGATTCAGCTGTTGGTTTCTGTGACTAAAATGACTGGCAAAATGTCTGGGAGATAGAGCTATGCTGTAGTACTCGAGCAGACTTTTCAGATGTGAAATGGGGTTTACTGAGTATATAAATAGTGGGCAGTCAAAACGTGAACTTGAAAATTGAGGGTGGTAGTACTTTTTGTCCTACAGATCTATAAGGCGGAGTGAGAAGGACATCTAGAGAAAGAGCGAAGCTATAAGCAATACTCTATGCCTTCAGCCAGGAAATGAAGATTGTGTACCTGTATATTTCATATCAGAACTCTCCTAATAAATTGTGCCTAGTGATCATCATCAGTGTCTTTATAGTCTGGGTGTGTGTTTCTTCATGAGAATGGGAATGGGGAGGGGAAGAAAGACAACTGTTCAGTACTTCTAGTAATGCAGTTTAGGCTAAAACAGAACAATTACCTGTAATCCTGTCTTTTCATAACGAGGTATCAGAAGTAGTGTTACCTTGTTTGTGCGTTTGTGGCAAACAACACATTTCACATAGTCAGGACTTTTCTCTGATACTGGGTTGCCTACTTTCTTAGAATAAAGATTTTCCTCTAGTGCAGTGACATCTTCTAGCAATAGATTCTCCATAAACTTGTCTTGGGTGGAAGGTTTGTTGTTCACATGGTGAAGAAAACAAGTATTCCAGCTGATTGTTGCTTTGTAGCATTTTGATCTCGAGCCTTTAGGTTAATTTTTTTTTCTCTAGGAACATCCCAGAGCTTTGCACAGGGATTTGGGATAGTAACACAGGATAGCATTTTACCATTTCTGTCTTATGAAATCGGTGTAGTTCAATATGCTTTGTACAGCTGGAGAAATGGAATATGAAGAGATACAGTAGTAGTTCTGATTCTTGTTTCAAGGGCATCAAATCTGGTGGCTTCAGCCTTAATGTGAGAGGAGTTTGCAAGACTTGATTTATATGCTTTACGTGTTCCAGGCATCACTGTTCGTTGTGCTAAATCAAAGTGCAGGGATCTCAGAGCTAGTGCCAAAAACCTCAAATCCACATGGTATGGTGCAGCTGTTGAGTCGGTATGTTAGCTTGGGTCCAGAGCGATGCACGTCATGTCTAATCTGGTAAGCCCTGTCTCCAAGAATGAAAAAGAAAGAAAAAGTCAAGGAATCAAAGGCTGTGGTGGATGAAGGATCTTTATTCCTTTGTTTCCTTTTCAGTATATCATGAAGTGTACCTTCCATGGCAAAGCCACAGTACTGTGCTACTGCTTATATTGAAAAAGGATAGCTTTTTTGTGAACTTTTCTAAGAATTTTTTTCATGACTTCAGATAATGTTTCAGCTGTAAACTCCTTTTCTGTTGGTTATGATGGGCCCACTTTCATAACTTTTATATCCTGCATAAACCTAACTAATTCTTCCATCTGCTATCTGCTAATTTGGCACAGCTGCTATTTTTTTCTAAACGCTGGGGTCCAATCACTGCGGTAAATACAGTCTAAACAGTGTTTATAAAGAAATATAGCTTATGTTCATAGTGTTTGTGTACTTAACAAAATTTAGGTTGCTCAGACAGTGATGAGATATTGAATTAGGTCCACAACTTCAAGGATGGTTAGCATGCCTTTTTAGATAAAATCCTCTTGGCTAGATATGTGGACAGTGTGCATGGTAACTTCTAACTGTGGAGACCTACAAGATGTTGTACGCAAGATTTTGCTCTGAATATGGGCAATAAGAAACATGCTTTATAAGCAAAGTTAAAAATAATTTTTTAGTTTCATTTTACGAGTCTAATCTATATATGCTAAACAGCTGTTGTTAGTCAAGTTGCATTGATACCAACATTCATAGTCCAAATTATCTCAGTAAAAGTCTCATTAAACACTGTTGCAAGTTGTTCTACAAAAACCTCCTAGTATTTATTCTTTTTTTCTGGTGTTGTGCTTACTATTCCATTGCCTGTTTTGGTCTGAGGGCTTCAATCTGGATATGGAGAAGAAAGGTAAGACCTGGATGATGTAATGATCCATGTGGGTAACCTCTGCTGTTAAATCATTTCCCTTATTCCCTACGCACCTCCTCTCTGTGATCGTAAATAAGATCAGCCATGCTAGTTGATTCAGCTTCATTTGTTGGTTCCCAGGACATTTACGAACCAGAAGTGTTAGGAGCATTCCTCAGAAAATGACTGTTTTTTCCTGTTTGGGTTATTCTAGGAGTTATTGTCTGCAAATGGTTAATCACCTTCAACTGAAATTGTTCAGTTAACTGGAAACTGAGTGTAAGCAGCACAGTTTTGAGAGTTACAACAATAATTTGAATTAAAATATGGCTGAAAATTTATTGTGGTATTTTTTACATTAAGTTCAAATTCAACAATATAAAGCAATTAAAACTTTGCTTTTAAATAGAGCATCTGTGTTTATAAGAATGATACTGAATTTATTGGCTGACAAGGTATCATGCATATCATAGAATGGTCTAGGTTGGAAGGGACCTTCAAGATCATTGAGTCCAACCATTAACCTAACACTGTCAAAACCACCACTAAACCATGTCCCGAAGCACCACGTCTACCCATCTTTTAGATACCTCCAGGCATGATGATTCAACCACTTCCCTGGGCAGCCTGTTCCCAATGCTTGACAACCCTTTCTGTGAATGTCAGTTTTGTGTTAAATATGTCCTCCAGTTGTTAACAGCCTCAAAGATGTGTAGTCCTATGAGAATTCCCTTAGCAAGTCTTTTTCCCATCAGGTTTTTCTATGGACGTCCCATTCTCATCTCACTGGCTGTCCTCTTTTCCTGACAAAGGCATTGAATCAAGGCCAGAGTGAAGCATTGGCAGAACTAGGGAGTTCTTTCTGTGATCATGAATGTGGTTACACATGCACACGTTGGATTTTATTTTTTGGGAATTCCTTAATATAGCAACAGATGATCTGATGTGTTAATGGGGGGGGGAGAAAAGGGAGGGAGGATAGCAGGGAAGTAATACCTTTCATTCCTGCATGTATAGCAGCTCTGTTAGGAGGTTATGTCTTGATAAGGTGTTGAGCCAGCAATTAGTCTAGCAATAACTAATCTATTGATTCCTGCATTATATTAAGTGTGTAAGTTCCATTGACACTGTAGTCTTAGGAGAATGGTATAAGAACTCTTCACTAAGAATGAGCACAAATAAATGTGCTTTCTAGGGACCTGATCAGAAAGTGTGATGAGCCAGAAGGTTTGTATTGTGGATCTCTTTGTAACTTTGATTTTTAGATCCATGGTGTGTGCATAAAATCGCTTTCTTATTTCATAGGCTCTCAGTGGAATAATAGCCTATGAAGTAAGAAACAAATAAAACTTTGCCATTTATCCTGTGATGGTTGCTTCATTTTGGCACTTACAGCTATTTTTCTTGCTATCAGTGATTCAAATTCTGATACCCAATTTGCACTCAGTCTGAAATCAACTCTGAGGGGGTGAATGCTGCTTATCTAGACTTGTCATTTTATCTCTTCCCTTAGTACTATGTATGATAGCTTTCTATATATTTTGGGAATGTCTAGAATACCATTAATAGTTTCAAACAGTGGAGTGTATAATGCTTGATAGCAAGTTTGTGGCCTTTTAGCTCATTTGAACTAGATGATCTTAAGGGTCTTTTCCAGTATGAATGATTCTAGTAATTTAAGTAGCAAAAATTGTTCCTATGCTATGAATATCTGATCATACTGGTCAAGTGGCTATGAATGTGTTAGCCCTTTTGGGTTAAAAATAAATCTTTCCTTCTGTGAGGGAAGGAAAATTTAAGGGGGAAAAAAGAATCCTGTAACCCAACAGAGGCGAGGCTGCTGTAGCTCCATGCCCTTCAGGTCTGACCAGTAGCGAGGCTGAGGCACCTGCATGAACACATGCATGCAACACGTATGTATGTGCGTGGCAGGCCACACAGATCAACACAACTGGGACCATGGGTGTCATCCTGTTACTGTCTTTGGCTGATGAGGATGTAGCGGGAAACATGTACAATGTGAATCTCTCCAGCAGGTGGGTTCGCAAGCTCACTACCTGGTTGCTGGCCCCAGATCCCAGACTTCACTGTGGCTGGCACCCTGAGGTGGCGGGCTTGTTCCAGTGGTCATACAGAACTCCTCACTCACAGACAGACACACAGAGGTCTTTGGCAGCCGGTGGGGTCCCCTGGTCCCTCTGGTAGGCAACTCCCCTTGTGACCTTGTCTTAAGAAACACAGATGTGCACAGAGAGACAAAAAATCTCCATCAGTTGGCCAGGATTCTCCTCACCCCTGTACAAGTGAACTCCCCAGTGTCCACCCCTTAGACACAGACACAAGTGCATTTCCCAGTTGACACCCCCTCACACCCTGAGCCTATCGTCTTTATAGCAGCTGTCCAGAGCTTCCCTTGTCCCTCTTCTAGCCAGCTCCCTCTATCTCCTTCCCATACAGATACATATTCCCCCTGCTCCCAGGCCACTTCACCTTCTCACTGGCTTGTCCGGCTCGATATTTGCTAGTGATCATTTACTCGCCACCCTCACTCGTTCTGATTGCTGGCATCGTGGACACAACTGAGGTCCTACTCAAGTTGCTGGTACTTAAGTTCACTCATTCTGGTCTCTCCAGTTGCTCGTCTGTGGTCCACCTGACTCATGGCTTGGTCTTGTTCCTTACACATGAGCCTCCATACGCACATGTGCACTCAAAGTAGAGAGTCTCACCTGAGTAAATAGTTGGAAATAAAATTTAATAAGGCAAGACATACTGTGCTGGTTGTGTACAGGGCATGGCCACACAAGTGTACTAACTAGCAAACCATTTACACACAATGGGTCCTATTTATCCCCTTATCTTATAATTTTCTAATGCTTGTTCCTCTCCAAATCACTGAGATACATCCTTTTTCCTTACTTCCCTTAGGCATCTCAAAATAAGCCATGCACAATCCCAAAATGTTTTTCCCTTTCATCCCATAATGTGTCTTATACCCCTAAGGAGTAACACCCCTTGGTCTGATAGGTGCTCTGGAGAGCTGATCATGTTGACTCATGGGGTGGGTGTCAGACCTGGACCACAGGGCAGAAGCTTTGCTGGGAGGAGCCTGGGCAGCAAGTCCCTTCCTGTGAATCAATAATTTGCGTTCCTCCCATCTGCTATTGTGCCCCTGTGTTCATCTGGGCTTGTGGAGATAAGCCTTTGATGTGCTAAAGGGTCCTGTGATGAGTTTGGGAAGAGACAGGTAAAAGTATTATTTGGGTTCCACCACCCACCATTGTCTTTCTGTGCTCTTTTGTTTGCGTGCAGAGGAGCTTTTTAGCACATATCCTTAAGGGACAGTTCTTTTCTTTAGTCTTGATCCCACTGCATGCATCTCCTTTCCTCTTGTCCTTCATAAAGATAATGGGGACTGAAGAAATCTTTTGATATGTCCTACCTGTGTCAGTTGCTTTCTTTCAGGTAATTTCTTCAATGTAGCTGTGTTTAAAAATATTCATTAGAAATTAAATCCCCATGGGATTTGAATATTGCTCTGACAATACTACCTTTGAAATAAGTGGTCACATTTTCTTGTACTACTAGTAATAAAAAAAGGGCAGCTCAGATCTCTTTGGCACTGCACGCACAATTTTTTTATATTTGAAGTCATGTAAGAACTTCATTATTCATTTACATATCTTGTCTGTCAAGTGATTATTGAGAAAACTTTTCCCTGTGATGCTGTCAGCACTGTTACTGTGTTGATACAGTAACTTGCTTGCACCTCATACACTGTTAGAGCTTGTCAGTAGGATTTGGCTGCTGTAATTCTGAAGCTGTAGTTTCACAGAGCTTTGTGATGGAGCGGAGTGGTGGAAGAAACACTGCTATAAGAGAGTTTTAAACTCTTACAGTGTAGAGTGTCTATTATAGAGTTTCTACCAAGGCTCCCAGGGAATCTTCAGGCTGGTAAATGTAAAACGCTACTGAAAAGCGGTCTTATGGTAACTCATGTCCACGTGTTGACCATGGTTCACTTTTCATTGTGTTTCAGTTCTGATGTTAAGAATGTGAATGGGCAGAATAAAGTACATGGCTTTATAGATGTTCCAGTCGCTGGTGGTAGGAGGCATAAAGACATAAAAGCTAAAATATATGCAAAAACATCATTGCTTTAAATTCAAGTTTATGAGAAAAGACTCCTCATGCCTTTCATGCCGGGGCATCTAGTCTTAGGAATGAGAACTGTGCGAATTATATCTTTAATAGCTTCTCTGTTGTCCTAGTTAATTTTTGTTTTATCTTTTCTCTCCTTTTCCTCTTCTCTCCCACCTTAAGAGACAAAACCACCCAGACCAAAACCCCTGCCTTTTGATCAAAAAAGACTTAAGACTGTCTTGGTTAGTTTTTGCTAACAAAATAGTAGTGTGTCTGTGTTATTTCTAGAATTAGGCTTACCTTTGGATAGGAAACTCTTCCTGCCTTCGAAGTTTTTTTTCCTTTCCAGAGTTAACTTTTCTTTTTAGTTACTTTCACTTCTCCTTTCAATATCACATAATTTTAAAACTGAAGACCACTATTCAGCTTATATTGTGGATATTGTGGATACATGGGCAGTTCTTTTTTTTTTTTTTTTTACAATTTTGAGGTGAATTTTTTTTAATGAATATTTTTGCAGTATTTTTGTACTTGGTATTTAATTATTTTAGTATTGTTTCTTTTTAGATTATGTATCTGAAGTACAGTTTTCCTTGTCTTTGGTAATACTGCTATGATGATAGGAATAGATTGTTGTTTGAATTAATGAGCAGGATAGAGATTCCCTGTTAGTTTTTTGTTTAGTGTATTAGAAAAAAAAAATCTAGCTTTCTCCTTTGAGTGCCTGGAAAGATTTAATTGCTCTCTATTTTCTTCTCACTCCTTATTGCCTTTGAACTCTTAACTCTGGTTAAGCCACTCTGAGTTCCATCAGTGCATCAAAACAGATACTAGTTTGGAGAATTTCAGAGACTTTACTGTGAAATACTTTGTATCGAGACCATATGAAGCACTTTATTCTTTGGTTAATTTTAATGTTGGCCTTACAAAGACCTTAAGGGAAAAGTTTGTCCCTTTAAAAAAATTATTGTCCTAAAGCACTGTTCCTGTATGGATCTGTATGTATTTATTGGTAAAATAAATACAAAAAGAGGGCGAACATCTTTAGAAAAGATAGAAGGTCAAACCTGCTTTAAACTGCAGTGACAGTTTGTATCAAAACTAACTTTAGATATTCCCCGTTGGTTAGCCTGATTTAAAATGTTTTTCATGTAACATGGAAGATTATTGAACTATATTTTTTGCCGTTTCCTCCTGTATGCAGTTGGATCGCCAGCAGCACCAGTGGTAGATTTCATTACAACCAAGCAATGAAATTTCTATTCTTCCTGTATAGTGCTTTCTGTGGACCATGAAATTATTCGCACGTATGGAATATTGAGAGGTATTAACTTTTTGAAGCACTATCAATGTATAATTCAAAAGAGAAGTGTATGTAGAATACCCACACTGTACTGCTGTGCAGGTCTTGTGAATTTCCTTTTTTTAATCTATGGAAATTTTATTTTTAGGCTGCATTGTTTTAAATTATTTGAAGTGATTTGTTTGACACATGTTTAAATGTGCTTATAATCTGAGTATCTCACTTTGTGTTACGTGTTCTGCCTGATCAAATGTATTCCAGGAGTGTGCTTCCCTCCTCTAGAACAAGTGGTATAGGATTTGGTGAATACGGGGAATATGAATGTTATGGCCTAATCTGTAATGCTGCAAAACATCTACTATACACATTTGAAGGAGCTTAAAAACAAAGCATCAACTACAAATGTGAACAAGTGAAAGGAAGTGAAATACACCTTTTCAAGGATGAACTGGCTCTCATCCCTGGGCTGGTGCTGCCTGTTCCTAGTGGTGCAAGAGTAGCTCTGGGACTTCCGTGGCAGAGACTGGGATGGTTCTGCCTGGCTAGAACTGTTACTGCTGCTGCTGTGTGGAGCAGGGGAAGGAAGAGGGGACACTTGGGGAACAGGGACTGTAAGGAAGTGGCTGAGATTTTTCAGGAGAGGTGGGTAAGAAGTAAAAACCTAATTTAGTCAATTCTCTGCTGACTGAACCATGGGCTGAAATCTGATATTTCAGCCAAAGTGTCTTACCTCTACCCATGCTTCAAGTCTGCATACGAAGAATCTTCAAATATAATGGTTTGCTTCTTAGGTTGTGCACCACTTGATAGTGAAGAGTGGGGCATGGAGAAGCTAGTGGCTAATGCATTCTTTGGAGCAGGTGTACTACCTGTCATCGGTGCTCTGTGAAAGCCATTGTTTGAGGAGAAAAATCTCATATAATGTGATTTTTTTTTTTTTTATTTTTTTTTATTTAAGATTCCAGTCTAATCATTGCAGTCTGCAGTCTGGCTTCATCCTCCCATGGTTGCCATAGACTTCTGATTTTAAAAACAGGAAGGGAAATTGCTGTCTGGTCAAGATGCAAGATGGTTTTTGCCACTGATGACTCTGTACTTCACTTCCAATGATGTTACCCTCCCTTTTGCTTTTGTTGCATTCTCTTTCTTCCTGGGTCTTGCCTATGTAATTATTCCTGTAGAGTGTGCTTTCCTCATTGCCTGCTGGTTTGATGTGACACTGAAGGGTCCCATCATCCATGCTGAGCTCTTTTATGTTTATGCTATATTAATTTTCTGCTTTTGCATGTTATACAACCATCTGTTTGTGAGTGGCTTACAATCTATTTCTATGTTCCGAAAACTGTTCCTTTTCAATTTTGAACAGGAAGAATTAAAGTCTTTTTGTTCTTCCTCTAAACCTCTCTTCATGGATGTCTAATAGTCAATTCTTGCTCTGACTAGAGTGGAACACTTGTACCCAATTTGTGCTACTAATTTTCTTTGCTCTCTCTGATCTTAATTCCACAGGCGCTATAATAACTTTACTTGTTATTTAGTTCAGTAACTTTGATGTACTTATTAAGTGGTATCTCGAGATACTTATCTTCAAGATATATTGAAGCCTCAGAATATTTTTGCATAGCATTTCAAAGATGTAAGTCTGTTGATATGGTGGAAATCTTGTCCAAAATCTCATACATTAAATGCTACCGTAACTTTCTTCTGTGTTGACAACTGTAATATTGCTGTTCACATCTGTTCAAAAGGCTGCTACAAAGATGATTAAGATTTAGCACATCTCATTGAGTATGTCAGCTGCTTTTGTGTTCTGTTGGTCCTTGCCCATATACATTAAAACACACAAGCTCTTAACAATGAAAATGTTTAAAATCTCCCTGAGTAAGTCTTTATTGAAAAATTCATAAATATCTCGCCAGTAAAAAAAACCCACAACCCAAACCACTTTTCCAAAGAATTCTTTATTTTGGCTTTTTGAAAGGATGAAGTCAGAGTGGTTGTCTTGTGTTGATGATAAGTCCTAAGGATTATTCATGAAACCATGAGTGTATCCTCCTTAACGTTAATAAAGGAACTGATGGTTTTTATGCTTCTCCTAAAAGAATTTTTAAATAATTGGAGCACAAAAAGGCACTAAGTTTTGGATAACATAATCCAAATAAAAAATAAATAGAAATGTCTTAGTTATGCTAGCTTGTCTTTTTATTAAAAGTAGTTTCTTTGCATATCTGTATATTCTATTACAATGTCAGGAGTACAGCTGTCTGAGTAACAAAAAACATTTTAAAACTATGCTTTTGGTAAATAAGCCTGCTTTTTCATATTCTACATGTAATGGTTGGGAAGACCTCTTCATAAATTGGTTTTGTAGATATCTTTTTCTCCAAACTTTCCATAAAATTCTCATGTTCTGCATGATTTCTCCATAATGTAATGGGATTCTGGTCTGTTAACTCAAGTGCAAAGGCAACTGACTGTTATATGTATCTTTAGGAAAACCCTTTAAAATAAGACGGTTAAATAACAGGCAAGTAACAACAGAAAAATAAGGATGTTTAGCTTCCAAGAGCACCCATCTTAATTAGGGTTACAAAGAATGGAAACAGCATGTGATATGTTATACCTTTTCTGTTTTCAGTTGGATAGATTTGCCAGTATAAGAATTCCAGGAAGTAAAAAGGAAAGACCTCCTCTGCCGCATATGAAGCAGTCGTATTCTACAGATTGGTCATCCACACCTATGGATGTGGAGGATTTTGCTCCAAAACCCCTGTCAGAAAGAGAAATCATAGCGATGTTTGAAAAAATGATGGTAAGAGTCTTATGCTGATTTCTTTGACTTAAAGAATGACATGTCTAACTGACAGGTGGAGCCTTCTTTTGTGTATGTGTCCTGATCTTTACCTGAATTATTAATATTGTTGTTGTTGAGAGTTGTAATTATGTGGTTTTTAGGGTGTTTCTCACAGGATGAAGTCTTTGAATTATTTTGACAAGATTTTGCTCCAAGTATATTTAAAATGGAAACTAAAGGTTTCTAATTATTATGAGTGAGATTATGCAACAGATTTTGAGGAGGAACAAGAAATGGGGAGTCCTGCTGTCTTTCAGGATGACCTGAAACTTTTACAAAGGGATTTTATGCCTTTGGACGTCACAACAGGGTTTTGCTCTGAACTTATATGCTTTATCACTCTTGCACAAAAAAAACTTAAGGTTCTTGCCTCCAAAGCAGCACTTGTCTGCACATGCAGTCTCAAATTTGCTTCCTTCCTTAGCTGTCGTCATTGCTGTGCTACAAAAAACTACTTTCTACTTCCTAGAAAAACATCATTTGGCACTGGTACCACCTCAATAGGTTGAGGTTTTTTGTCATGGTGATGATGACAACATTTTGGGCAATTGAAAACTAAACGTGGAATGGCCACGAGAGGAGAGTGACTGCAATCTGAAGAGCACAGGAATACGTTAACAAGGAGAGTGATGCCTAGATTATTATTTCTTTCTTTGCCTCACAGCAAGTGACAAGTAACTCATAAAACGCAAAGGGACTACCAGGGGCTGGGGTGTGGAGAACATTAAATGTGCTATGAGACAAGTTCCTTTATGGAATTTGTAATTCCTGGTACTCAATAAATTCAGTTTAGTTTTGAAGATGCTTTTGTAGAACTGTTGAGAGCTATGACTGAGAGATAGGATTCAGCATTTTCATGGTTAAGATGATGAAGGGGAGGACTAATTTACTGTGTTATCAACTTTTGTATTAGTACTTGTTCTCCCTGGTCCATTTTTCTTGGTATACCTTGGTGTTTAGGATAATTTTTTTCTGTTAAGAAATTTCACTGTGAGTAATAGTTGCCACTACTCACATTGCATTAGGAAGTGGGAGAGTCTTTTTATAGAACTTGAAGGTAGTCCCCCCTGTGCACACGCCCTGCTACATAAGTGTAAGTTGTATTTCTTTACCATCCCACAGAGATTCTGGTATAGGACAGTGTGTGATGTTGAGACTATGCCATAAAATAATGGAAACTCTCAGTAAATCCTCAGGAACCTACTGTTGTGTGTCTAGGTAAACAGAAATGCTTATATCCATGGATCCTGAAGGAATTAATTCCAATTTTATAACTACTTTGCAAAAATGTGTTAAAGTAATGATGATATCTTGGATAATTTGAATGCTTTCCTAGTTTCGTTGAATAACAAAGTACTTAAACTGTCTTTGATAAACTACTTTATCAGTGTTATTTTAGCTATAACATGTATTACAGAAAGGATTCTTCAAATTATCCACACTTGAATGGACTGGAATAAAGCTAGTTTAGTCACAGTAGATTACGTAGCTAATTATATATTGTAGCCTCTAGTTTGCTGTTCAGATCAAATTAAGTGATTTGGTGGGGTGGGGTGGTGAACATTTTGAATGTTGTAGCCAGGCTTTTAGAGGTAATTTTGCACAAAATAAAAATAGTCAATTAGTTAGTACTGAAGGGAGCAGTTTCTAAATTCACTGAATGTGTTGCATTATACTTTGAGTTTTCCTGGATGCCTATTGATTTCTTCTCCCAGTGGTATCCTTCCTTCTCACACTTTTATGTAGTAGTATCCTGTGTGGTTTTGATGGCAAAAATTATGAGAGAGTCCATAAAACCAGACAGTTAAAGCCAATAATTAACTATCATTTAGCTCCTTTCATTTCTGTTAGTGCTACTAGGAAAATATGCATGTAAAATGACTTATTCTTATTTTCCAAAGAGTTATTGCTCACCTGTAAAGTAACTTAAAATGATTTAAGAAGAAATAAAAGAATGGAGTTGAAGTATTTTATAAACTAAGCCACATCTGATGCACCCCTTGTATCTCTGAATGCTTCTAATCTGTATAAATCAATTGCTTTAACGATGTTTTATTTGCTAAAAACAACAAAGAAATTACTTATTACTGCACACCCAGACAGGCTATTTCCTATAAATAAACCTGCCGTTACATCTAGGATTATGGAATATAGTTTGTACTCAGAGGTTTCTTACTTCCCTTTTTTTTTTAAATGTGATTAAAAGTTGATTTTTTTTTTCATGAAAAACAAGCCCTTTGTTTTCTCTTTCTTATTTAAGTTCAGCAGTTATTTTTCAGAAAATGTAAAAGAGCAAGTCTGAAAGAAGTGCAAAAACTGCTTTAAACAGAAGAATGAACTTTGCAGTAGCTACAGGCTAATATGAAAAGCTTTTTCTGTTAGTTTTCCCTCACCCTTAGGTAGGATATACATGCATTTCAGTGTTGTTATGAAAAAAAATTACATGTGGCATATTGCAGGCAAGGTACTGAAGATGTGATCACTCTCAGAAAACATCAAGAAAGACCTAGTCGTATATTTTTGTGAAATTTAAAATTGAATACTTTGGTGGTTTCAGTGTTTTTACATTTCTGTTTATGTAGGTTTTAAAAATACAATTTTAGTATTAAAGAAAATACAGCTACCTTTATCAAATATACATGTAAAGTATATTTTCATTTGAAGCCAGTATTGCTATGCAATTGTATTTCTGTGGAAAGGAATCCTGAGGCACAGTGTTCCAAAGACATTTATTGAAACTTCCAGAAAAAAACAAATTTATCTGGTAATGTCAAGCTGGACTTGATTATAGTAATTTATAGTATGGGTTGTCGTGTGCGTATCTCAACAGATGTGTTGCCTGGTAATAAGAATAGTCATAAATATGTTGTTGTGCATTTAATAAAATGTAATTAATTAAACTGAAATATTACATAAAATGAGAAATACCTGTAACAAGATAAGATAACAAATGAAAGGCTAGAGGGAATACTAACACTGTAAGTGTTTTTTGCAATCTGACTTGATTTCGATTACCTCTTCTCCCTCCCCCCTCATTTTTAAGCTAAGGAAATGTCTTAGATAAGGCATAAAGATTTTTGAGCAGTTTTTGAGAATTTAAAGTTGTAGTATTTTTCTGACTTTGAAAGAATTTGTTATTGAAAAAATATTTAAAGAAGTAAATTGAAAAGAACCTCCTTATCTGTTCTTATTTTAAATGCCTCGCAGTCCCCAAACCATTATGTCCAAAACCATATATCAATGTCAGAATTCACTGATGAATTATAGAAGTCCTAGCTAGTTATTTAATTAACTGCTAAATGCTTGACCATTACATTAAAATATTTAGATTGATTTGTTGTGTAGCTGCTTTAAATTTTTAGGTTTCTGCCTGACCATTTAAAAGCATTCTTAACAACCTTCCTGTACCCTTTTTTTGAGCAGATGATTACTCTAGGTTTTTGATTTTGAAATACTAAAGACACTACTTTTTGTGGTTGATTATGTGTACTTTCTCATCTTAAAAAAACTGCAGTGACTTTTGTGAGCTTTGATAGAGACAGGTAACTTTAAATATCTCACTTTTTTCCAAATGTTGTATACACACACAAAAAAAAATTTCCACTTTTTTGTGTCCTGGAAGAAAATGATCTCTTTGCATAAGAAGTATGATCTGAACAGTTTTTTTTAATGTATGTGTATTTAAGCCTGTGGGTTTTTTATTTTTATTTTTTTATTTTAGTATGGATATTTGAGTCCGTGCAGCATTTTTGGATCACACCAGGTTTCCCATCATTAAGTAAATCATAGTAGTTTCTTGTTTTGTTTTCATCCAAGAAAATCTAGAAAATGCAGCATGGTCTTTCAAGATAATGTCCCTGACATTTGATTTAGTATGAGGCAACTTTCAAAACATTCAGGAATATGCGTGGCCTTATGCACTGCTAGAATTTTGGTTTGAGCATAAGCAAATAGTTTCTCTATGAATTTTTTGATCAAAGGAATGCAGTATTTTGAAGAACAGAACTATAAGAAAATATTGAAGTACGTGTGGCCTCCTTTCTTCCAGCTTGTTTAAACAAAGTTGGTTTGCATTTACTTTCAGATGTTGGAAGTAACACGAATATGCAAGCTAGCTGCCAAGGAGGCAAAAGATTATATCATTACTGCTTGAATGAAAGAACTTTTTACAACATGCACCCTGTACTTATTTGATACTGAAAATATCAAATAATAAAATAGTGTATCTATGGTATCAAATATACAAATCTGATACTGTAAATACACTATATAGGATTAACTAAATAATAAAAATACTGATATAACTATAATTTAATAAATTATAAGTAATAATTTAAATGCATACTAGACTGAAGAGAGGAACTTTTTCTAGTCCTTCAGGAAAGGAAACAGTAACATTTGGGGGGTGGGAGGGAGAAATCCAGAATCTACACAAAATTGCCTTAATTGTACTTTGAAGAAGTTCAACTTAAGGGCTCAAGCATTTCCTGCAATGTCTTCTCACAGCTTGGATTTATGCAAAACTCTAAATGTTTCTAGGAACTGTGCTTGATTCTGTCCTATTCGATATGAAAACTAGCAAAAGACGAGGAAACATAAGTTCCAGTGTAGTATAAAATTTTGGACTTTAGTTTTTTCCTTTTTCTTAAAATTCTAAGGTTATGAGTTTGCTTGCTGTTTGTCTTTGATTTCTGACTAGGTGAAATAGCTTTGATACCAGGATGGTTACCCACTGATTTTGTAGCATTCTCCTGCCAAAGCTGGTGGGGATTCACCTCATGAGTCTCAGCTGAAAATAAGTGCAGCAATTTTTGCTAAGCTTGGGTGACCATAGTAATGCTGTATGTTCTTGTATGTGTGTGTGCCTAAATTGTTTCTTAAAGCTTTTATTTTGTGTGTGGGTTTTTGGTTTTCTTTTTTTTTTTTTTACCTCCAGCATAATAGGAAATGTCATTTCTCACAAATGTAGCGCTGATTACAATGATCAGAGCACTTCTAGGCTGGAACAGTAGAAGTCCCTGTGTCAGAAATGTCAATGAATAGCTGCTGTATGCCTTTGAATGTGGTTCTGCATCTGCTTTTTTTGACTTCTGGGTTTATGTTGGAATGAATGAATTGTGATGGGGTTTTGACAACAGTTGAAGGTGTTGATTTAATGATCAAATTGTCACAATTTACCTATTGCAAAGGTGAATATTATTTTGTGAACTGCTCTCAGGGCAAAGCAGATTCTGCTGCCCAGGATTAAGTGTTTGGGAATGGAGGAACAGAATTATGGACCAAATGATATAGCTATCATTGAAAAGATTGTTCTAAGAGACCGGTTTGAGTACATTTAGAAATGTTTTAGGACGTGTTAAATAACACTTTTCTGTAGTTTATTGCGCATGTGTGTGTGAAACTGTAGGTGATTTCTAAGAAGAGATTATGCTAGTAATGGTTGTGATGTGCTTGTTTATCCTGGCATAGTTGACTTTTTTATTTAGTCTGAGTTGCTAGGGAAGATGGATAAAGATTTTTATGGTTTTGAGCAACTTATGAAAACTATGAAAAGCTGTTTGTATAACAGCCTTCAGTTGCTCAGGTTCATATTTTGGTGTATTTATTTTTTAAAATCAGTCTCTTATAGTTAAACAACTGTGTTGCTAAATGACATGTAAAACTTCCCCCCCCCCCCTTTTTTTTTTCCTTCTCATTCTAGGAAGATATGAATTTAAATGAAGACAAGAAGATGCCATTGAGAGAAAAAGATTTTAATACCAAAAAAGAAATGGTGATGCAATATATTAGCACTGCTTCAAAGTCTGTAAGTAAATTTCTCTGAAGACATAAAAAATTACATAATGTTTACATTATTTCCTATTGGTAAGAAAAAGCAATGCATGCATATTACATTCTTTTGACTAACGTTTTTTCTCATAGTCACAAACATTTTTAAAGGGCACTATCTCATTATTTTACAAGCTGCAATGAAAGATATTCATTTGTACTTGAGGTGTATCTTCTGTATACAGAACAGCATTATTTTTGGTAAAGGTATGGCTATTGATGGAGATGGAAAGATTCTGTGGAAAACTTACTGGAAAAATTTTATGTGACCCTTTTTTCTTTTCTAGCACTTTTTAAAAAGAATTCCCTAACTGATAAGCCTTTTTAATACTTGACTTCAGTACAGAATTCATGTTGTGATGCTATGTAATAGCTGATAATGAAAGTGTTGCACACGAGCTCAATTAGTGTCCATTTTTTATTTATTGTGATAATTACTGGTTGTTGTAGAGAAGTGGAAAGAGTTGTGTACTGGGCAGTTTAAGGATTAAGTTGGCATAAGAAGAACTACTCTAGTTTTTGTAAGGTGGGGACTGACTCCAGTGCTAAATGCTGCAGTGTTAGTATTGTCCTCAGACCTTTTGATTGTTTTAGAATTCATATATTTGATTCTTTGACTCTCACTGCTCCATGCATGTAGAGATACCAGTAAAAATTGCCCATATATAATTATAACTAAATACTGAGAAAAGAAGACATTAAATATAGTAACTTAAATGAGGTATTTATCTTATTGTGTACTTTAAATTATGTACCTTGTTAGTGTAATGCTCTAGCACTTTTAGGAAAGTAGATGCCTAGTGCAGGACCGAACTCTCTGGAGATTGTTTTATTTAAGATAAGCTTATCAAAGCTACTGGTCCTTCTATAGCATAAAAATTCCTTAGTACCGGAAGATTAGGAGGTCGAGCCCGTTTTTCTTTTTTTAGATATACTTCATGGGAAATCAGGAAACCTCAGCCTAGTAAATCTCACATTCTTGAAGTTTCTTAGCCCAAACCAGCGTGTCAATGGTTATATGTTGTTGACACCCCTAGCCTCCACACACATTC
Source organism: Anarhynchus alexandrinus (assembly GCA_008711295.1). Taxonomy (NCBI): domain Eukaryota; kingdom Metazoa; phylum Chordata; class Aves; order Charadriiformes; family Charadriidae; genus Anarhynchus; species Anarhynchus alexandrinus. The sequence continues at coordinate 270,420 of VUYV01000040.1, forward strand.
TGAGACCTCAGTTGTTTGATCTAAAAAGTAATGTGACAGTAGGACATGGCTGGCTGTGCAGAGTGGCTGCATCCACACCTATTGCTGGAATGTTAGCACCACGATGATCGCGATGTTAAGACTCTCTTTCTCAAGAGAAAAGTTTTCACGTTAGCTCTTTACTTCCTGGCACTTAAAACTTGCAAAGAACTGAAGCCTATAGCAGAGTAGGTTTCATTGATCCTTCTTTCTGAGTGCCATTTACAATAAATACTTTTTTTTTTGTCTTTGGTTGTCATCACACTTGTTTTTTGGCAATGGAGCTTCTTGCACTATGCTCAAAGCAGCTATACAGGATAGTCTTTTGAAGAGTACAAGTGTGTCTCTTTCCCCAGGGTAGTGATTTGTTTCCACATGCTGTTGTCTCACATGTTTTCAGAAAGCCCCCAACAGTTTTACCCCTTCTGCTGCCAGCCCACCAGTCCCCCTTTCTGCTGTGGGAGATCACTGAAGACTAATTCATGCAGGGAAACTCTTGTCTTTGCTGAACTCTGATCTTGCTGTTGTGTCCTTACTGGAAATGGCATTCACTCATTGTATAACTGGGAGGAGCTGTTTCTGTGATGCATCGATTCAGCTGTTTGATACAGTAGCACTGCAGACAAATTCAGCTTAGTGCTGGAGCTACTGGGATGGGAAACTCCTTCCCTTGCCCCTGCAAACTCTTTGTTCCTGGCAGGCTCTTTCATGCCTCAAATGCATTGGACTGTCCAAGTGCCTTCTCAGTCTAGAGAGAGTAGCACACTGCATGCCCAGGGTACTCGGCTAAATTTTGGTGTACTTTGACTTGATGAGTTTCCTACTTTTTCAGAAGAGCTGAAGTGCCATATAGCTACTGAATATTATGTACAACTGACCCCATCCAAGGTGTCTGTTTCTACAAGTGATACTGCAGTAACATCTTTTGATAGTTCATCCTTCTCAAACTTTAAGGAGACAAGGACTAAGCTGTGTTGTGTTGGGACAAATATCTTCATTTGCAACTGCTATACAGAGTACTAAGCAGGTTTCATTTAAAGAAGTTAAGAATGTTTAGAATGAATCCATCACTTCAGGACTCAAAGTTACTTAAAAGTAACCAGAGTTCTACTGACGTGCATTGCCCAATACTCATTCATTTCACTCCACTTTGCTTAGAGACTTCTTAAACAGTTGGCTGAAAGCATGCTTCTGTATATATGTCTGTATATGTTTGTCTTTAAGTATGCTGTTACCATCACTCTTTACAACATATTGAGGGGATTCCTGTAGAAATATTGCTTAGAATAAACAGTCTTGGGGTTTGGGATGCTAGTAGTGCTTACTGAACATTTGAACGATAGCAAAAATTGTATGCTTGGAAGAATTCTGCTCAAGTACTTCAATATTCTGCTAGTACTTTCTTGTTTTCTTGTAATGTATAGTGTTTAGATGAAGCCTTATTTCTTCCCTTAAAAACATTATCTTAGAGATGTATATCACATATTTTTTAAACCATCATGGCTTGGAAATCTTGAATGAAATTTCTGTCTGCTGTTGTGTCATGTCTTGTTTATCAGGAAACAGTTGGAGAAGGGAACAACAGTTGTCTTTAAAGGCTATTTGCGTGAGTGTGAATTCTCATCTACCAAAAGCAGTGTGGTCCTGATTGTTGTTAGAGATTGTTATATCCAATGTATTTTCTGTGTTTTTATAGTTGTTTGTATGTATTATGATTATTTGAGGTTAGAAACAGGGTCACATTTTTAAGTGCTATATAAACACATACAAAGATGTTCCAGCTTAGAAAAGTTTTAAAAATCAATTTCCATGTTATGGAGTTAATACTCAAGTGGAAATAAAAGCAGCATTGCTATAATATTACTCTCCCATAAGTTTTGCTGTTCTGTATGTTGAACACACACAAACTGGGTTTTTAAAGTGAGTTTTCTTCACAAGATTTCATTTTTGTTGTGCAGCTTACTCCCTTGCAATGTTTTAACTGAATTAATTAATGCTGACTTCATACTGCATCTGCTCACAGACCAGTTGTTTTTCAGTTGAGCAATTAAATTTCTAGAGGCACTGATGCCTCGAGATATTTCCTGTTTCTCAGTTAACTTGAGCATTTTAAATTTAAGCAGCTTTCCCATGCAGAAATGTAGCTAATATAATCAGTTTCACAATTGGTACCAAATGCAGCTCTCGTTTTATTTAAGCACTGGCAGATGTATCATATTCTTATGTTGCAGAACCTTGATGTAACTATGAATAAGTGGTACTTGGTACTGTGCGTATGTTGTACAGACATTCACAGTGTATTGGCATCTTTCACACAGGGTAGGAAACTGAGTCTGAAAAGGGGTGGCTGGTTACTGTCTGGATATTGATCTGAGTCTCCATTGCTTGTGACACTGTCTTCAGATGGGTCAGATGAGACTCTCTGAAATGTCATTCTAGTGAATTCTTATAGTCTGGCCGGGCTCTTGTCCCATGTGACATTTCCACCACGCACATTGCTATTGATTATATTAAATTACTTGCAAAACATATTCTAACCATCTTAACTCTATGTCCTGTCCATATGACTGTCCTATATGACTGTTTTTGCATCAAAAGAAAGCAGTTTTACTGACTATTTATAAGTATCTTAGTTATATCCAGCTTGGTCGATTTTTACAGCAGAAACTGCTGGGGGAAGTCACTGGAAATGACAGATTCTCCACCCGGGGTATTAATCCATATGCTTAGGCATACAAGTAGTGCTTATCAACTAGTCTATGCACAGCAGGAGCTGCCAGGAGAATTTCTAGGACTTTTTGAAATTTCCAACTGGAGAGCTCTTGTAACATATAGTTAAATACTTTTGTCTTGAAGGTTGCTAGGGGTTTGTTTGGTCATCTTGTCTCTAGTCAGCCCATTGTCTCATCTATGCAGAGACCAGCAGGGAAGATCTGGGATCTGTATGTGCTGTATATGCATACAGGCACAACCCTGATCCCCTGTTACAATGCAGTTGTAACAATTCCCTCCTTATATCACAATTGTAACTTAAATTCCCCTAATTGTGCCTCAGGGGTATATATTGCCTAGTCTTAAAACCTTTGAGGATTACTGTAACAGGATGGATGTGCTCAGTATATAAGCTCATGAATAACCAGGTAGTCGCCAGTTCCCCAGTGAATTTGTAGTGTTTTGGGCAACTTATGATGTAGTAGCTTTTACCTTTCGTGTTTTATCAAGTCTGATATTTAGTTCTTAATATTTAGAATGCTTTTTTGTTTTATTTAGGATCTTCTACATTTGGCTTGGAGATTCTCTCCAGTTGTGTTTTTTTTTCATTCCTCTTTAGATATAGCTGTGTCAAAGCTGTAGGGGAGCTGAGCTTTCTTGCCTTATGGAAGTGCAAGTAATTATACCATCTTGGTGAGGTTTGTGGAATAAATTTTCCAACTAGATGTTTTTTGAGGAGGTGGTATTCAGTTTCTGGCATTACCAATGCATACTGTTAACTCTTGGACCCAGTGAATATCTGAAGAGATTTAAGTAAGTTCCCTTGTTGCAGGCCCTTTCTGACTTGAGTATTATGTGGCTATGAATTAAATGCAGCACATGAAAGAAAACTGAAAATATTGAGTTTCTTTTTGTTTGTGGGAACATTTATTGTTATTGATTTTTGTTTTCTCTGGGTTTCCTAGATCTCTAATTCTAAGGTTCCCCTCAACTCTAATCCCTTCCTGGTCATCTCATCTACTATTTTGTGGAACATAGTTATTGGAAGTGACTCTCATATTTAAACAAATAGGGATCTCCATCAGTTCAGAGGCATGTTTGGAATGACATTCCATGTTTTAAGTGTGGTGTACCAAAACATATCATGAGATGCTGTATCTTCAGGGTGGTTCCTGGCAGTAGTCTTTTTTTGGCATCTGGAATATCTATTTCTCAAGTCTGAGGAAATATAGTTGGAGCAGAGAGGTAGTACAGCCTCTAATAGCCCTCCAATATTCCCTTATCACAGATTCATGGAATAGAATGATTGAGGCTGGAAGAGACCTCTGGAGATCATCTTGTCCAACCCCTTATCTAGTCCATTTTTTAATAACTCCCATAAAGGAGATTGTACAGTCTGCCTGGGCAACCTGTTCAGTGCTTGACCAGCATCATGGTTAAAAAAAAAATAAGGGGGGAGGGGCGAAGTTTGTGTTTATGTCTTATGTTTAACTAATTTCCTGTATTTCAATTTGTGCCTCTTGTCCTTTCACTGATAGGGTTCCACTGAGCCTTCTCTTGGGGCTAAACAATCCCAGTTCTATCAGCCTCTCCACATATAACAGATGATCCTTTGTGTCCACAGCCCTTTCTGGACTTATTTCAATATATCCATGTCTCTATCATGCTGGGAGCCCAGAACTGGCCACAGTATTCCAGATGTGTCTCACCATCGCTGAGCTAAGGGGAAGGATCATCTCCGTTGACCAGCTGGTGATGCTCTTCCATACGGTCAACTTGTCATCCACCAGGACCCCAGTGTTTTTCTACAAACCTACTTTCCAGCTGATTAGCTCCAACACATGTTGGTGCATGGGATTATTCCTCCCCAGGTTCAGGATTTAGTGTTTCCTATTGTGGAACTCCCTGAAATTCCTCTGCCCGTTTCTCCTATCTGTTGAGGTTCCTCTGAATGGCAGCATGGCAGTTGGGTCTGTCAACCACTCTTCCCAGTTTTTAATTTCATCTCTCCACTAGGAACTATTTCATCATCTTCTACATCAGGAGGAGAAAAGTTTATTTTTCAATACTTCTTGAGGATCTACCAAAGTGAGAAAACATCTTCTGTATGAAGCTCTGTATAGTAACATAATGAGACTGCCTCATCATTTGCAGTGGATAATTTCAAGTTATTATTGCACTGCAAGTCTAATTTTTTTCAACTCCTGACTTAAGCCACTAGATAATCAAGTATTATTTAGTTACTCTCTTTAGTGCTACATGACTGAATAGTTGTACTTCTCCTCTCAAAAAAAAAGAGTCTTTCCAATGAATTAAGTCAAATATAGGTTATATTGTATGCTTCTTTTTTTGGAATTTAGGTATGTTCTTAGAAAATATATCTATCTTTCTTCATGTCATAAATAGATATTAGGTGTAGTAGACTTCTTATTTTCCACTGTCTACAAATTTTGTCTTTGCTGCTACTTTAAAAGAAAAGGGGAGGAGGATGCTCTTAAGAATAGGGTCAATGCTTCTTACATTTGCTGTTTTAATTGCAAATTGTAGAGCTTCATTAGTTCAATATAACCATTGCTTTATTGAAAACAATGGATACTATATATCCTTCAGAAGAATCATTCATATCTTGAATTTATTTTAAGCAACATTTGACACCACAGATACAATGATGAGTCAAAGTCAGTGTCTTTCAACCTATATTGCTTGGAACAGAAAATATTTTGTTTGCACAAAACTACTTCTGCAGTGCTGTGTTGCCTTGCCATTGCATTTTCCTTTCTGTCTTTCTGTTCTCCATGTCCCTGTTTGCCTCCCCAGCTGCCAAAAAGAGCAAAACCCAAAAAACAATGCAAAATCCAGACTCAGAAGGCTGAGTAAGTGTCCTTATGGTATTGCATCAGTAGCCGTATTTATGTTGCACTGCATTCTTACAGGTGGCAAATACAACAAAGGAGGAGCTTGGATTTATCTTTAGAACTTCAGTGATTCTAAAAAAATATTTTTTCTTTTTTCTTTCTTTTTCTTTCAAGTTCTTTTGCTTTGTCTCTAAGGGCTAAAAGTAGTCTGTTTTTATAATCCGTCTCATATATTCCTCATCTGAGGGACCTTTAAGGGAAAAGCGTTTTACAACATTATCTGCGAGAACTCAAGTTACTGCACTAACATCCTGAGTACTCTTCTGGTGCACTAGTTCTTCTCTCTGTATTCTCATATGACTGCAGTCACCCTTCTGGACATGTGCCCTGTGATCTCTTCAGAGCACCCCAGAATTGTGTTTTTTTTTCTTCTGTTGAGTATTGCAAATTAAGATGTTGGCAATGCATAAACAGAATCCATTCATCTCAAAAATTATATTTCACTGAGTGTGCATGATAGGTTTCTCTACATTTGATGCCAGCTGCTTTTGACTACTGATGATAAATTTGTTCACAAATTGACAAAAATTTAGTCATCATTTAGCATATCTTGTAGATGGACAACAAACAGTCACAGGTTTAGAACTAAATTATGTTTCTTTTTCCCTGTTTTTTCAAGGAACAGAAATGAAGGTTAGCCCTTAATAATCTATTCAAGTTCTATATGTGCCAAATAAAAAATTAATGTATATTCTGTATTTCAGGGAAGTCTCAAGAACAGTCGGAAGATTTCACCCCAAGAGTTTATTCAGGAATTAAAATCTGGGTCAACAGATGAAAGACTAGTCACTTGCTTAGAATCTCTCCGTGTGTCCTTGACTAGTAATCCTGTCAGGTAACATTATTAACACATATTGCAAAGATTAATTATATTCTTATTTCTTAATGGATTAAAATTAAGGGATCTGTAGATGTCCATGTTTCAAGGTTTTCCAGGTAATGAATGTGTATGCATTAGTGAATGATTGTGCCTTTTTTCTCTTTTTTCATTGATTATGTATCTTCTGTAGATCTATTTTTCTGCAGAGTTCACTGATCTGTACAAGGTAATGCTAACAGAATGTAAAACAAGTTTAGTGCAGAGCAATTGGCTTTGTTTTCTAGTGCTAAATAGTCAAAAGGTTTTTTTATTTTTGAAATATTCTCTTAACTCTTTAAGCATTTACCTTTGTCAGGGTGATCAATAATGGGAGATAGGCACCTTGGTGTAAGTTTGTTAGCCAGAAAGCATATATATTTTTAACTGTATACTCCGCTGTCCATCCAGTGTGCTTTAGGCTTTCTTCCTTGCTGTCTCCTAGTAATTTTTGCTGTATCTGTAGAGTTTATCTATACAGAAGAGAGCACATTAGTTTACCTGTGCTTGTTTTTAAAAAAAAAAAGCTAACTCTTGAGTAATCATAACTCTTAACACTGATTTATGTTTATGATTATGATTAACACAGTCTTTATGTTTAATTTTGACTTGATCCGTGCAACTTGATTTGTGGATGCTGGCTTTATTTTATTAAATTCTATTTTTTTCTATTCTACTCTATTCTATTCTACCTTTGTTTTAGAGTTCCTATTTAAGCCAATGGTTGAACACATGATTTTGGGAAACTGCTTTGGGTTTAGTTCAAAATAATACAAATGAAATGTTGGGGATGCTTCCAAAAAGGATTAGACAACTTCTTTCTGCATCTGGCTTGCCAGACTTGTTGATGTGGGTCTTCTGTACGGGTGTTTGCTTCTTTCTTTCTATTAATTTGTTTTTGAATCGGATTGCTCTGATGGGAAGAAACATGCTTTATGTTAACCTGAGTTCTTCTGACAGAGTATTTTACAGATGATATACTTCCTCCATGAATGTGAAGCTACTTTTTGATATAGTACTGCTTCATCTTCTTTGTTTAAATAAATAAATAAAAAAACCCCAACAACCCACAATCCCAGAGATTTTTTTTTTAATTTCTACTTATGTTGACTGAACAAAGAGAACTTTGCTTCTTAGTTTGCATCTGGAAAGACAAACACAAAATGCATGAAATGTGTGACAACTTAAATTTAGAGCAATCTTTCATCTCTGTTCTTGATATGACTGAATAGTTTAATACTTTTGTACGTGATCCCCTTTACTGCTCCTTCCCAATATACCAAAAGAAAAGTTAATCCCTCTCCCCCCAAAAAACAAACCAAAACCCATGATCTTTGTGAGGTGCTAGTTCTGCCCGAGAGCACAGTACAATGTGATGACATGAAGAGGTGAGGAAGATGGAGAAATGTTATCAACATAAGGAATGTGGAGGCCAGCTATAAGAGAATGGTGTTGGTCTATGCCTCAGACATTTGATAGCGAGTGCAAGTTGAATTGGACTATGATGTTGTAATAGCACATCTGATCAATACCAAAAGTCTGGTGATCGATATTATCTGGAAGAAGAAAGTGCAGAAACTTAGAAGCTTTACAGCAACTAAATATTATGAAATTTTCAACTAATTAAGTTTTCTACAAATGTGTGGAAAGTTTTAGAAATCTGAAGATACATGTTATAAGTGCAGGCAAGTGCTTTTGTGCATGGAGAAATGGAAAAACGAATGTTTTCATTTTCATAAGCTTAGTGTATTTTACATCAGTCCTTCAAAACATGCTAGGAGGGTGTGATACATTGTTGATATCAAGGTATTGCATTGTTACTTTTGAGAGATTAGTTCCTTTAACATATTGGTGTTAGTTCTTGATTGGGACACTGGCTTTAACTTTCTTCAGTGAAACATAAACTATGGTAGGTAGACAATTCCACAGTTGAATCTAAGTCCTAACTTGACCATAACTTATTAAAATTTAACTTCAGTCTGAAACATTAAGCAGAATGTAAGAGACAACATAAAAGAACTCTAATGCTTGGAGTGAAACTCGTTATTAAGTTAATGGATTTATGGCCAAAGAATAGATCTGAATTTGAGAGGTTTGAATTGGAAGGAGACTGACTGTAGCTGGCAAAAATACCAGAGAAGAGGTATTTAAGTAGGCAGCAGTTTTGTAAAAAACCCTTCTCTATTACTTGTCCATGAACGCATTTTAGTCTACAAATCAGAAGAAGGATCACAACCAGCAGAATTTACACCAGAAGACTGTTCCAGAACCTGTATTGAGTGGTGCTGAAAAAGACTGTTAAGATAGACTTCACTAGACTTAAACAGAGCATTTTAAACTAGCCTTAGTAAAAAACTAAGTTCTTCCATAGGACTTAAATGCAAAAATAGTAAAAATGTAACAGTGGCATGCTGTTCTTCATACTAAAAATTTGTGGAGTAAACATTTTTAAACCACGTCCCCTTCTTTCTAATGAGTAATAGCAGGTGATGTTCATTGGTTGCAGATATTGGTGACCTTGATTTTCCTATCAGCAGCCTGTTCTTTGAGTAAGAACTTGCTTTGACACATAAATATTGAACTCCAGTCCAGCTGCTATAAATCCATGATTATTTTTAACTCCAGCTTCATATGATATGGACAATGAGAAATAACTGATAAAACTTTGGGATTTTATTTTGTGCATGTTTATAACTAAGAATATATGTATGCTTTTTTAACAGGATGAGAGTTAAATTTACATTGGATCTAGCCTGACATTCTTCACGTTTGTGGGCTGTGATCTTTTTGACAATATATAATTTAGGGTTTTTTACTGTTTTTCCAAATACTATACTTTAATCAACTTAACTTTTAAACTTGTTGACATTTCAGTTGCTGATGCAAGAACTGGTTCTACAACATTGTTTTCAATTAGTCATTTTTGTGAAATGTATTTTTAGTTCACAGAGAAAATGTGAATCAAGTGATATTGAGTAGTTTGATCCTGGTACTTAGAAAAATATATCAGATCTATGGCTTACTGCAAAAAGTACTATGTGTTTTCCATCAGTATAAAAAGAAAGCCTCAAAAGGAAAATGTATCCATGATCTTGGCTACTATGCTTCAGGTAAATAAATGGGGTGTTGTTTATCTCAGAGTTGCCAACACAATTCATCAAAAGTGGTTCAGTGATGTAGCTGTACATAGTATTACAGATAACTAGTTATCTGCAACTGTTTCTTCTCCTTTTGTATAATAGTTGCAACAGATTTAGCTCTTTTTGTTAAGAGGAGATTTTTAATAAATAGAAAATAGGGGCACTGGTAGCTTGGTATTTTGTCAGACTGACAAAAAGCTGAGTGTTTGCTCTGGATACTGTAAGTAATCTTTGTTCTTTTGTGGAAGCAGAGGAAAGGGCAGTAATAATGCAACAGTATTTTAGGCACTTGATCATTCTCAGCAGCCTCAGCTCAGCTGCTGGATGTATGACAAAGTGGCTGTGCACAATTCTAAGACAAAATGTGCCAAGAAATGTCTAGTAGGATCATCTTTAGGTCAGATAGGGCCAGTTATACCAAAACCAATTGACAGTTATTTGCCTAATCTGTTTCAGAATGAAACACCCATCCAGGAAGGAGAAAATCCATTTTCATATATATTTACTTTTAGGGGAAAAACATATAAAAGCATCTGATCTGGTTCTCTCTTCCTGTAATTTTAATTCCATTGCAGTTCTGTATCTAGCAGATATGGAGAACTGTTTAATCCCATCCTATGACGGGATTGGAGGTACTATGTATTTCAAAAGACCTATTGTATCTCCCTTGTGTTATTCCCAACAGAATAGCTTATTATTTTGTCACTAATGTGCCATCATTATAGGAGTATCTAAATATTCTGGTTAGTATTCAAAAGTGACGATAAATAAAATTTACCCAATGGTACAATGGCATGTAAATAGACAAAACAGAGAAAACAATGGAGAGGCTATAATGCAAGTAAAGTGAACATAGTAATTTTTTTACTAATTCTAATCAATATCTTGATGTTGAACTTCTGATGTTGCAGAATGAATGCTTCCTTTTTATGTAAAAGACCATTTTGTTAATACATGACAAGGGGATTTCCTCAGCTTAAGCTTTTTTTAAGTAAGAATTTAGAGAATGCACAGAAACTTAGTACTACACCCACAACAGAATCCATGTTTTGATGATGATGGTGGAAAGTATTACATCTTCATCATGTGAACTATATCTGTTCTAAATAGAGATTGTTTTGTAATCAGTTAACAGATAAAAGTAATACACTAATTAAAAAGTGGAAAAAGTATGGAAGAGTTACCTGTTATGAAGTAATTTTCCGTCTTGTTGGCCACAGACAATAATAAGAGATCCAAGGACTTGACTTGTGGCAGCGGCATGGAAAGTTGACTAAAGGTTTCAGGAAATGAAATGATCAGGGGACAGAGTGTGCCCTCAGCAAGTTTGCTGATGACACAAAACTGGGAGGAGTGGCTGACACACCAGAAGGCTGTGCCACCATTCATCGAGACCTGGACAAGCTAGAGAGTTGGGCGAAGAGGAACCTAATGAAGTTCAACAAAGGCATGTGTAGGTTCCTGTCCCTAGGGAGGAGTAACCCCATGCCAGCCAAGAGGGCCAATGGAATCCTGAGGTGCATTAAAAAGAGCGTGGCCAGCAGGTCAAGGGAGGTCATCATCCCACCCTGCTCTGCCCTGATGAAGCCACATCTGGAATATTGTGTCCAGTTCTGGGCTTCCCAAGTCAAGAAAGACAAGGAACTACTGGAGAGAATCCAGCAGAGGGCTACAAAGATGGTCAAAGGGCTGGAGCACCTCTCTTATGAGGAAAGGCTGAGAGACCTGGGTCTGTTTAGCCTGGAAAAAAGAAGACTGAGAGGGGATCTCATCAATGCTTATAAATACCTAAAGGGCAGGTGTCAAGAGGATGGGGCCAGGCTCTTTTCAGTGGTGCCCAGCGACAGGACAAGGGGTAATGGGCACAAACTGGAACACAAGAAATTCTAGCTGAACAGAAGGAAAAACTACTTTGAGGGTGACAAAGCACTGGAACAGGCTGCCTAGAGAGGTGGTGGAGTCTCCTTCTCTGAAGATATTCAAAACCCACCTGGATGCGTTCCTGTGCAACCTGCTCTAGGTGAACCTGCTTTGGAAGAGGGGTTGGACTAGATGATCTCTGAAGGTTCCTTTCAACCCCTATCAATCTGTAATTCTGTCAATTCTGTCCCTTTTGAAAGAGAAGAGTGTTAAAGTACTCGTGAATTCATTCCATAACTGAATATTATAACTTCACCCTTCATAAAAGCAATTTCCTGAGCAAATAGTGTCTACAGTTGCTCTGCTTGTGTATATATTTTTGCTGCCTCTGCAGCCAACTTCTCCTTCTTCCAGTGGGATTTTGTTAGAAGTTTTAAGTTTAAAATATCTGTGCCTTATACAGACAATGAAATCTGAAGAGCAAAATATTCTTTCTGTTATGACTATTAATGACAGTGTTGTACATGAACTTTATGGTTAGTTAATTGTCAAACATCATAGTTTCAGCAAGACCAACAGCTACTAACAAAGGGATGGCTGCAGTACTGCTGTCAGTCATCTAGTTACTTGGTTTTGATATCATGGGGTTTTGAGCGATAGTAAACAGGACTGTGAAGCAGTTGTCTCATGTAGAAACAACATGCCCAGGTTTAACCTCACCAAAAGATAGCTTTGGTAATAGCTGAAATTTTACATTTTTGTTGCGTTTACTTGGAGGTGTTCCTGTGGATTACTATCTCAGGCAGCCACTTCTGCTATTCCTTTAGGCTTTTCCTTCCTTCTCTGCCATTTACGGTTAGATTCTGACCTTTCCAGGAAACCTTAAAAAAAACCAAATTTCTACTGCATGCTGTTCTATTTCCCTTATTTTGCAACGGATCTTTAATTACAATTCTATGCCAAAGAGTGTGGAATTGATAATTTAAAAAATAAAATTACTAAATTTAATGGCTACTGTAATTTTTTTAGTCTTTTTTAATTTAAGGTTATCTAATTGCATAAATGAGTGAATGGAATGCCTCTTGATCTCTTTTGAGTAAAGAGTTGATTTGGGGTTTTAAAATGATCCAGTTATACTGTTTTTATTTATGCTGACAATTTTCATTCGTTGTAATTAGTCTTTGAGATGTCATTTTTTTTAATGTCTTTTTTCTTTCTCCCTAGCTGGGTTGAAAACTTTGGCCGTGAAGGTCTGGGGCTGCTGTTGGATGTTTTGGAAAGATTGGTTGAGACAAAAAAGTAAGGATGGTTTAATATAAAGTTGCTAGCTTTTCTTAATATGTAAACAGCATTTATTTACACTACTTTTTTTTATGTATTCAGCCAGGACAAAGTTGTGAAGAGGAGTCAGCATAAGGTTATACAGTGTTTGAGAGCATTCATGAATAATAAGGTATGGGATTTTATTTATTCTGGGAATCTAAATTGCTATAGTTCGATCAGATAATGTACAAGATCAGTGGGTATAAGCCTGTGCAATTTGGAGAAGCAGTGTGTTGGTCAGCTCTGGTTTGAAGTTCTTTCTGCTACCACTTCCTCTCTGCAGAAATAAACTCACAGAGTAGTGTAAACTTTTGATGCTGATATATGCCCTTATTACAGTATAAGTGACCTGTTTTAGACTTTTCTCTCATTTAATTTTTTTAATTAAGTATTTGACAGACTTAAATGTCATTTGAAATAGTTACTTGAGGGAACGGTTGCTGTCTTTTACTAGATATTCGATACAGTTGTTTGGATTCCCTCCAACTCTCCTTACAACTGTTTTTCTGTTGTTTAGTATGGATTGGAAAGAATTTTGGGAGAAGAGAGAAGCCTTTTGTTGCTGATCAAAGCTATTGATCCCAAGCAAACTAACATGATGACGGATATAGTTAAACTCCTTTCTGCAATGTGCATTGTTGGAGAGGAAAATATGTAAGTACTGTATTTAGCCAGAAATAGTAAGGTAATTTTACGGCATCCAAAATTATAGTTATACCTGAATGAAATGCTAAAATTTTTAACTTAGGTTTGAAAGTAATATCTGTACTATATTGTCACTTTTCAGAATACCTTTGTCTGTGTTTTCTATTGTGGTCATATCAATAAGAGTTTTCTTTTTGACAGGTGGAGGTACTGATTAGATGGAAGTAGTTACGCAGCCATTCTTTTGCTTAAAAATTTTTCACATTACTTTTAAGGTATCTTAGCCATTGTAATCCAGTAGGTCATTCTTTGGCTACAAAAGTCTCCAAAGGAAACAAGTAATGCTTGAACCTCCTAAATTTGTATGCAAGACAATGAGGGAGGTGAACACTTTGGCAATATGGCTCTTCAGATAACAAATGAACAGCAAGGTTAAATATCTCTCCTGAGTTAAATGCTTTTCTTTTCTTACAGCCTTGAAAAAATTTTGGAAGCTGTAACAGCAGCAGCAGAGGAAAGGAACGTTGATAGATTCTCTCCTATTGTAGAAGGTCTTCAGGATAACTCAGTTCAGCTGCAAGTAAGCAAATTTTTTTCACAAACCTCTGCAACAAGTAAAAATAAAGTTACTTATTTTTCTGTACAGAACAAGTCATTACAATAAAAAGGAGGAGGGATACTGTTTTAAATAAGTGTCAAATTTTGGAATTTTTTTTTATAGTGTTATCTTTTAAAATGCATCATGGGAAGATTCAGTGTTGGGAGACACAAGGTGGTTGCAGGTTCATTTGATTTCTATTCACCCAAAACTTACAGACTTTGTGAGTTAAATTTATACTGCCTTTTAAAATAAACCGTGAGTCATATATTCAGATGCAAAAATATTATCTCACTTCTGGTGATATGTGCTGAAACTTAAAGATTAATAATAGTAAAAAAGCAAGTTTATAGGCAACTGCTTTTTATAATTAATGTTCAAATCAGCAGGAAATCTGTCCCTCATACCCACTTTGTGATTTCATAAAATTGCACTCAAAAAGTCTGCAGAAAGAAATCTTTCACCTGATGTTCAATTTTCAATTTGCTTGAGTTGTATATAGAGTTTACCACATGAAGACACAAGTTATTATAGAGCATTTGAATGATCATTATAAATCATTGGTCTAAGAGTGTAAATGTTAACTCATATTGATTTTCATATAATTCAGTTGTACTGAATGCTGTTCATAATTGTCAATCTTTGTGCATATTACAAAAATGGTAAAAGATGAATCTCAAGTTTGAAAGAAATGATTGTGTTACTCCACTGTCACCTTTTGTATTAAATAGTCCATGTCTGACAGTGAAGATTGCTGTTTGTTTCATCTGTCTCATAGAGAAGCTAATGATAAATATTTGAAGGTGGAGAATCATTTGTAGTTGAATTATGCCTGTAACAACAGGATTCTCTTTTGAAAAACTGTCCCTCCTTTCTTACTCTTTCTATCTTATAATCATAGAATGGCATGGGTTGGAAAGGACCTTTAAAGATCATTTAGTTCCAACCCTGCTGCCACGGAGGGGCATCTCTCACTAGATCAGGCTGCCCAAAGCCCCATCCAACTTGACCTTGAATGCTTCCAGGGGTGGAACATCCACAGCTTCTCAGGATACGATTGGCTCTTCGAGCTGCAAGCACACATTGCTGGCTTATACCTATTTATTTATTTATTGATTGATTGTTATTATGAATATCATCAAGTCCTTCTCTGAAGAGGTGCTCTCAATCCATTCATCATTCAGCCCTGACCCAGATGCAGGATGTGGCACTTGGCCTTGTTGAACTTCATGAGATTCACTTGAGCCCATTTTTTCAGCTTGTCAAGGTCCATCTGGATGGCATCCCTTGATGCTCCCATCTTCAGCTTCCTGTTATATGATTTCATGCCTCTTCTTTCTAGAGTAGAGCTCTTTATAGTTACAATTACTTATTTACCTTTTTTATTTGTAGTCTCTGAATAAGTTGTTTCTAACCCTTTTCAGTAGTCTAGATATTAATTTGTAGTATTTGTATTAATTTGTAGTTGAGTAAATAAACTGTGTGGGTGGTTGTTGTTTTTTTTTCCCCAGTATTGTGAAAATAATTTCCAAAATACTTTGCTTTCTGAAGTGCATTCTAGAATACACATTCTAGAAGTGCTAAACTGAGGTCAAGGGAATACTGTATAAAAGATGAAGGAGACAGAAAATTACTATCCAGCATAAAGCCAGTTAAATTCAGTTACTTTGATTTGACAAAGAAATGGTCGCCTTCTGTTTCTTTTATTTGGTTGGACTTCTTTTCGTTGTAGCGTGCATGAGTATCCCCATGTTCTCTGTCCTGAGCAAAAGATCTGATAGCAAGATTATTTTTTTTTTCTTTTCTTTAAATTTTGCTGTCATGACCATAGGGGGAATCAGTGACTGTGATAGGACAAATTCAGCTTTAAATTACTGCTTGGTTTTCTGGCAGTAGGAATGCATAGCCATGGTGTAATTTGTCAGGTGAGGTGATGACTGAGGGAAGGATGATTCTTTAATTTGATTTTTATTTTTTTTGTAAATCTTTTAAATGTTTGTTTATCTCAGTATGGATTTATTACACTGATTTATAGAGTTTTGAATGAAAACTAAATCAAAGAATTTATGGATTCTCTAGTTCCTTCCTTTGCTTCAACCTTGAAATTTCTAAATGCCTGTAATGCATATTGCACTCCATTACCGATGAGGGTTGTCAAAGTTGCTTAGGAACCTCAGACAGTCAACTTCAGGGTCAAGAAGGTTCTCCCCCCAGCAATAATTTTTATTGGCTGGAAATGTAGGCTATTTTGTTTGTTCTTGTATTTAATTTGTTGTTTGTTTTTAAAAGTATATCAGGTTGATACTGGTTTCATATAGAAGATGTTGATTCTGGCTTAGTGCAGAAAGATTTGTCTTTTTTCCCTTTTTTTTCAGATTTTGTATTTTGTTAATGTAGTGAAAATCATAGTAATTGCCTTTAAGGCTCAAAAGGAGACCTCAGCAAGTTTGCCGATGATACCAAGCTGTTTGGCGAGGTAGACACGCTGGAAGGGAGGGATGCCATCCAGAGGGACCTGGACAGGNTTCAAGGTCCTTTCCAACCTAAACCATTCTATGATTCTATGATTCTATGAGACTTTATATTGGCAAGGTTGGACTGGGGCTGGAAAGAGGCTGTAGGGAGAACTGTAGAGTAATAAATTTTTGTCTTTGGGCAGTCGCTGGGAGGCCTTGTGTAAGGCTCAGCCTACAGTTAAGATCGGCAAGAAAAGAGAGAAAAAGCTTTGAGCTCCAGTTGAAGTGGGACTGGAAAGGGACTGCAGAAGGAAAGTGTAGACTGTAAGACAACAAATTTCCTGTTGTCCAAGGCTTTTGAGTCTGCATTTTCCAGATTAGACATAAATTTCTTGTAGTAGCAAATCCTTACCTTAAGTATTTTTGCAAGAATCATTGCAGTTCTTCAGTATTAAATTTAAATATATGATCTCATATATTTCTGTTCTCCTTTGAGGTATCTGTTTCATTTAGATTTCAAGATGAGTGATGTTCAGTTAACAAATTCCTATTCAGTATGATTTTTTTATTTTGCTCCATATTTTAGCATCCTTGAGATAGTAGGCAGTGCAAGGCATGCAAGCTTGGGCATGTCAGACTTTCAGGACAATATAACATTTGGCTCACTGCATGTTGGGCTTTTCTTGTTTGCATGTTTTTAGTCCTTAGCTTGTTTTACTTGCTTGTTTTACTTTGACAGTGGGTCATGATAGAAGTAAAAAATTTAGGTTTTATTTGATCAACCTGAAAACAAAAATATGAAAAGTTTGATGAATTCCTGTTAGCTTACTTCTATTGTTTTAGTATAATCAATAATGTACAAACATATGTATAATATATTAAGAAAATTTTATTCATAAATATAATCAGTCAAAGAATTTAAAAAAGAAGTCCAATTGCAGAAATTAGTTTTAATGTTGAATAATGTTATTTAATGTCTCTTTATGATGGTTGAGCAGCTTCTTTCTTTGGCATGAATATGGATATCAATAAAATTCTAAAAAATATTGTGATGCAGTAGGGAGAAATGCTTTAGATCATGGAAATTGTATTTTCCAATTGTAGGATATTGTATCTAACTTAAGAGAGTTTAAAACCTGTATTCTCTATAAAGCACATAAGGGTTTGAAAACTCTGAGGTCCATCACAGCACTTATATGACATGCCTAAATTTTAAAAGTGTGAACAGCAGCACTTCTCTGACTATTTTTTATTAGCTTATAGGGATTCGGAGTCCTGAAATTAACAGCATTTTGTTTTGAGTGGTAGGCTTCCAAATGTGATCCTGAATGTTAAGTCGCTAAGCCACTAGCCATCATATTTGAGAAGTCGTGGCAGTCTGGCGAGGTTCCTGACGACTGGAAAAGGGGAAACATAACCCCCATTTTCAAAAAGGGAAATAAGGAAGACCCGGGGAACTACAGGCCAGTCAGTCTCACCTCTGTGCCTGGNCCTGTGTAGAGTTAATACAGCGAAAAAAGCTATCTATAAGTCCCTTTTCTATACAGTTCAAAAGGACACGAAAACTGCCTTAAAAGCAGACCCTTACTTAATTTGAAGTACCAGGTAAATTAAATTAATCCTATGTACTTCTCCCTTTACCCATGACGGGTACACAAATGGACATTTTGCCCATTTCTCCCTTTTAAAAATTAAAAAAAAAACCCCAACAACTATATACTATATATTATAACTATAAAATTTAAAAGACCATAGCTGATTATTTCTAACCAGTTAGGTCTTTCTTATAAACATGAGCACTTTCATAGTCACTGTTTACAGCAATGCTCAACTCCATTAGTGAGATACCACTGGTGAGATAACCGAATCAGTGCAGAAAATTTCAGGTAGTTGTTAACTGTGAAGTAACAACTTTTATTTTTCTAGGACCACTCTTCAGATATTAAACAAGTACTTTTCTACTAGTTATACCTTCTTATGATTCTGCTATGCCTCCATTTGGTATTTTGTTATCCTCTGATATAGAAGATAGGAGCGTTTTGAAAACTGAAAATTTACTCTAAATGTTACAATTGCAGTACTTAAGCTAAATATATTAATTTGGCTTTACTGAGAGAGTTACCCTAAAGTTCCTGAAAATAGGTAACATTTTGTTGTTCCTTTTGCTGTATCTTATGTAGACATCAAAACTTTTAATGGAAGTTTTCTTCTCTTTTTTTTTTTTAATTAAACTTCCATTTGAACATGTTCTTTCTGCTAAAAGGCTTTTTTTTTCTTTTTCAGACTCCACAAATGGTTGCTAGATTTCAGAAAAATCAAGGTTCCTCATGTGAATCAGTTGTAAACTTTTATAACATTGACATTGACCTGGTGGTTAATTTGACAGTGTTTTAATGAGACAAAAGTTTACAGTTGTCAGTTACTTGGCATACTTGCCTTGATTATCTGCTTGATATATGTAGGCTTGCTTTGTGGCAGTTGAATTTGACACTAACAACTGACCTTTTCAATTTTGAATTGACTAACGTTTCTGTTACTTGAAGGCTGAATATATAAAAAGCCTCAATATAATGATTTTTGTATTTTTAGTGAAAGCTCTATGTATCTACCTTTTGCATTCATTGAAAGCGAAGGATATTCTCTCTTTTATCTTTCATAAAATCCAAAATTATGGAAAGCATACTTAAATGGTTTTGGCTTATGACAAGATTGGTGTTCATAGTTTGAGAATATAAGTACAGCCAAGAGTGTCTCATGTATCAGAGACAGAAAAGCGGACGAATATCCATTGAGAACTACAAGGGCATTCCTAGGGCATGCAGAGATGCAGTTAGAAAAGCAAAAGCTCAGCTCGAATTGAAATTGGCCAGAGATGTCAAAAACTGCAAGAAAGGGTTCTTTAGGTATGTAAACAACAAGCAGAAACAGGGAAATATTGGCCTGCTGTTAAACAGCAGACATGAATTAGTCACTAACAATGCTGAAAAGACAGAGGTTCTCAACACTTTCTTCACCTCTATCTCTACCCGCACTGTTGGGCCCCAGGCCTCGGGACCGGCAATACAGATAGATGCAAACACAGACCCACTGTCAGTGAAGGAAGAGTTGGTTTGTGAACTATTACAGCAGCTTGACCCCCATAAATCGATGGGCCCTGACAATATCCACCTAAAGGTGCTAAGAGAACTGGCTGATGTCACTGCAAGGCGGCTCTCCATAATCTTTGAGAAACTGTGGAGATCAGGGGACATCCCAGAAGACTGGAAGAAGGCTAATGTTGTTCCACATCTACAAGAAAGGCTTAAAGGAGGATCCAGGAAATTATAAGCCCATCAGTCTTACTTCAGTCCCCGGGAAAGTTAGGGAGCGAATCCTCCTGGGGGCTATCACAAGTCAAATGAAGCATGTGATTGGGAAAAGCCAGCATGGATTCACCAAGGGCAAATCATGCTTGACAAACCTGACACCTTCTACAACAAAGTAACCTGCTCAGTTGATGTGGGGTGAATGGTGGACATTGTCTGCCTAGAATTCTCCAAGGATTTGATATGCTTCCCCACAGCCTCCTCCTAGAGAAACTGATGTGTTACAGTCTAGACAAGTGGTCTGTGTGGTGAGTCGGGAACTGGCTGACAGGCTGCACCCAGGGGATGGTGGTGGTAAATGGCTCCTTTTCAAACTGGCAACCTCTAACAAGTGGCTTCCCCCAGGGGATTGAAGCTGGGCACAACACTGTTTAACATCTTTATAAGTGATCAGGATGATGGGATCAAGTGTACCCTGATGACGTTTGCCAATGGTACCAAACTGAGTGGGAAAGTGGACACTTTGGATGGGAGAGCCACCCTGCAGGAAGACCTGGATAGTCTGGAAGAGTGGGCTAACAAGAACCTTATGAAGTTCAACAAGGACAAGCGTAAGGTCTTGCACCTGGGAAAACCTAATCCAGCAGTGCAGCACAGGCTGGGATCTACCTGGCTGGGGAGCAGCTCTGTGGAAAGGGACCTGGGGGTCCTGGTGGACAATAAGCTCAACATGAGTGAACGGTGTGCTGCAAAGCAAGCCAACAGGATGCTGGGTTGCATCAACAAGGGCATCACCAGCAGAAACAAAGAAGTCACTAGCCCATTCTACTCAGCGCTTGTCAGGCCACACCTGGAATGCTGTGTTCAGTTTTGGTCCTGGCTATACAAAAAAAGATGTGAACAGGCTGGAGAGGGTCCAGAGAAGGGCCCCAAAGATGATCAAAGGACTGGGAAGGCTGCCGTATGAGGAAAGGCTGAGAGAACTGGGTGTATTCAGCCTTGAGAAAAGAAGGCTTAGTGGAGACCTTATCATCATGATCCAGTTTTTAAAGGGTGGGAAGATGGGGACTCCCTTTTTACAAGGGGTCACATGGAAAAGACGAGGTGTAATGGGTACAGGCTACTCCTGGGGAGATTCCGATTGGACACAAGAGGAAAATTTTTCACAGTGAGAACAATCAGCCATTGGAATAATCTCCCCGGGGAAGTGATGGATTCCCCATCACTGGACACTTTTTTAAGATTCAGCTGGACAGGGTGTTGGGCCATCTTGTCTAGACCATGCTTTTGCCAAGAAGGGTTGGACCAGATGATCCAAGAGGTCCCTTCCAACCTGGTATTCTATGATTTTGTGATAATATCGAGTTTCTGGTTTTGTTAAAATAAATGTCGTTGACATCTTAAGCCTGTGCTCAAGAAAATGCATACAAGGTAAGGTGGTACCTTGTACACTTATGATGACAATCGAAAAAGTCTAATACTTCTGTTGTTCAGTTCACAGAGGCAGGAAATACAGCTCTTCTGACACAACCCATTTTTATACACTTAAGACAATGACAACAACAAGAAGAAATTGTATGTTGCCCAGTTCTTCTCATTCTTTGTAGAACCAAGTGAATGCTTCTACTCTCTAATCATCTTCTTCCATCACTGTTCTTCAAGCAGGCAGTTTAACTAATGGAAGAGTGCTGTTCTTCTGTACGCTTCTAGTTGCAGATGCTAGCTCCTCCTAATTTTCCAGTTAGAGCTGAGAAGAGGTACAATGTTGAAGCAAAGGTGCAATTCTTCTTTTTCCAATTAAGCTCTTGAAAAATAAGCACTGATCATCCCTGTGGAAACCTGCAGGTACTTCATGCCTGTTCTAGAAGTGGTTTTTGTGACAAAGTAAAAGGTCTTATCTATTTATCAGTAGTATTACCCTCTCACTATTTTTAGTTGTTAGGCAATACTATTTCCTCTTTTTTTCATCTAATAATAGAGAATGTGAGATTGTATGGTCTGTGATATTGTGATTAGCTGAATCACTCGTTGAATTTTGGTTTTTCTGTGCTAATGAGATCCTTTCCATAACAGCGTACGTAAAAGGATGAATTGGAGCAAAGCTCACCTTATCTAAATGTAGAGACCGGTAATAATTATTTAAGATCCATGTAAATGTACATGCATGTGGATGGTACATCTCAAAGTCATTACTAAGTATTTTTTGTCTTTAGCAAGGGTAAATAATTGATGAACATCAATTAAGTGTCTGTACGAAAGCCAAATATACAGCCAGTTTAATACTGGCAAGCAGAATTTAAATAAATATACATCATTTTTACAGACTTTTCTACAAACGCATACTTGCAGTAAGGGTGAAAGAAGTGAAGCAGTTCCTCTTATTCAAATGGGCAAGATATGACATAAGATGATACTTAATACATAGGGGGTATTGATTGTCTTGTCTATGCAAGGAAAAAGCTGCTCTGAGCTACTGAGATGTACCTCACATTTTCCACCAGAAAAGGACCGGGTATATTCTGTCTGGTCTTCAACTGGAAAAAATGCAAGTTTGAAGTACAGACTGTGCAATCCCCAGAAAATGCATCCTGTAACTTGATAGAAATCATTGGTTAGAATCTCAAGGGATTAGAATTTCAAGCTGTAACTTCTCACGTAGCAGATTACATCTGATCTCATTGGTCTAGTTTCTCATGGAGGAAAGCATTTAAAATTTTGACATTCCATGTTAACTGTATCATCATCCTTGCAAAGTTCTTCCCTACCAAAAATGGTGTGTATGCATCCATCAATATATGCCCATCTCTTAGATAAACACGCAAAGTCAGGTATTGTAGATTTCCCTACCGTGTGGCAGCAGGGCATAAAAGCATTCCAGGCTGGATGGGGCTTTGAGCAACCTGGTCTAGTGGAAGGTGTCCCTGCCCATGGCAAGGGGGTTGGAACCGGATCATTTTTAAGGTGCCTTCCAACTCAAACCATTCTATGATTCAGATAGTATATACTTACAGACCCGAAAGCACTCTGAAAACTAACATGCTGGACTATACTTAGTTGTAATTCTTTAGAGATGAAGAAGGGAAGTAAGCATCTAATCAGACTGCCAGGTGAAGTGAGATTTGTGCTGTTGGCTTTTCCCTGAAGAAAGGAAAGTGCCTTCACTGCATGCCTGTTGCAAAAAGCAGGATGCTCTCAAGATGTAACTACTGTTTGGGTTAGAGGTGCCCTTCAGGAAAGAATACTTAGAAATTGCAGTCCCCAGCACCACAACAAAATTTTAGAAGGTACACCAGAGAGCTGTGTATTACCATATGCCTTTCACTGTTAGAGCCTAAAATAATTTCCTTCTTCAGGCATCTTCTCAAAGGCAGACTGACAAAATACCTCCACCTACAGAATCTACAACTCTTCATGAGTTGGTTTTAGATATAGGTCATTTTCCCCGAATGTTTTGCTCACAATGACTTCTGCCTTCCTAGGAAGCTAATTTACCTGTCTTCACTAAACCTCATACTACCTCAGCAGAAGTACCTCTTCATTTATTGAAGATGAGACATCTTTTTTTGATATGGACACAGCTTTCCCACCTTGTATCCATGGGTGAAAACTCAAAAGGCTGTCAGTGTTTACAGAATCTTATCCAAGGTAACTGAGTGTGAAAGAATGCAGTTAGGGCTCACTCATCTGGAGTGCAAGCAGTGACTGATTGTTCTGTGTCCCAAGAGTTGACATTTATAGAGCTGTCAACTGGAGTGTCACAGGCATTTTACTTAAGTGTTACGTACTTTGAGAGTTGTCAAGGAATGGTGTTACATTTGGGATAATTGTTCATCAATTTTTACTTCATTAGGAACATTGAAGACAAATAATCATGAGTTGGATACACCTTGAAATTGTGTGTAGTATGAATGCACGTAGACACGAGCACTTGCAGAAAATAATTACTTATCTAGCTTCCTTTCTCCCTTAAGAAGTTCTTTCATCTCTTTGGACTCTGTTTTCTCTTTGGTCTTACCCTTTATTACCAGCATTAGAGACTGGACAGTCTCTTTTTGTGGAAGAAATTACCATATCTGTTATTTCTACTCCATTTCTTTGATTAGCAGCCACACTCTAGAAGCAGGGAACAAACTCATTGTTTGACTATTGTTAGATCTGAAATCAGTAGTGCTTTCTGGTAGTTTAGTAAATGTAAATATCAATCTGAATTTGAATGTACAGATTTTTTTAAACATGATGTTAAACAGATTTAGCACTACTTTAAGATGAGTTTACCATAATCTGGTATTTCTAAACAAAAGTCACATACCTCTATCTTTGTAATTTAAAAAAAAAAAATCATGCCAGACTTTACTTTTTGTTTTTATGAGGCATTTTTGTGGTTGAGATTTTCTTCCTAAACAAATAGATGCAGATGGAGGTAAAATATCAGACTTATTTAAAACTGCGTAGATTGGGAACAAATGAGCTTTCTAAGTAAGTGGCAGATTTTTCGCTTTAGCAATGTAAGACGCTGAATGGGATTTAATCTGCAAGTGAACCAACCCATGCAGCATTTGAGCTAGATGTCTAAATTCTCATGTAACCAATGGAAATCCAAGGCACAGTTTAGTTGCCCACATGTGAACTTCAAATGTAATTTCAGATGCTTTTGTAGATATGCCACGGTTCCTTTAGGAAATTCCCAACCTTCTGGATTGGCATTTGTAAACCAAATGGGACACACTGAAGTAGCTGTAATGGCACTGTGTACACTATGTGTTCACGTTTAAGCTGATGAATTGGGTCCCTCTTTAGTAAAGACGATGGATCCTAGAGTGTCCTGGTCACTCCATGTATGTTATAAAGAAGACCTTTTAGAATCTAGAATCTTAAAGAAAAGTTTTAAAGGACAATCTAGTAGGCTACTGATTAACAAGAATGTGCGTTTAGCTATGCATATAGCTACATCTAGATATCTGTGTACATATAGGTGTTGAAATGAAGGTATCTTAAGCTTGAATCGTGTTGTCTTGGAAAACTCAAGGATTCTGTTTGAGTTTAGTCCTGAGCCTTATGCAGACACTTGTTGAACTAAGCTTGTTACTTATTTAAATTGATTTGCTGTCAAATACAGGGTAATATTAATGTATTATTTTTCCAACTTCAAAGTTTAGGATAGCAAAAGGTTTCTTTGCTCTTGAATCTTACCTGGATTATTAGTTAAAACTGCCTTTAAATAAGCCAATTGGATGCTGTTCGTCAAGCTTTAGAGGGGTATTTTTCTCTTTCTCTTGGTTTTGGCATATTGCTCCAAAATCTGACTTTCTAGTCTTCAGTGTTACTAAAATGTTCACAAGCTTGTTTCTTTTCTTGATAGAATTTAATGCATTTTTTTCTGTACAGGTTTTACATTTGCTAAACAGATATATCTTGCTGCAATCTACTTCTGAGTGAATGAACGATTTTCACATTATTGTGATCATGTGTGATTTAAGTATTGCATGCTAACTGCTGGATACTGATTGATAGTTTCATTTGGAGCATGTTTTAAATGTTTGTGATCTAGTAATGGGTTCTTGCTGTTGTCTTTATCATTAGTCTTTTTAAATTTTTTTTTGTTTTCATGAAACAAATTTCTCAAAGGTAGATCTCTAAGCAATGCCTTGCTTAGACTTGTGTTTGCTTCCTCTTGTATAAACTTTTCTCATTCTGCTTTTTGCAGACTTCTGTTTGGAACAGACTTCTGCTTCTACTTTTGCAGACTTCTGTTTCTATTTCTATAGAAATAGTTTGCTAATGTAATCCAGTAGTTCTTTATCCAGGAAAGCTAAAGTATGTTCTGGTTATGAAATGCAATCGAATTCCCACTTGATCAAATTTGACTGAAGTACTAGAATAACAGTACTTTTTACTGATGTGTTTCTTGCTTTTTATTATCCTTTCTTTTCTCTGTTCTATTTGAATAGCACATGTGCACATGTACCTTGTTGATTTGGCAAATTAAAAGAAAATACCTGTTTTTTTGGCAGCAATTACATCTGTAGACATCCTTTCATCTAAATTGCATTGCTACCTCAAAGATAAAACTCTAGTTTGCTCTTGATCAGGATTTTCACAGTAGCATACCTGGTTCAGTCTCTGATTGCCTCTTCATTGATGGTTTAAATCAAGTGTGATAAATGCCGATTCCTTGCTTAGCAGCCCAGTCACGTAAAGTTTTGCATGAAAATATACTGTGTTTTAAACTGCTGATAACAGTGATAAAGGTTCCAATTCTGATGTAATCAAACAACATGGAGTTTGACTTTATTTGAAATGTAAATGTAACCTTGCGGTACTGTACTTTATTACTGACTGTGTGATAGTGTTGTCCAGGGAAGTCTACAATCATTGAAATGCCTCACTGATGTTAACAGGAGTACAGGTGTTGGTGGCATCTGTCAGTGTACTGAATTACTGGTTTTGAATGGCAGAGCTAATTGAATCAAGAAAATGCAACTGAATGAAAGACTCAGTACTCCAGAGAGATAAATCGGTGATGGTATAACAGGTTTCAACTAAATAGGCTCAAAATTAGGGGAAGTAAAACTTTTCATCATGGCTACTGAAGAAAAATACAAATATTGACAAAGGTATTGACAAAATCTTTTGGTAAAGGGGACCCATACCAAAACAAATACAAAAAGGTTTAAGAATAAAGAATACAGCCCATACTTAGATAATTAGAGATAATAATAAGAGATATATTCTGTTAGGTATTGTTGCACTAAAGGTTAACTGTTTTTGTTGCCTGCATTTTCTACCATTTGTTTCATCCAAATTACAGACAAAGCTGATCAGATTCTCCACCACGTTGTGACATTGCAACCTGTGCAGTTTGTGGGCTTAAGGAATACACCTTATATGTAACGCCAAGAATTTCTTGTCAGTCTAAATGAAGTCTTAATGGTCTGATCAGATTACTCTCAGTAGTGCTAACACATGTGTCTGCTCACATCCCATGCCTCTACTTTTCTATGCTGCATTTTCTTTAGGGTCATATTGCTATATGCTAGTTATAGAAATGTATGTAACAGTAGACTTTATGCCACAAACTTGTAAAAGGCTAAGCAAAATCTAAAACCAGTGGGGTGGTAGTCATTCTGTTGCTACACAAATCCTGTTGCAGCTAAACGAGCCAAAACAGAGCTCCAAACAGGCAAGCCAGGTCTCGATAAAGCCTGTCGAGCCTGGAAGTGTGTGGTGTTAGTTAATACAAAGCCTGTAGCCCATTGCTAGCAAAAGTAACTGGGCTGCAAGGCCACATGTTCTGAACAAGATTGTAAAGGACATGACAGACAATTATTGAATATGAGGAGCTTTTTCAGTGTCCAAAAAGACTAGGTTGTGCAACAGGAGAATCCTAAGTTCTTCTCTGTTGGGTGCTGTTAAGACAATTGCTGGAAGGTTTTATTCAGTCCAGTTTTGAAAAGCGGATTGGGCACCTGAGGTGGTTTTAAAATGTTTGTTGTTATGTGGGGTTGGGATGTAGGTAAGTCTAAGGATTTTCTTTTTATTTATCTTTTGGTATTTGTTGGTTCCTTTTTTGGGGTTAGCACCACTTTTTGTTACCTCGTGTAGAGTGATGCTTCAGCAGTAACAAACAAATATTAGAGTAACTCTTAGAAACAGTACATGCACAGAAACAGGGTTCAGGAGTAATAGAAAGGTTTTCTTTAGATTTATTTAAAAAAAAAAAGTTAACGAAGTTATGTTCTCCTTTGGGTTTCTAGAATACTGTAGACATATATATAGAATCGTATTGCATAAAATTAGGGAAATAACAGATTTCAGGGAGAAGTGTCATAAGAATAGTTCTGACAGACACTACAAAGATGAATAATCCACCATGATGGTGAACGTCCCAAATTATTATCAGTTTAGCAGCTTTCCAAGTGCGTTGTTCAGAGAAGAATAACTGAGGATTGTTTCTTATTTATAACTTTAAAGAAGCCCCGAATCTGAAAGATCTTTCTCAAGGGAACATATTTTATTTAGGACAGAATGCTCAAGGTTGTGGTCCTGTTACCTGTTGTCCTATTTAACTGAGTTCTTTTAAAATTGACTGCTAGTAATGTAGTGCCAGTACCTTTCTGAAAGAAAGGACACCATAGGTCTATTCTTCTTTAATATGTGTAGGTTTTCTATTGTTACTCATTAGGTGACGGTGTAATTGATCTCACTGTAAAGAATATGGAGAAAGGACATGAACAGGCTTTCATTGCCTTGCAGTTTCTAGCCTTATGTATGGTTTATTTTATTGATATTTTTATTGATTTTTTACGTTACACACTTTGCTAGCATAAAATAAAAAGATGGGCTTACAGTGAGGAGAAAAAGTAGCAGGGAAATATTACTTGAGCAAATTTTAATAGAGCCAAATAATTTTTGAGCCCTAAAAGCTTTTTTCTTTTTTTTAAAAAGAAACTACTAAACGTCAAATGTAACACTATTTAATAGTATTTTGAAATTTGGCAACTTAACATGCTGTTTTCTAAATTTTGCTAAATGGTTGTGACATTTTACAAACTTTTTTTTGTTTTTAAGTCCAGACAGGCAAATCAGAGTGTTCTTGCCTGCTCCTTGAGCCTTTCAAACAACTTTCATCGGTTTGTGAAACAGGATTTTGCTTTATAAAGTCTTGTTGCATTTATTCATACTGTTCATTTATTCATGTTGCATTTTTTCTTATTACTCATTAATTTTGTTCTCTATTATACTTTCGATATATTTGAACTGTAGAAAAGTCAAGCTTACCAGTCTGTAGTTGTCCAGATCTTCCCAAACATGTCCTTGTAAATATCAAGCTTTGTGTCAGAGTTTTTTAGTCTGAAGAAAAGAGGCTGAGGGGAGACCTTATTGCTCTCTGCAACTACCTGAAAGGAGGCTGTAGTGAGGTGGGGGTCGGTCTCTTCTCTCAGGTTACAACCAATAGGACAAGACGAAATGGCATCAAGTTGGGGAGGTTTTGGTTAGACATTAGGAAAAACTTCTACACTGAAAGGGTTATCAAAGACTGGAACAGGCTGCCCTGGGAAGTGGTTGAATCGCCATCCTTGGATGTGTTTAAAAGCCATCTAGACATGGTGCTCAGGAACATGGTTTAGAAGTGGGCCTGGTAGAGTTATATAATGGTTGGACTTGATGACCTTAAAGGCCTTTTCCAGCCATAACGATTCTGTGGTTCTATGATAATTGAACTGATGTTTGCTTTCGAGCTGAAGTACTGATCCTCATGAAGTATTTTATCACACTCAGTATATTAAAAGAGGGAGGATTTTTTTTAAAAGAAGGGGAAAAAGCTCATTCTGTTGTTCAGGCTCAGTTTAGTTTTATCAGCATTTTGTCTTATAATATGTTTTCTACTGTTCACACAGACTTTACCATTTCTGTTATGTCACTAACTTTTTACCTATATGTATAGAAAAATGTATATTTACATTGATTTTTATATGTTGAGAATTATGCTTATCAAGGTATTTACTATATGCTAAAGTTCATTTAATAAAATAATTTGCTATTTGTATAAAATGGCAAAATTCAATGGAGTGAGAAAATACTTCATTTTTATGGAAATTTGTGAACTAGTGTTTGGTGTCTATAGCTCATGTGGTTGATAAGAAGTTTATCTTAATTATAAGGCTACACTAGATTGATAATTAGACATGATGTAATGTCTAATTAGTACTTCATTATGTCTTTTTGACTGTGATGCATATGGAAATCTAAGAAATAAAATAGCTCATATTATAAATTATTATATTAATAGTTTAATATTTCTTCTGTTATAGGTAGCTTGCATGCAGCTCATCAATGCTCTTGTTACATCTCCTGATGATTTGGATTTTAGGCTTCACATCAGAAATGAATTTATGCGCAGTGGATTGAAAGAGATATTGCCAGTAAGTGTCTTGCAGTCTCTTTTTGCATTACTATTTAAATTATTGGACTATTTGAGCTTGAGAGGGGAAATGGGAGAACAAGTTCCTATAAATTATTCTCAAACGCATTTTATTAAGTCTGGGCAGGAGCAGTTAGATATGAGAATGAGTTTTAAAATAAGAATGAAAAGGTGAAGTGTGCTCTCTGAACTTTATGCTAATTCCTCAGCCTTTTAAGACTTCGATTTAGAACATGTGACACTGTTGTGCACACACTTGTTAAGTCAGGCCTAAGCTGTGTTTACCTTTTGAATACTTAACTTAACCCAAGCATTCTTGTCATTTTAAACTTTAAAATAATATAGACTTTTGGAAGTTACTAAAAAGATAGGGTTTATTTACATATGGAAACGCTAATTTTGCAAGCCTTTTTACTGTTTCTTTTTTGTAGCAATTGAAATGTATAAAGAATGAAGCACTAGATATTCAGCTGAAAGTGTTCAATGAGCATAAGGAAGAAGACATGATCGAGTTCTCTCATCGTTTAGAAGATATTAGATCTGAACTAGAATATCCTTTTGATATCAGCAAGAGAAATGTGACCAAAATAAAGTGTATAATGGACATTTTTCTGGTATAACTTCTGTTTAAAAAAGTTATCAGTCAACATTTGACTGAAATATTTTTTTTCCTTGCTATTACTCTCCTTAACTCTTTTACTGACGTAAATGATGTTTACAACATGGTGTGGAATACAGTTAAGGACACTAGCGCAGAAGGATATTTTCTTTCTATTCTCCAACATCTTTTGCTCATAAGAAATGATTATTTTATACGGTATGTTTAATGCTGTGTTAAATGTTAATTATGGATTTTCTTGTCATTTAGTCATTAATAGAATACTTTTTCCATAAATTTAATAATAAATACAGTTTAGTTTTGTTCTGTGCCGATTCCAATTCATAAGTATTCCTTTGTGAACTCATGTTCAAAAGTATCAGCTTTGAATAAGAATGACATCTATATGTTTTTGACTCTTCTACGTAAGATATAGTTTTATATATAAATATAGAAAACTGTTTTTGTTAAGTATAAAGCTTATTGACTGCAAGTCTAAGTGATCAGGACAGGTCTCTCAATCAGTTATAAATCATGGTAGTAGCATTGTAATTTTTTTGTGTATTTGAGTTAAAGGACAAAACTGCACAGAAGTGCAGTTTATACAGAAATCTGAAAATATGCTTAATTTAGAGTAACTTTTGGTTGTGAATTGAGTATTCTCAATATACATTATAGGTCAGTGTGAACACGTTAGTGTCCCTTGGAAAATCCATCAGATAAATTACAGAGAAAAAGTTAATAAAATCTTAGATGTCTGAAGCTGCCAAATACTTTCCTTTCTAAATCTGCTTGTGTTGTTTTTGAGGAAACTCTGGAAGAACCAGATATGAACTGAACAGTGAAGGAAAGCCATCTGTTTTCTGCATAGCATTCTGTATAAACTTGTGTTTCAGGCAAGGTCTAGCACAGATGTACCCTTAAAGGTTAAGAATGCTTACCTGACATTGGTACACCTGTGCTAGACCTCTTCCACCTGGAAGGGTTTGAATTCACAGCTTGCATGTTCCATCATACCCCTTGGCATTTTAGAACAAGGTGTTTTTCATTCCTGTTATTGAAGCAGGGCTGCAATACATCCATAATTACAAAAGTCACAAAACCAGAAGGGATCAAGGTGAAGGAAGAGCCTTCACTTTATTGGGAGGAAGTAGGAGGCAGAGCTTCTTTCCTGTGTTTCCATAGTGGGAGAGATGCAGAGTTTATAAGAATTGTTTATCATTAGGTCCACTGTTTTTTTCACGCTTTGTGTAAACTGTTCTTGTGTTTATTAACTGCCAGATGTATTTGTCCTTTGAGACTTTTGGGGTTTGCACCTACCCTTCTATGGAAATGTCAGCCTAAATCTCTTGACCTTACTGTGTTCGTAGACAAGATTTTAAGTATATGTTAATAAATAAATATGCTGTAAAAGAACTCATCTCTGTCTTTAGTCCACAGTATTTCAAATTAATTGAAGAATGTGTGTCCCAGATAGTGTTACATCGAAGTGGAACAGACCCAGATTTCACGTATCGTAAAAGATTAGATATAAATTTCAGCCACTTAGTAGGTAAGTAGTATGTTTGGAAATGATTACAGTGTCATACTTCATTATACGTTCCAAAAAACAAGTTAAAGTTGTACATATGAATAAGAACCGTGTGTTCCCTGTATATGTGCAAGTGTGTTTGTTTATTTTTTCAAGATATTTGTGTAGATAAAGCAAGATTAGAAGAGTGTGAAGAGAGGGCTTCTGAACTTTCCAGAAAAGTAAGTAATTTTTAAGTTATGTGATCATAAGATGGACACGGGATTACTTAATAGCTTCATGAGTGGTGTAACTGAACTTGGTATAGTTTTTAACTTCAAATTACTATTAGTTCTATGTTTAAGTGGAAATTTGGATGTTTCTTGTGGACTAGAAAGCAGAGAAAAGTGGTGCGAAGTAGTTAATCTTAATTGAGAGTCTTTCTACTATTTATTTTAAGGTTTCAAGTACAAATCTCCCCAAAATCAACTGAATACTTTGTTTGAACAGTTTCTTCATCAAGATAATCAGTGGGAAAATAAGAATTGACTCATTTATATCTATGGACTCTGTATTACCATGCATCAATTTTTTAAACTACTCTGTCTAATTCCAACTTAAAATACATTAAGTACTTTATGCCATTTCATGTAGTAAACACTTGTAGTGGTAATAGAGATGGTACTTCCACTCAGTGGATACGTGGAATTTAGAATAGCAGATATGTTGTATGTGTCGTTAGTATTGTTAACATGTGAGTTTTAACAAACAGAAAGGGAAAAGTTGGAAACTAAAGAAATTATGCAGAGCTGACTAGTAGCAACAATTTTCTTTTTTTTTTTCTTTCTCATTTTTCTTAGTTTGAAAAAGATTTTGTAGTTCATCAGGAGACCCAGGCCCTACTGCAAAAAAAAGAAGAAAGAATCAATGAACTTGAAGCAGAATTACAAGCTTTTAAATCACAGGTATAAGACAGTTTAAGTGAATGTATGAAGTATTGTTTTTGAAAAGGACTTCATTTTGCATCTTTTGCAGATTATGATAGTACAGTTTTTTCAAAGAATCCTTGTTATCGATTATTATTGACTGTTAGTTTCCTTTATTCTGTTTTATACAAAGAATTGTAGTGTGACATTAATTAGCTGTTTGAGTTCCCAGATGATGTTTTTTGTGCCTGAACTCTGTTAATTAAACTAGTTTCTTATGTTTCATTTGGGTTTTGCTTTCAGCGTCATATATTTCCAAAGTAATTAACCACATAGGGTAATAAGTCTTATGCTTTTAGATTAGCATTCATCACTGTGATCTTTATCCCTCCACAGGAAATTATTCATTATGCAGTTTGCTTTACTGAAACCTTACCATGGATATCCAGCAGTGAAAGAAATAACCTGTGGCTGGATAAGAACA
Source organism: Anarhynchus alexandrinus (assembly GCA_008711295.1). Classification (NCBI taxonomy): domain Eukaryota; kingdom Metazoa; phylum Chordata; class Aves; order Charadriiformes; family Charadriidae; genus Anarhynchus; species Anarhynchus alexandrinus. The sequence goes on from VUYV01000040.1 coordinate 303,688, forward strand.
TTTCCTGATAAATTTTCAATTTTCAAGCATAAATAGATATTTTGAAATGTGATGGAGAGAAATAGTGCAGATTTTTGAGAGTAATACTTGAGTTAACTTGTAACTGCTTCAGCTCTAAAAATCTATGTAAGGAGACTGTGTGACTAAGTGATTTTTCCTGTGTCTTATTTCCTGGAATAAGAAGCACAGTCTAAAAATGACTAGAGAAAGACAGCATTGGGAAGACATGCATATAGGAAGGTGATAAAATATGTTTTGATCAAAGAGGTTTTTTTATACTTTTCAGCTTGTTTAATTTTCTTTCTAAGGAAAATTAATTTGGCTCTGCTTTGGTCTGCTTAAAAATGTAATTCTAATTCAGGTTTCTGGTCAGAATTAAGTGTTTTAAAAAAGCAATTACAAAAATTGTTGCGTTCTAAGAAAATAATTTTAGTGAGAGTTGTAAATCATTAAGAAAGTATTTATATGTGTAGCTTGAAAACATACTTGTATACTTTTTGTGAGTGAAAAAGACTTTCTCCCCTATTTTGCTTTTTCTTTTGTTTACTGTCTTAAATTTAACTTTTTTTTACCTGCAGACAGTGAACATAACATATTATTATGCTCACTAATTATCATACCATGAATTATCCCACTGTTAATAGGATACTTGGAATATTTTGTAAATATCAAGTAATTGATTACTGCAACTTGTTACTCTTAAATCCATCTTAAGAGGAATCTTTGGTTTCCATATGGCATCAGTTGCTACTTAGCATGGCTTCTTCCATCTGTTAGGACTATTTTTCTCCTGGCCTCATTCCTTTACTCTTTTGTTGTATTTGTTATTTGTTAATGTATTTCTTTCTTTATTAGAGCCTAATTTTTCAACATCTACTTGTCAGTGTAAACGACGCGTGTGTTCAGAAATTCAAAGCAATAATACTGTTGTGCATGTATTTGTTTATGTTTATTGATATTCAGCTATTTAATCTTAAAAATATTAAATCCTTTGCTTATTGTATTTCTCTCAATTTTTTAAAAATGAAATGAACTGTTTCAGTTCATAATTATCAGTTGAAAAGTTGATTAATACTATCACCAGTAGATAAATATTTCTTATTTATTCTTTGGTTGTTTTTGCCAGGTACCTAGTTATTAACGTTTGAAGGCCTATGATAGAAGTTCTTCAAATAGTAGACATAAATATATTTCTTTAGACTTACTGAAGTGCTAATGAGCCTATCTTGATACAGGATAGATGTCATTACTATATAGAATAAAAGTCAAAGTGTAAGGCAGCTGTGTTTTTTGGAAGGAATTTTTTTCATCATTACTTTGTGCTTTCAATTCTGTAGAATGAGAATGCTCCTATATTAGAAAATACCTGTTTTTCAACAGAATTACTAATCTCTTCGGATTCTGCTATTATGTCCTTGTAATGTTTCTTTGTAATCTGTATGATAAGTAAGAACGCTAGAGACTAGGATGTTATTTTTTTAATTTGAGCTAAAGCATGGTGGTCTAGATAAAATTTCATCAAGATACCTATCAGACCCTTCTTAGATCATGATCAGTTAAATATGACAAATGGGATATAGCATTTCAGTTTGTCAGTTTTGGCATGCACCCCCTGGTCTGAATGTTCGCTTCAAATACTGAGGCTTCCAGTTATGAAGTCAAAAGCACTTTGGCCTCATTATAATTCATATTTGATTGTTCTGTACAAGAAAAATGGCACTGACTTCCAATTGGCTTGCTGGATTCAATCTATAAATTATGATTGTTATGGGCTTTTGTTGATTTAAAAAATGTGAAACTGAGTAAGAATATTTTCCTTATCAGTATGGCTCCTTGCCACCTGGTTTTCTGCCACCAAGACGTGGAGATGCGTCTGTCGTTCCACTGGAAGCTGCAGGACCACATCAACTTCCACCACCGCCTCCTCCACCGCTGCCTTCTAACGGAGCAATTCCACCACCGCCACCGCCACCTCCTCCTCCACCACTTTTGCATGGCTTGAGAGTTCCTCTGGCTCTTGGTGGTGCTCCTCCACCACCGCCTCTACCAGGCCTGCCTGGAGCACAGTGGTCTCCACCTTCATGTACTTTGCCATTTGGAATGAAGCCTAAAAAAGAATTCAGACCCGAGGTTACCATGAAAAGACTCAACTGGTCCAAGGTAGTACTGATTAATGGCAAATACTTGATGTAAAATCTTACATAGAGCTTACGGTAAATAGATTGTCAGGAGTAAGACTACACAGAGCAATTGATATATTAGTTAAACGTATGTAAGATATGAATAGTTTCTGCTTTTAGTTTTCGTTGTTTTCTGAAAACTGCATTTCATTGACTCATTAATCATCTGGACAAGTATCTGTTAACTTTCTGAGATGCCTGGAAAAATCAGTTCTGGTCTAGAATGATACAACCTTGATACCAGCAGGCTTCCTAGGTCCTACTATGCCTTGCCTTTTAGCAGACTGTTTACATTGGATCAGTCACTGCACTGTACTGATAGCTATACAGTTTTCAAACAAGTGTCTCGCATCTATCTAGGCTGGACTGTGGGAAGAGTCATTGTAGGTCTCTCCATTTGTCCTTAGTGTAAATGTACTTATGTAAATTTAATGGTTGAAAAAAATACAGAGTTCGTTTTGGTTTTTTTCTTCTCTGTTGTGATAGGATCAAGTATACCAGGACTATCCATATACTGAGCTTTGGAAACTATAATTATTTAGACCAAAATAAGTCAATAAAAAGATTTTCAGAGTTTTATGAAGCAATCAAAGCTACAATCTAAAAAGTAAGGTACTTAATATCTAGTTAAACCAACTGTGTTCAGAGACTATTTAAAGTTTACCAAAGTGTTAAATCTAGACCAAAGATAATTTTGTACATTTAGACCTTGGATAACAAAGTATGATGTCTGCATTGCTTTGTATTATTAGAATCAGTTTGTCCAAAAGCACTTACTGTAAGCATTATTATCTTTAATCAGAAATATATTAACAATTCTAAAGATGAGTTGTATACCAAAAGTCCACGTGTTTTGCCGAGCTCTTAAGTATTTAATTTGCTTTAGACTGTACAGAGCACAGTCTCTGCATAGTATCAAAATAATTTAATTAATAAAATTTTGTTTTGTCTCTTGCTTGTAGATCAGGCCTCAGGAAATGACGGAATCCTGTTTTTGGGTTAAGGCAGAAGAGGACAAGTATGAGAATGCTGACATGCTTTGCAAATTGGAACTTACATTTTGTTGTCAAAAAAGGGGTAAGTAATTGATTGCTTTAATTTTCAGCTTTTAGAGATATCTTTAAAATTCTTGGGACTTAAATACTATATTAAAAAACCCCATTATATTATAACATTAATGCTCTGTTTTTTTAAGTGGAATGTGTAAAGAAAAAAGTTTGAAAATACCAAACTGCTTATAGCAGTAACATTGAACTATTTTACTTAAAGGGTGACAAAAAATGTGTGACCTATAAGGAAATCTTACCAAAAAAAACCCCAAGAAATGCTTCCAGATAATACAGACTTTTATTCAGTCGCATTTGAAAAAACAGTTATAAAATTTTGTCAGAATACCTTAATAAAATATTGTGACCTAATTTAGAGTCTCGAAGATGATATGTTTACCCTCAGAATGCATATGATAATTGATGTGTTTTGGTTCCACGTGGGGGAGGGTCTTTTAATGAAGTTTTTTACTTTCTGATAAACCTGTAGCAACAGCGATCTCCTTTGATATTTTGCTTAGCTGCTTCAGCTTTTAAAGCCTTGTGGAAGAGCAAAATATTTGAAAGTATTCCTGGCTTTAAACCTTTTCTCCCTTTCTGGGGGAGTTGTCTCTCTAATAGTTTTTCTATGTAAAATGCCTATATTTCTGTTATTTCTTGACACATTTACACCCTCATCCCCAACACACACCTTGCCCCTTGATTGATATCAGAGACTTCGTACTTTGGGGCAGCCAAAGGGGTGCAAGGATTAATTCCTTTTCAAATGCAAAAGGCATTATTATATTTTTAGGTTTTTTTACAAATTTCACTTTGATATTTTTATTTAAGATCGTGAATGGCATTCTCAAGTTTCTCCATTATTTTGTATGCTTTGGTGTGTATTATCCAATAATATTTTTTTTGTATCATAACCAAGAATTTTATTCTGCTTTTGTCAAAGCAGGCTTTTATGCTCTAGCAGTATTTCTACTGAGTTGAGTATTACAGTTTATTACTGTTGATACTTAATAATATTAAGAATGTTGAACAAAGGTAAAAAGGCAAGAAAACCTCACAGACCATAGACTCAGAATAAGTGTAAAAGATAATTGTGCTGCCTTTATAATGTTAGGAGAATTCCCGAGAATGTTCCCTGAATTAATAGGATGGAAGGTTTAAAAGCCACTGGAGGAAATACTGTTTCCTATGTGTAATTGTACAGTAAAATTTGGGAGACGAGATGATGTTCAGGCCAAACATGAACATGTTAATGGCTCAGAAGAGGATTGTGAATCTCCAAAGACAGCGAGAACATTAGAGTTAACAAGATTAACATCTCTTCAAAATTTAACTGAATGGACTGAACACATTGTTTTGAGAAAACCTAATAGAAGAGAATTATTGGATCTGCAGTTGACAAATCTGTGAAGTATACTTTTATACCAAATGGGGGAGGGGGAATGATTAAAAGGCTATAGCCTGCAGGGACAAATTTTAATTTTTTTTTTAGAGGTGGACTTTACCGCTTAATTTATTTTTATTTTTTTAAAGTTTTGAAATATATCTTGTCTTACATGGGTGATAGAAGTGTGCCATCATCTTAATTTTTCAGAGGATGTGGAGACACTAAATATTTTATTTAGAACAGCAAGTAGGTGTCTAAAGGGCAACATGGAACTAAATTTCATCTTTGTTCAAATGAATGGTTTACAGAAATTTGCATGAATGCTTAAACACATCAGTAGAGAGCACCAGGCATCTCAGTGTCTCTTATTAACAGCATGAATTCTAATATGAAGATCAGCAAAGTAACTGCTTTTGTTCTCATGACCATGGAGAGAGGGGATACTTCTTGTAGCTTCGGCATAACTTATCGATCATAACAAAACTTGCCAAAGAAATTGGATACATACAGTTTTCTTCACTTCTCAGTCTTGAAGAGATTTAACACCTTGCTTTCTAACGTAGAATCAGCAAGTTATTCACTAAACTTAACTTGGGAGCAGTCCTTGAGTATTTCTAAAGCTTTGTCTCTAAAACCAGAAAGATGAGAAATAGTTCTGTAGTGAAATGACAGCATGCAAAGAATGAGCTGGTTTCCACTCTGTTGAAGGGTTTGCTTATGCGCTCTTTTCATTGAAGTCATTGTGTAAGAAGAAGTATCTAGTTGTGGAAGCAGGGACCAGAATGTTCAATGACGTTTTAAGGGAATTTTATTCTGATTAAGTAAAATCAGATTGAAGTACTCAAATGTTCAGTTGCTGCATTTTGCCAGCTGATGTGCCAAAAGTATTTCAGTGTTGATCCAGAAGAGGAAGTCTTATGTGTATGTAAATAACCAATTGAGGAATTTCTACTAGAAAAAGGAATACAGAACAGTATAGAATAGATTTGAAGCTTTAGCAGATGTTTGTATACAAGTTATAAATGATGTTGATTCTGAATGGGTATTGAAGCAATTGAAACAACTTAAGATGTTACAGAGGTATGAAAGTAACAGTACTGCAAGAATAAAAAAGTAAAAGAGGGTCTAGCTTCAGTGTACGAAAAATAATGAGTAGTAAGATGGAGCAAAGACTACACATGGAGGAAAAAAATCACTCTTGTGGAAGGTGTCCAGAGACATGTCAGAGGCACGTTCTTGAATGATGGAACTATTTAGTTTGGAAGGGACCTCTGGAGGTCATCTGGTCCAATCACCTTTGTAAAAGGAGAGTCAGCCTAGTTCACGTTGCTTAGGGCTTTGTCCAGCTGAGTTTCAGATATCCCTAAAGGTGGAGATGTGTGGATGGACAACCTGTTCCTGTGTCTGTCACCATTGTGGTGAAATTTTTTTCATAATATCTTGTTGGAATATCTCATTTTGCAACTTGTCTATTGCCTCTTGTTCGTTATGCACCTTCAAGAAGAATCCAGTTCCCTCTTACTTGTAGCCTTCTGTTAGGTGGTTTGAGACAGCAGTAAGAGTTCCCTTGCCCTTTGTCCTTCTCAAGACTTGACAGTTCTCTCAACCTTTCTGTCTGCATCTTACATTTCAGCCCTCTAATCATCTTGATGATTTTTTGATGTACTTGTTCCAACATATCTATATTTTTCTTGAAGTGGGAAGCCCAAAACTGAAAAAAATACTCCACATACTTGTCCCAGAGAGAGAAGGGGAGTAGAAGGAAATAATCACTTCTTTGACCAGCTGACAACAGTCTTGGTAACTTATTGGAGGAAATGTTTTCACCATGCAGCTTGTTTAATAATGATGGTGATAATGATGAGTCCATGTAAGGGCTATGGGTGGTATAGGATATTTTCTCTTCATTCTTTTACTTGTTATAAAGCTGTTTTTGTCACTTTTGAAAAATTGAACCATTTTGTGAAAGCAACTTTTTTTGTAAAAAATGAAAACTTTGAGCTGGAACAATGGGAAGTATTAAAGCATCAATTGCTGATGGTATTCTTGTGGCAACTTACTGAAGACAAAGCGTAATTTACTTACTGACTCAGAATTTACTCTTGTCTCAATAAATCTGTAATCTTAAAGAAGTCTGAGATTATATGTATGACAAGTAGGCAGGGGCAAAATGGAAAACCAACTGCTTTGTCATATAAAGACATAAAAATTTACTGTTACACAGGGAACGTGGAGGAGGATACTAGTTCAGAATCTGGAAATATTCCATCCACACAGTGACCTATATTTAAAATATTTGCAAGAAAACATGAGAGTTTATTGTGAGATGCCTCAAGAAACAAACAAACAAAAGATTCTGAAACCTTCAAACCATTAGCTTTGTGTCAGCAGCTAAAAGAATAAAAGTAAGGAGTGAAATCACTGCCTTAAAGACATCAGTGTGGAAGTAAGGTACACTCTATGGCTCTCTCCCTGGCTGAGGGGAGAATAAAAAAAAAGGGGGGGGGAAAGGACAAAGTAATTGAGAAATTCTGAAAATAAGGTGATGAATTTGCAGGGTTTGTATGAATGATCTTTGGTTTTCTGATAACTTTTTATTTTAAAGGCAAAAAGTAGGATTGATATGAAGGGTAATTAGAGACTTGAAAGAGAAAGAAGTGATAAGAAATATGAAATATTTAAGATTTATTAGGATTATACTCATGGTTGCAGATCAGTGAAGAAAATCTGTGAAAAGCCTTTTTGGCACAATGGTGTCAAAGAAATCTCTTACCTACTATAATTCTTTAAAAACATTAAACCGAATATATAACATAAAGTTAATTGGTATGTGAAATAGTGAGCAGTGGAGCTGGAGCAAACTTTATATGTATTTTTATGTTATCTTAAGCCTAAAAGATAAGATGAAAAACAAAAATGCTTGTTATTGAATAACAACTGCTTTATAATAGATGTGTTGGAAGCCTGATGGAAGGAGAATAATCACAGGTATATGATTTTTAATATGCTGCCAACTTTACTGGAATGATTAGACATACAGGTAGGGGACTGGCAGTTTGCATAAGAGGTAGCATGAAGTGTAAGACCATGAAAATCTTGTGTGTGTGGGGAAAAACCTACCGTGCAAAACCTTGTGAATGGAAATACCTTCTAGTAATATAATATTATACTGTATTAATAGTTCTCGGATCAGATGATGTTTGTGATGAGAAAACATTAAGTGAGATTAGAGAAGTCGCAAATTTTGTGGCAATAAAGTGAGAGATTTAACTACCTGCATATGAGTTGAATTGATTCTTCATCAGGATGTTTTGAAAAAATAACAGCTTTGGATGCAACAAATTACTGTTTCCAATATTCCTGTAACCTACATGAAAAGGAGCTGTTCTGGGAATGGGCTTGACTCACGCACAGGACCTAGGAGGTCAGAGTACGAGAGAAGGAGAGAATGATCACTATCTTAATGTTGTACCAGGAGAGAACAATCCAAGTAAATCTATTATACATGTATTCAGCTTCAGGACAGGGAACTGAATGAAAGAGGTAGACGGTCAAGCAAGCAAGATACCCATGCCTCCTAGCAACCCAGAGGCTGTTCTGAAAATGCCATGTTAAAGATTTGAGTAAACTTTGTGTTGTAATTCAGAAAAAGGCCAACTAAAGCTATGGGGTAAAACATGGATGTGACTCAATAAGAAAGTTAAAGACAGTATTGGAGGGAAAAGGGTAGTATTAAAAACGTGGAAGGCCTGCCCAAATGAAGATAAAAGAAAAACTTATCAAATGTAGCTAGATAAATATAAACAAAGCATTCTCCACATACTCTTTTAGAATTCTGAATTTCCTGCAAAGGATACTTCACCTGATATTGAAAAGTATATTTAATCTTTTGAAAATGAAGTTAGCTAGGGAATTGCTGGGGCTACTTGGTGACAACTTCTAAAGTTCAGCAGTTTCAAAGAACATTAGACAAATTCAAGGGTAATAGGTCCTAAAGAAATAGAAAAGGATGTAACATTCCTAGTCTAGTGTTTGTAGGAAGAGGAGCTTCCTCTTTTGGGAAGTGAGGAGAATGGATTATAAATAGTGATAAGGCTGGCATAGTGTCTTGTTAAGTAACATCTCTTACTGCAGCTTTTGGAAAGAGAGTCACTGTCAGACCCAGCCAGACATTTATTAGGTTCTTGATCATGGATTTAAGAGTGCCTGTTTGTTTGGAGTAGCTTCAAGCTACTATGTTTAAGACTTACAATGATGAAATAAGGTAAGTTTTTACATGCAAATGCTTGATCTTGTCACTTATGGAAAGGAGAAAAGTAATGAAACACCTATAAGAAATGTACTTTGTGGGGATACTTTGAAGAGTCTGAATAAGTGTAATTTATGTAGTGAGACTATAGTAGTTAGGCTTAAAGTGGAATATGTGTTCAGGATAACTCAAGAGAGAACCAGCTATGTGTTGCTTGAAGTCATCATTTGCGTGCTTGAAGTAGTTTGCCAAAGGTGATTCCAAGACTTAGGAGGTTGTATGGAGTGTACGAGAAAGCAACCTCTGATCAAAAAGAAATCTTTGGAAGCATTTAAATACAAAGTGACAATTTGTTTAATGTACGCAAAATATAAGAAAAGTAGTAGTTTTCTGAAATACATGCTTTATGATTAGTGTGCTGGGTTTATAAATATCCTATTAATAAGTTGATTTGACTTGATCCAATGAACATTGGGTTTTGGTTTTTTTTTTTAATATATAACTGTTATGTTTAAAGTGTTAAAGTCCAAATGAGGATTGGAAATTGCAGATCAAACATATAAGAATCACACAATGGTAGGGATTGGAAGGGACCTTCAGAGATCATGTAGTCCAATCCCACTGCCAAAGCAGGTTCACCTAGAGCAGGTTGCACAGGATGGCATCCAGGTGGGTGTTGAGTATCTCCAGAGAAGGAGACTCCACAACCTCTTTGGGCATCCTGTTCCAGATTCTCCTAAATTATTAATTATTTTTAACAATATGCAGATAACTGCAGCTAATGGGAGGTGGCACAGAAAATTAGAAATTGGCTTTTCTTTCTTTTTTAGATATTAAAGGGAACTGATCTAGTAAACTTGAGAGAGAAAGATTGCATGATCTCTCTCTCTCTTTTTTTTTTTTTTTTTNTTTATCAACTGGGACAGATTTTCATCCTAATCTTATTGGAGATGGCAGTGTCTGATCCCATCACACCAGAGCTCCTGCCAGACTTGATTATTCAGAAATAAAGCACTTCTGTAAGAGTGCTATCTCTGGCACTTGTCTTGAAAAGGTCAATATAGTTCTCTCTATCTCTAATTTTTTTTTTTTTCTTCAAAAAACATCAAGGCCTAAACTGCAATGGTGCCAAGCAGGTCTCAAACATTTTAAACCAGAAAAGAGAGTAAATGTTAGCAAGAAGGTCAAATCAGCAATATGAATTAGCTTAGTGCTGTATTTGACAGGCCACAGCCTACCCAGCATAAGCAATAGAACCTTGTGGTCAGCCACCTGAAGGATTATGTGGAGTTTGGTGTCCTCATATTTTCCTCCTCTGGAAGTTGAACACAGAAGTTGAAGGAGGATTTACACAGGAATTGTTCCAAACTGTGCTTCTTGTAGAATCTTATTATTATAAACCTGTAAGACTGCCAACGGTATAGTCTAGTAACTTCTGCTAATGATATAGCACTGGGTAACTTGAGTTACCTTTTAATGTTATCATTATGAACTGTGTAGAAGTAGAAGTAAAGCCTGCTATGTGTTTAATTTGGCTGCCTTGCAGTATCACCCTAACTACTCTTTAAAACAAAATTATTTTAAAAGATTTTTGCATATAAAATGAAAAAAAAAAGAGATTTTTTTTTTCTGAAGACTCCAGGAGTAAGTTATAGGCATTTAGGAGGGACAGCAACGAGTCACTTTTATAAAACACTGAAATGTCAATGGTATCTTGCAATTTTAATGTCATCTTTCCATCAAGGGAAGAGATTGTATATTTACTATTGCATCAGTGGTAAAGTTACTAGTTGTTTCTATTCTTAACAGATAGAATGATCTCTTCTCTTATCTTATTTAGATATCTGTATCAAATATATTTGTTAAGTACAGATTGATATATAAGAACCCATGAATGAATATATTCTTGTGGTGGGTTGACATAGGCTGGCAGCCAGATGCCCACCCAGCCACGGTCTCATAAAATGGAAAAGCTTGTGCATCTAGTTAAAGACAGGGAGATCTCTTACCAATTACTGTCACAGGCAAAGCAGACTGAAAAAAAAAAAAATGATTGGGAAATTGGGAAAATTGATTTAATTTATTTTAATTTTTTTTTTTAATCTCCTGCCATGGGTAGGAGGAACTTTCAGTTGTTTAGACTGTTAAGTACTTAAGGAAGTGGGATGTGAGTAACTGCTTAAATGTGACTTTCATATTGACATAACTCCACAAATATGTGGCAAACAAAAAATGGAAAAACTGAAGAGGGCATTAACGTGCTAACGGTCAGAATAATCTGGCAATAGCATTTATTTTGTAGTTTGTTTCTACAAATTATGGTACCTTTTTCCCTTTATTCTTTTTCTATGGCAATTTCTTAGTATGAATTCTCCCCTCATCAGTACCCTAATCTGAGTACATCAGAATCATCAGTAACATCAGATCAGTATTCTGGTAGGACTGTAGAAAAGAGGCAGTCGCAAAGTATTAATTTTACCTTAATTTTAATTTATTTTAACTTAATTTTTTCTGCTTTATTGCACAGTTACAGTATGTATTGTTAACAGGTTATTGGTTCTTACCTTCTATACACAGACTATTTTTTATTTCCTGTCAACTTCAAAACAGATTAGGCGTTTTCCTTTCTCCAAAGTGAAGTGCCTTGAAGGAGTAGTTCCTTTAGTTCACCGTTACCTTTTTCTTTTGAGCAAGCAATTCTTTTTTTCTTTTTACGGCTGTTTTCTACCCAACATGCAATATTAGTCTGCAGTCAATTCATGTTTGATGAAAATATGACAGTATATTCAGGCCAACAAAAGCACTCCACTCCCATTTCACAATACTGTGGTAGGAAAAGCCTTTGAGGGCTTGATATTTTAGAAGCAACAAGCATGTCCCTTTATTGATTTCTAGCAGAGAATGTTTTTTCAATGTGAATAAGTAAAATCTTAGAGGAGAGAGATGTTATTTTCATGTATCCAGAGAGGAAAAAAAAGTATGCTCGTAAGATATATGAAGTCCTAAACCATAAATACCAATGAAATGGAAAAACAGGTTTGGAACATAAAATGCAAGTTAAAGGAGGTCATCACAGTGTCCCTGCTCAATATAATAATTTTGTTTATTTAATTGAACTTTTAACAACTTTGTATGTTTGTTCCTATATCAGCAAGGATCTTGGAAGAGTTAATTTCATAGAATCATAGAATACCAGGTCAGAAGGGACCTCTTGGATCATCTGGTCCGACCCATCTTGGCAAAAGCATGGTCTAGACAAGATGGCCCAACACCCTGTCCAGCTGAACCTTAAAAGTGTCCAGTGATGGGGAATCCATCAATTCCCCGGGGAGATTATTCCAATGGCTGATTGTTCTCACTGTGAAAAATTTTCCTCTTGTGTCCAATTGGAATCTCCCCAGGAGTAGCCTGTACCCATTACACCTTGTCTTTTCCATGTGACCCCTTGTAAAAAGGGAGTCTCCATCTTCCCACCCTTTAAAAACTGGATCATGATGATAAGGTCTCCACTAAGCCTTCTTTTCTCAAGGCTGAATACACCCAGTTCTCTCAGCCTTTCCTCATACGGCAGCCTTCCCAGTCCTTTGATCATCTTTGGGGCCCTTCTCTGGACCCTCTCCAGCCTGTTCACATCTTTTTTTGTATAGCCAGGACCAAAACTGAACACAGCATTCCAGGTGTGGCCTGACAAGCGCTGAGTAGAATGGGCTAGTGACTTCTTTGTCTCTGCTGGTGATGCCCTTGTTGATGCAACCCAGCATCCTGTTGGCTTGCTTTGCAGCACACCGTTCACTCATGTTGAGCTTATTGTCCACCAGGACCCCCAGGTCCCTTTCCACAGAGCTGCTCCCCAGCCAGGTAGATCCCAGCCTGTGCTGCACTGCTGGATTAGGTTTTCCCAGGTGCAAGACCTTACGCTTGTCCTTGTTGAACTTCATAAGGTTCTTGTTAGCCCACTCTTCCAGCCTATCTAGGTCTTCCTGCAGGGTGGCTCTCCCATCCAAAGTGTCCACTTTCCCACTCAGTTTGGTACCATTGGCAAACGTCATCAGGGTACACTTGATCCCATCATTCTGATCACTTATAAAGTTATTAAACAGTGTTGTGCCCAGCATCAGTCCCCTGGGGGAAGCCACTTGTCAGAGGTTGCCAGTTTGAAAAGGAGCCATTTACCACCATGACCCTTTGGGTGCAGCCTGTGAGACAGTTCCCCACCCTCCACACAGACCACTTGTCTAGACTGTAACACAATTTGCTAGTGTTTATATCACACACGAGGTGTAAAACACTATACACCTACTACAAACCTATTTTCATGGGTTTTAACTCTTTTTAGTTTTGTTACATGTTTATGCACTAAGTGCTTTTGATGAATTTCTAATCTAACGTTACAAGCATTTATATCTGACTAAAGGTAACACTATGTTTGAGTGCAATAAAGTCTTCATTACAACAGTGCTTTTATTGTAGTCTTTTTTCACTGTAAGCTGAGAAAAATAATTTAAATGCAAGAACAGAAATGTTTAACAAACCTTGTTTGGCAAACCTTCAAAGTCAGTGTTGATGAAAATTATTAGCATTTAAATTTCCATGAATAGTACTTTTCATCCTGTAGAAAATCTACCATTTAGTTTCTCAGTGAATGGCTTGATTCAGAGAAAATTCATTTCAAGGACAATTCAGTTTTAAAAAACAAAACAAAAAAAAATCAAACAAGGAGATTATGTGTCAATGGAGCAGTCACTTTCAATTGCAAGCTGTTAGACTGTACTTGGGTAGACACTGGTGTGCCATGCAGAATATGGCAGTATATTTGGCAGAGCCTTTGGTTTTGTTTGTATTTGATCTGGTTCTGCTGGAACAATATTTTAATTTATTCTTATGCAAAAAGTGGTTATAGGTGTTTTCTTTCCTTACCCACTAAGATTATGTATTCCTCTTTATCTACTAGCTCCATGTAAATGCGATCTGACCTTATCCAATACATAACATTGTTTCTTAATTGAAGTGGGGTCTCATATAAAACCAGTAAGTTGATTACTTCTTGTGAGCATTTGAGAAACAGACTTCCATTGTAGACTGCTGCTCTCCTCTACGTGATCTCTACATGATAAACTTCTCATACAGTTTCTTCATTCTAAATAGATTCTTCTAGTATGTAAAGATCTTGCCTTGATTGTTTCCTAACAAACTTTTTAATGGGGCTCTTTCAATATGTTGTATGAAACAAGAATCACTATAAAGGATGTGTATTTTGTAAATGCCCTGTAGATGGGGTTCTCCCCTCCATTAATAGCAATCAGGTTCTGAAGGTTATGTAAGGATGGAGAGAACTTAATTGATCTGAAATGGTAGGATTTTTTGGGGGGGTTAAATTGGAGTTTCAACAAAATATTTTTTTACATAGCATATAATCTAGCCTGGCATTCTGAAAACTTTCTTAATAGGACAGGACATGTTTGCAGGATTCTTTATTATTATTGTCTGGCACAGTATTTCCAGTTAAATATTTACAGTGAAACAGTAGTGTTTTCAGATACATTCTTCTGGATCAGTTTGTTGCTTTCAGTCTCATTTAAATTAAGAGAATGAAGACACTGGACAATGTACTCTGTAGCTTTTAACAACTTCTTATTTCTGTTTTATGCCTTTGCTTCCCCACTCTTCCTATTTTTCCAAGTTACTGGTGCTCTACTTTTCTTTTCAACTCACAAGATAGTTATTCTACAACCTTACTCACCTCTAACAGCACCTGAGTAATGAAACTTAGAAACCTTATCTGCTCTATTATTCAGCTTAACAGTTGTGAAGACTAAATGTTCTCTGCTGCGCAGTCTGACTTGTCCTTTGATACAGAAATGCCTGTTTCTAAAATTGTAAATGTATATGTATAGCTGGCACGGGTAACAAGCCAGAAAGAGCCTACTTAGGGTGACTGCTTATCTTTGCAGTTCCTTGATCGTGCGGTGTAATGCCTTGTGGCACTTAAAATTTGGCTGCAATATGTACTTGATACATGTGCAGCAGCATGTTGCGTTTTGTTGCTGGTGTTTCAGTGTAAGATCTCAAAGTATTGGGTCATCTATTTGAAACAGTGGGAAGATGGAAAAAGCAACTAAACGTTCTTGAGATTGTCTGAATGAAAGCTGCTATCAAAGCTGACAAAATGGAGGGTAGATGTAACTGGTATGCGTGAAGAGAAACTGGGATCCAAGGCTCAGTTGCACATAGCAGGAGAAATCTTGGCATGTGGAGTTCAACAGATCTATAATGCTGCTGTGAAAAGAAACAAACCTGTATAGATATAGCTGAAAACAAACCTTGGTAAATCATCCTAACTGCACAAAGCCAGGCTGGAAAGTTTATTGTCAGTAGTAATCTAGTAGTATGAACTAAATTGCTCTTTTAATGCTCTTTAGAAGAGAAATGGTAGTGATAAACAGAGGATTGGACTTGGTCAAACTTGAAAAAGGGGAAGGTAGAATCCATTTGCTGCTACCAGTTGACTCTCAGAATGCACCTGTGAGACTTCCTTATTCAGCAAAATGATAGAAGAGGTAGTGAGCAAGTTGGGACAAATGGTGAGTTAAGCTGTGCTGTGCCGATTCATGCTTTATAATAAATAGAAAGAATCTGAACCACTTGAACAAAACCAGGTTTTTTGAGAACAGAATACCCATGTTCACTCCAAGCAGACAATTCTGATCTTCAGATTACTGTTGCTGAGGGAACCTGGGAGTGTGGACCAAAACTACAAGCATGAAGCATATTTGGGACTAAATAAAAGCCTTCCTGAAACAACAGTGGCAAAAATAAGTCAGTAAGAGCAGGAGAAATTAAGGACAAAGGGTTTCGTGTGTCAAGGGGTTATTGCCCCTCTGATTTGTCAAGAAAATACTATGATTCATTTTGCTAGAACTTGTGGCTACCTTTAGGGTGAAATGGAAATTATCATGCTTATCTTCCTTAAAAATAATAACAAAAAATTGTTCATTCGTGCCACTGTCACTATTTGTTCTGGACTGTCTGTATAGCTCTTGGTACTTAGGAGACTCCAGGCTTATTCTTTGATCACCAGTTTGATTTTTCTGTTTGCTCAGGGAAATATTTGCATTCGGTCTTTGGGGGGGGGAAGTCATATAGATTTAATCAAAGTATAATTCTGTGGCAAGAACCATATTTACTGATAATGATGTTTCCAATAGTTCAGGTCAATTAGAATGAATACTTTGTTACTGTTTACAAGTACAACTAATAAATAATTTTGATGCATATGAGATTAGACTAATTCCTCAAAAGTCACCGAGGTCTAGTGACTAGGTAGTCAACCATTATGTGTATGTAAATGTAACGAGAAGAGAGAGATAAAATCCTATTCTACAGCATTTAGAGTTGTTAATGTAATCAATACAGAAAGGACTAAAACTGATGCAGAGCAGATTTATTTTTCCCTTCTTATCTTTCTCCAGCATTTAAAAATTTGAGGCTTTTACAAACGTGTGACCAGATAGTAAATAAATACTATTGTTATTATTGTTGTGTGATAAATTATACTTTTCTTTGTAAAAGATGTATAAAATAACTGCATGTGCATACTAGACTGGTTATTCAGAGTCTCTGTAACAGAATCTACATCATCTTCAGTTTCACAAAACTACAGCACAGACTTTGAAGAGCAGGAATTCAAGAAGCTTTAATTATATGAATTTTGTTTTCCTGAATTGTTGAAGGAATGAGAAGGTTTTTGTACAAAGTTTTAAATGCATGCTAATTAGAAAGTGTCTTTTAATATTTAGCCTAAAACTGTGTTCATAGTATTTATCTGATATGGCAGCTTTGGTAGGTATGTTAGATTTTCTGTTATCTATTTTTAATGCAGAAATACCTATCCTTTTTTAACACGAGAGAAAACAATTTGCAGTGAAGTTAGAGTTAGTTTTATAGTATGGTGTGTTATTTATGTGTTCTCTAGCCAATAAAGATGAGAATTCACTTGCAATTCCACCTTCATTATCATTTAGTCTCTGTCAAATACTATGTGAGATATAACAGTGTTGTAGTGAGAATGAATGCTACTGTTCTGTCCCGCTTGCTTTTTAATATAATATTCTGAAATGCTCTATCTTAAAGCTTGCTTGCGATGGATGCTTTCTTGGTTTGAATCTCTTTCTCCATTTACGATTGGCTGATCACTTCATTCCTTAATGTACCACAAGAGTGTGTCATAGTACAGTAAATGATCTGTATTACTGAATATCTGTTACAGATTTGATGAAAGATGAGAGAAAACTCTATGAAATACAAACTTTGGAAGTAACATCTGTTGTACTGTAATAACGCTGAAGGAATGTGGTTCTGTAATTGCAAGATACGTAGGCATATTTTCAACTAGAAGACTTTTTGCCCTTTTGGAATAGTGAGGTCAATGTTATTTCCTGCAAGTTTGTATTTTCAGTGAAATGAGCAAGCAGTATCTTGTAACCCAGAACCTAGTTTCCCAGTTGATTCCTGTTTGTGTCTTTTTTTTTATATTTGTCTTTCATATTAGGGAAAACTTTTAACAGAGTATTTTTATTTAAAGAAAATTGTAGCATTTTTTTAGCTATTTAGCTGAGTACAAATAAATAGCATGTACCTTTTTTGTGGGGTTTGTGGTGCTCTAACTGTTTTGAATTTATTTGTTACTTTGAAAGGCTGTAGTTAGATAGTGTTTCATTAAGGTATCTATGACATTTTAGTGTTATTAGTTATTTAATTTACTGTCATTTTTCCCAGAAAACTTGCTCTTGGCTCCAGCTGTTACTCATACCTATGATGTAATGAGCAATCATGCAAAATATGCTCTAAAATATGGGGAAACTGATGCAAAGGGAAAGTACAGTACAAATGCAAACATGGAAAACAGTGAAGTGTCTTGGAAACGTTTTTACCATGTGGTTTTGTATTTCTAAATACAAGTGAAGATAAGCAGTAGTTCGAAAAATCACATGAAGATAGTATTTCATTTAGACTATAAAGCATTTTAACATAGATTTCTGGAAAGAGACAGGACGAAGCAAGGACCATTTGCACAAAATTAGCCTGTGGATGTATGAGGGCAATGCTAGGCTAAGCTTCTTTTGAGAATGAAATATATGCTTTTTGTTTCAATATCTAAGTTCTGGTACTACAGTATATCAGACTTGTAGTAATCAAGCCAGTTTTACTGCTTATAGTATATAACCAATTTTTGACATTGATTTCATCGGAGAGAAGAAAGATCTAAGCTGCTTGCATCTTTCAAAAAGTTGGAGAGGTGCATTACTGTCTGGAGCAGCACTCAGAACACTCTATGTTTCTTTTCCCTTTTTTATTTTTTTTTTAAATTTGGAAATGTAAAGAAGAGACGTTGGCATTTTCTGTAATTAACCATATCAACCTAAACCCCTTTCTCCGTGTTACTTTGAGATATACTTTGATAAAGGTATTAATATCAATCTATCAGGGGAGTTCTAATGGTTTGTTTCCTCTCTAGGTTGCTATTGAAAAATATTGTTTTCTGGTATTTAATAAGTCTAACAATAAGAAACTATAGCTCTTACTTACTGAGCTTTGTATGTGAGAGTCCCTCTATCCCAAAGAAAACAATTTGGTACCTGAATAATCTGGTGTTTAGAGGTATGTGGTGCAATTTCCTCATGCTGTAGACACCTTCATGAGTATATTATGAATATAGAAGTTTTACCTGTTTGTAGTTTAATGGTTTTCTGATAAATGATCTGGTGGCTACAGTTACTAGATGGTACTTGCTTTCTTTTTTGCTTTGTTAGTTTTCTTCTCTTTCAAGCCTCTCTTCAAGAGAAGCAGAACTTTAACAGACATTCCATAAGGTCATAAAATTAAATAAATGATCATTGACTCGTTTTGTATGTTTTTCTCAGTACTTTTTATTAGTTTTTTTCTGTATTAGACCTGTCCAAAATCAATAGTTAAAATGGGCACTCTTCTGAACAGCCTTGAATAATTGGTTTATTACAGGGTATATTAAAGCCTATAATCTAAATGAAGGTATGCTCCATTTACCTTTACTTGCAGTCCCGTTATGGCTTGAGACTATGAGAGTTTAGTGTTTAATACAATGAGAACATAGAGTCTTAACGATGTAAATCACATGCTTAGACAGTATACCCTATAATAGTGTAATCTTTTGCTTGATGCACAATGCATTGAAACTTCTAAAACCTCATTAAGAATTCCTAATGTCCTATTTCAACCACTGTTAATGGACTAGGCAACCTTTAAATGTGTCTAAAGTGATCTTATAATTTGATGTAAACTGTAGCGTGTTAAGTAGAAACTTCCAAAACTAGAGTATGTTGGTAAATCTGGTTCTTTCCAGCTTGCGTGTATGAGGTCAGTCAGGTCTCTTGCCCTGTAGAAGGCTCACGGTAATACCTACCTTTTTGGAGCTGTTTAATACCCCCAGCCTCCCAGGGAAACCAAACCAAACCAAACATCTTTCCCCTCCCTCCCAGACAACCTGCCTTCCCTTGCTCTCTGGAATATTTCATCTCCCTCACTAGTTAATTTTCTAACGTTATTTAAAGACGTACTTTGGAAGTAAGTTGAAATTATTTTATCAGACATTCTAGCAAAAATTAAAACAGGTGTCCTTGAGATTAATTTCTGATGTTTATGAGCTTAAGCCAGCCTGAATTGTATGAACTGGCATCTAATTTTAAAAACATTTGGTTATTTAAATGTTTTTGGCAACATTACTCAATACATCAGGAAGAGTGAGAAGGTCAAGTTGGAAAATCAGGTTTGGGTGACTGAATTACCTTCTTGTCATTCTCTACCAAGATTCAACATACTTTTCAAGTCTTTGAGACAGTTTTGGTCATGCAAAACTGATGACTTGAGTCTGAACATATTCACAAAGTGGAGTTAAGAGTATAGCACTGGTGATTATGCTAGGCCCAAAAGTTGTGGCATGTTTTTGGGCTGTGAAACATCAAATATAGAATTAATTCTGTATGTTAGATCATGGACTTGTTCTTCTTGGTTTTGAAGTACAGGTCCTTCTAGAGTAAATATCTGTATTAACATCTTTTGCTAATTGCTGTAATATACTTTAATTAAAAGCAAAGTAATACTCCCAGCCCCCCTCTCCCAATAACTGCCTGAATAGTTATTAAAGTGCTAATCATTACATTTAGCTAATAAATGGTTTTAAATAGCTAAATAATAATTAAGTATACTTAAATGCTACTATATAAATAACTGCTAGATCAGGAAGAGGTTTTGTGGTAGCTACTAAGACCAAGAATTTTCTTGCTGTTGTGTGTTGTTGTCAGTGTTTGACCTTTACATCTAAATAAAATAGTCTAAATTTAGATTTTTCATTTATTACTTTTGTATAGTTCCCTTTTAGCTTTTGTTTTCATGTATGAATTGTTATAGGAATTGTTTTAATTTTTGCTGCAGGATCCCATTCTGATTTCAAAACACCGTGGTTTGAGACCACCTTGAGACCCCTCTTTTTTTCAGTAGTATCTTACTTCTTTTCTTCATTCGATTTGTTTTCTGGTGTCAATGTTATATTGTTTATATATACTGTTTAAGAGAATACAGGCACCAAAATATAATTTCAAAAGGGAGTACTGATATTTGGGGAAAAAAACTATAACTTTCTATAAAAACAAAAAATAAAATGGATAGGATGAGCGACCCCTGCAATTTAAAGAACATCTCAGAAACTAATTGTTAGTGTTTGTTCTGAAGTCCTCAAGCTGTTGTCAGAAAGTTACTTTTGATATGGAGTGTATGACTGAAAGCCTAGTATTCGTGATAGTTAATAAATTCCCATTGCAAAATATGTAAAGCTATTAATCTAGCTTATTGAAGAGTTACAGTACAGACTTGTGCAAGGCAGTTCTTCATTCTTAATTAACTTTTTTCTACAGAACGTGGACTATGTTGTTTATATTCACCTATCAACAAGTTAATGCTGTTGATAATACCTGGATTTATTTATTAAATATGGCAAGTCTCTCCGCGTGGGGATTTTGTGCGACCTTGATTGACACTGGCTTTAGTTATAGAGCTGTATAACTTGTTTAACCTTCAAGTACTGCATTGTGCTCTAGAGATTTGATGTTCATTAAGATTTATTTATTACACTTAAAAATGAACTAATTTGTTATTTGTTGGTTTCTAGCTAATTCGAAAGATATATTAATGCTGCTTTCAGTAAGTAAATATTCTGGTTTGTTCAATTTTTTCTCAGAAACTGTTTTGACAGATTTTTATCATGTGTAATGTTCCCTTGTGCAACTGGGAGCTCACCTATAATGTGATTGCTACATATATATTAAGCTTCATGTGTCAGATCAAGCTCCTTCACAGAGATTTTTCTCAGAAAACTGTACATGCATGCAAATATAATCTGGATTTCAGAGAGAAAAGATAATAAGCTGCGTATTGTACAGTAGCTATGCACTTAGTGTGTTCCCATTGCAAACTGTCTGCTTTCTCCAGTTTATGTGGTATCTACTTCCACAGTGCTAGCGAGTGTAGTTTAATTAAGGTGGAATATGGCTTTCTTTTAGGGACGTAGATATGTGAAAATTCCCATATTAGAGCAAATTAAACTTTTTTGCTTCTATATTTGCCCTAGTCACGTTTATATTTGTCTCTAATTGCTATTTTTAGTTTTTGCTGGGGAGGAGGGGAAATTTCCTGAAGCAAATTTATGCTTTATGAAACCATGTTCTGTGTGCTAGAATAAATCTCAGTACTTATATAGTTACTAAATTTGAACTATTGTAATTGTAACTTCTATATTTCTCTGTTTTCTTCTAGCTTATTTTAAACCTTAATCTTTTACTATGAGGAAATGATATATATTTGTAAGAATAGGTCAATCATAATTATAACTGTTGGTATTACTGTTGTTACTTGATCTGAAACTCATATGTAAATATGATAGCTCAGTTACTTAAGTCTAAGATGGTAAATTTTTGGGGTTTAGCATTTGTTTAAATCTATCTGATGATTTAATGGCTGAGATAATTTAAGTTAAATGCTAAAATAAAATAGTAAAATACTTTGTCACCTTGGATCTTAAGGGGTTCCAGGTAAATGACATGTTAATTGTTGAATAGTGATTATGTCATATCAATATAATATGATTTTGTAAATTTTATGTAAGCAGTCCTTTTGTAGTCAACAAGATTACTCTCCTAACAAAAACTTAATGAAGATAGGAATTATGGTTTGCACTGTCATTTTCTAATAGAAATAGTAATGGTCAGTTAAATGTCTCTGGCTCTGCACTACCTTAGACTTCTCAGGAAGTTTTCAATGTATATTTCTGTCTTTGTATACATTATTCTTCAATTTCATATATATTCTGTGAAATCAGTTTAATGTCTCATGTTACGTTCTTGCATCATATCTTTTTTGTTCTGTATCCAAATACTTTTTTTAAACTATTTATGCATGCCATTTTGACTTTCTGCTTCCTCCTGTCTTCACCATAGCAACCAGATTCTTGGATCTTTTTTCAGCCTGTATTACGTCTTATATTACTTTGACCTTTGTATATTTAAAAAAGATTCCAAACTTTACTCATCTTACATTCTTACTAGAAACAGATCTTAGTGACATATTAAATAATTTACTAATTTGTGCTTCTCTGTAAGCCTTGCAACTTGTGCTTTTTTGATATATAGATATGTATGCTATGGTTTAAGAGACTGTGAAGCTAAGAATCCTTTTTTTTTCCTCCCTCTTTGTGTTGCAATTTAGAACTGTGATTTTCAGACCCATTTCAAATATTTGGTTAAAAATCTGATATTTAGTGTGTGTTGAAAATAATGGCTAGACAGCTTTAGGTATAGATTTTTTTTTTCCTCAACTCTCTGCAACAGTAGCAGTTCTCAAAAATGTACTTTCTGTTATAGTTAGCTTGTGGTTTTAAATATACCTGTAGAGAATTACAGAAATACTACCTTTATACTTTCTAACAAAACAACGTCATCTTAAACGAAAGTATCAGTTCTTGTCAGAAAAGGCTTTTATAGTGGTAGTTCTCAGAATAAATTTATAAGGTAATATTTTGTAGATTTCTCTAACTTAGAAAAAAGGATTTTATTTTTTTTTTCTACCAACCTTCAGATAAGGTCATAATTTAGAAATAATTATGCTTCTATGCAAGTATAGTATTTAGTTGTTTACATTTACACTAATAGCTTTAAATATCCATTGACAAAAGCATAAATTATTTCTGTCAGTGTCATTTATAGTAAGTCTAGAACTATGTGTTGATTTAAACTCAACCGGACAAAAAAAAAAAAAGAAAAAGAGTATTTTAAACATTCAACAGCCATGTGGTTATTTGTTTATTATTTGTAGCTTATGTGCTTGCGTCTATTTTCAGAAAGTAGACGCAAGAATGCAACTCTATGGATCATTTTTATGGTGAGATAGCTTTAGGAAGTAGAATTATCATGTGAAGTCTCAGTATATTCTAGATCTCGTTCAAACAGAAAAAGTGGATTGATAGTAAGGCAAATTCTAGATGTAAAGTTCCTGTCCCAGCCACTCACTAACGAATGAGTTATGTTGGTACTGATAATGAACAACAACAGAAAGATCGATGTTATAAAGCTAGATTAAGCTCACGGATCCATCTTTGGACACACTTCAAATCCAGTGGAGCCCCAATATAAAATAATCATAATGGGTAGATGGAATTGCATCTACCTCTTCTTTTCTGTAAAACACTGTTAATGTTGACCTGTTCACAGTCCCATTTTCCAGAGTTAAGTATGGGAAGTGCAAGAATCTCTTGAACTTACTCTTTCCAGAGTAAGCATGGGAAATGCGAGAACTATTGATAAACAATGCCCAAGTAAGAAGTGTATAGAGGGCAAAGGTGAAAAAATACCACCACCAACTAAGATGATTTCTAACTAACTCTCTCTTCTTGCCTTATGTTGGTCAGGTTAAACGAAAACAAAACACTTTTAAACCCATCTGTCATTAATATGTCGAGTTCTGGGTTGTAGAGGTCCCAGAAAGCTTCATTTACAGATGCATCAGGCAGCGTTGCAGGGGAAATTGGTGGGATTTAGGATGAATAAGCATTGATTGCCACATGGAGAGACCTTTATGATAATAATGTGGTTGTCAGTTGCTTCAAGTGCATTTATACTTTTATCAGCTACTCTGTTGCTGATATCTCTAAGCATCATATTGCTTTTGAAAGAGCGATATTTATGCAGTTAAACTCCAGGATGCTATTCCAGGTAAATGATGGTGTATGAGAAGAACTTCTCATTGCCCACAGTATGAACACCTATATAAATAACTATTCAAGAGAGAGATATTGCTTGTCAGTAATTGGAATTCATTGAGAGATATTATCTATGTGTACGTATGTAACCTTTCTATTTCTGAATTTGCAGGGATGTAAGTAAGGATCTTGCACTGCATTTGTATGGCAACATGCCCAGCTTTGGGGAAGGACATGTAGAAAGGAACATGGTGACTTACAATGTACCTGGAGAAATGGGAGTGGCAAAAATACAATGGTATACTTGTGCTCTTATGCTAGAAACTGTAACTGCACATCTACGTCTGGATAACAGATCTCAAAGAATTTCAGTTACTGACAAATAACTTTTTTTTTCTCAAAGTAATACTAGCATTGCGGTACTGATGTGCTCTTTACTCAGTGCTGCCTTTGGAAGGTGGGTGCTACAGAAAACAATTCATTGTTTTAAACTGTACCTGAAATCTTTCCACTTAATAAGAAAAAGAAAACACACATTTTTAATATGAAGGTAGCCTTCTAACTATGAATAATTTTTAAGAAATAATGTTTCTCTAGATATGGAGATTGTTTTGTTGATGAAAAGGAGCACTTCCTTTTCAGCAACTTCCTCAGAAACTAGAGATGAATGTAGATAAAGTTATCCTCTGGCTTTCAAAAGGTGGAGTTCTGGGGGAAGAAAAGCAAGAGATATTGCAGCACAGAAGTGATTCTTGTAGAAGAGGCAGGGAACATTATCAGCACACGACAGTTTGTTAACAGAGATAGACATCTAAAAGATTTTTTTGACATTTTTTTTTCATAAGTAATCTTGTTAGTTGTTTTTTACCAGTACGTTATAACAACCATAATGTGGACTAAGTGGATATAGTGTTTTGTCACAGAAAGGCAGATATATGTTGGATTTTCTACTGATATTTCCTTTTTTCAATTACAGCAAATTATATTCAAAGTTTTGGGGGAGACCAGAAGATTGAGGGATAGCCTTTTTCTTACCCCAGAGAAAGAGCAATATTAAGAAAACCAAGAACTGTAACTTCCTTTAGCTTGTTATGAAATGCAACTATACAACTATATATGCATTTACTTTCCTTTTGTGGTTCGTTTTAGCATTGTGTATTTGATCTGAATTCTTCTGTTATATTCTTAAATATGACACTTTTTCTTTCAAAGGAGTACAGTAAAGTTGCCATCACAGAATTTTCTAAAGTTGGTTTGTAATTTTGGAGTTGTATAAATTATTCTTGTTATTTTATTAGCGTTTAAATGAGATAATAATGAATGGCAAGCTAAGCTTCAGTTTATATCACATGACAATTTCATAAATATTACATCTACTGAGCTGTGAGCTCACACGTTTCAATATTTGTCATGTGATCTGGAGAAATTCCTGTCTTGGAAAATACAGTGCAATTGGATCATTAAAGCCTGAAGTATGTTAGGATTTCTTTAGTTGCTAATGAAATGTCTTCTTTTCAAAGCTGCTGAACAGGACAGATGACTTTTTAAACTAATTGTAATTCACTGAGGCACCCTATAATCTATAAGAAAGTTCACCTCTGCACTGTTCCTGTCCAGCTGTTGTCTCGAACAATTATCAGCAAGTTATTGTTCTGGTATGAGCCATGTCATGCTTGAAAGTGAGATGAAAAAAATTAATGAGGGTGCATGAATGCTGGTTGATGAAGGTTAAGTAGATACAGTTACGCTCTCCGCATTCTTTACTATGACTGTTGAGATTGAGGCAATGTACTCTAATGAGACCACACAAACAAATGTGCTGATTGACAGCTCTTGATTTAGCAATGAAAAATGTTGGCTGAAGCAATATTTTGTTTCAGCATAATACTCGGGCTGCTTGTTCACATAAGGACCTTGAATTTGAGTTATAATATGGAGCATTATTGTTTTTTTCTTTATTTAATTATATAAATCCATTTTATTGCTTTTATTAGGAACAGTGTATATAATTTTTAGTGATGATTGCAAGGGAATCGTGCATCATTTAGTGGTTATAGCAAGGGAATACTGATGGATTTTTATATTTATTTTTGGTGGGGGAAAAAAGGCTTAGTACCTTTTTATAAGTTAATTTCAAAAATCACAGAGGACTTCGTGGTGTAGATTTGTTAGTCCAGGACTATCAGTGATATGCAGAAATACTGAACAGTTTTTCTACAAAATCATAATCAAATATATATAGATAGGGGTTTTTTTTTGTTGTTTTGTTTTGTTTTTAAAGGGGGGCGTGTATGTCAGATTCAGCATATGAAAAACAAATTATGCCAGAGAGTTGACAAAATTTGGTTGCTTTTGAGAAGATGATAATTTTTCTAAGCAAAGTAAATGTGATAGATTTAACCTCTGGACTGCGGTACGGATTGCAGTATGATTGCCACTGTGCCAATATTAATGAGAAGAGGGATTAGCTGCAGACTTGTAAAACAGATAAGTTCAAGAGGAGGTGTGGAATGTCGAAAAAGAATGCGTTGGACTGTGAGGCTATTAGTAGAGTTTCTGAAGGATCAGTTTTGGGAATAATTATTTATTAAATAGTCTCACTGGTTTGTTGGGTATGTTAAGAGAAGGCTGAACTTTGTGATGGCAGAGTTTGGAGGCGTTCTCAAGTTGAAGGAGGTTAGGATGTCACTGGTAAGAAACTGGGTGAGTAGCAGAAACACAATTAAATTAAATTTGGGAACAAAGCCAGATACTTAAATATGATTGGCAAATTTTGCTGTTACTTTTAAGTCTATCAATTCTGAAAGAACTTGTTCTAGTTAAGTGCATTTCAAGCCATCTCAGGATTTTTATACTACATACGTGATCTACAAAGTAAGAACCCCAGGACTTTTTGTACAAACCTTAATCTGTAACTTGACTTGTCTGTATTTAAACAGAACTTCTGGCACATAACAAAGAAATCTCAATATGTTGAATTCCTTGTTCACGATGCTAAATGCTACTGGGTTTGCCTAACTGGTATTTAACAGCATGCTAATTGGTCCAAAGGGTCTGTGTCTGATGCTGGGAGGCAGCAGGGGCATGGCGGGCAGGGGGAGGAATACAGATTGCAGGGTAGGAAGAGCAGCTAGTAAACTTTAACATAAAGTTTTGTGGTAGTCATTAAAATGTTTCTTACTATCTTTGTGTAGCCTTGCTAGCATCCATCTGCTAATAATTTATTACGGGGACCTGTATTAGCTGATTGCATATAAAGTTGTAGGGTGCTGGTGGTGGTTGAGAATGGAGAATGTGAGTGCAAGTGTCATGAGAACTGTGTCACAAGAAAGCAAAAACACCTGATAATAAATCATTTGTGAAAGGAGTTGTCTGAAATAAACTAACGTTGCTCCATTCAAATGCACTTTTTATTGTATAAGAGCATAGTGTAGAACTTGCCTTGCCTTGTGGTCGGGGGATCAGAGCCTAAACTAAGAGGTGCTTATGCCTGAAATTTAACGGTGTGAACACAAACTTTAGGTTAGTGCTAGAATCTGTGATTTTTACTTGGGTTTATGTACATGCATGTATGTATATGTACATATCAGTTGTTTACAAAAAAAAAAAAAAAAGAAAAAAAGGTAAGGGAAGAAGAGCAGAACAAATCCTGGATTTCACGGAAGTGTTTCCAGTAGGGAAGCATTGTCGTTAATGTGTTTACAAGTCACGCTTTGTAATGTGACTTTCAGTTCTACTGTCCCAGACTCAAGACAGATTAAATCACAGATGCATAGAAGCTGCTGGTATCTTCAGGTGAAGAGATTAAATGGATTTGAAATCTTTAATTAAGAAAAAGCAAAGATCATGTTGTCGCGCTAAGATATTTTCTTATTCTTTTTGAAGAGCATTAGGAAGGGAAAAGAACTGTTTAAACCAAGAGAAATAGGTATAAACCAGTCATGAATAAATTTAAGCTGCAGATTGGTTCCAATCAACTAGATCAGAGAGATTCAGGCACACTTATCTTGTGAATGCATCTTGAAGAAAAACAGCTCAGTATTTTGAAGGTAGACTTAACAAAAATATGAAAAATGTGTATGTTGTGCTTTCATATAGCAGTGACCTGGTCTTTGGACCGTGAGAATTCCTATTTTACATTTATTAGATGACACTATAGTTAGTATTACTGTTGCAAAAATTTACAAGTAAGGGATAGACTTGCTTTCCTTCATCTTCTCACCTCTGTCCCCATACGCCACATAAGGTAAATGTTTATGAGCCGCAGGTGCAGCAGTAGTGTGTGAAGAAGAGGTTGGGGTACAGATTGCAGGATGGGAAATCGCCAAGGATTCGCTGTTTCTTGGCTTGCCTCCCAGGCTTCCCAGCTTCCAGGGGTTGTAACAATGAGTAAGCAGTCGTGCTCTGAAGGTTCAAACCCAAGCATCTGACCTGCAAGGCCACTGCTACTTTCAGGCTGCCGGTCAGTATAATGCAGTCATCTTGGAGATCTAGATGCGCTGCGCTGCCTGGTTATGTACTGGTGTCTGATGTCTTAGGCTGGTAGAAGTGACCCATCCAGATCTCCAGGCATACTTCAAGGTACTTCAGGTGCTTTGAGGTACTTCAGGGACTGTTGTGAGGAAGTGCTGTTTATTATCTCTGATGTCCTTGGCCTCCTGCTGCCTGTGTAGCTTGGCAGTCTGCTGCTGAGCGTGGCTTCCTCATTCCGTTTCATTCAGAATACGCCAGCTCCTCCCTAGTAATCCTGGTTTGCCGTTCTCTCCCCTCTGCCCTTTCAGTTTGGAGTTCCATGTACTGCTGTTTCTTCCCACAAATTAATGATCAGTCCTTTGTCAAGCTCGTACTGCCCCTGTCTTTTTGGTATGTGAGGCACTGGCAGTGCTATGAGGTGACAGTGGTAGCTTAGTAAGTTTTTTGTCCCTCTTATGTCAGATCATTCATTCCTGCCCTTGCACTCCCCCGTCTCTTTTGCTGCCATGTCCTTTATTTTCTGTAGTCACTTGATGAATTAGATTGAAAGCCTGATCCAGTGTTTCCCTGCTGGAAAGATCTTGAATTGTTTTAAGTTGAGATCAGAGGTTAATAAAAGAATTAAAAATAACATCAGAACACATAGAGTACCCTTTGAAAATCTGTGTTCAGTGAAAGTACTTACAAAAGCATATTGTATAATGCAATACGTGTTCTGCGATGAAATGACTTTTACATAATAACTGGTATAAATTGTCTTTTTTTGTGAGTACCTTGAGGTCTTGTTCATCTATAAGGATATGTAGTAAAACACTGATTTTTGAGAGCTGAGTGCCGGTAAGACTATACAATACTGCATGAATTTATGAAGTGAAATTAAAACCATTGTTTAAAGGAAGGAGATGAGATTTTAATGGAATCATTTTTCTGTCAGAAGTATGTCTTCAACTAAGCTGTAGCTATAGATGGTACTTGTTAACTTTAAATCTTACAATAACGAAGATCAAACCAACTATGACAAATGTTTATCTTATTAAGGGGTTAGTGTACCTTTCTGAGAGAAACACACCTTAAGTAAAAACAGAAGTTTAATTGAAAATGTGTAACTTTTGGTTATAATTTAATATGGTGGCCAATTTTGTGAATTTGTTTTGCGCCATATTTCAGTGACAGATAAATCTGGTGCTGCTAGAGGGAGGGTCCAATGCTCGCTCTTGTTTTACAGGAGTGTTTACGTGGCTGTGCAGTGAACTGGGGCAGGGAACTGGCATGACTGAAACTAGCTTCTGGCATTCACTATACAGATAAACGTATGCTGGGCAGTATAAAGTGTCAGGCAAAAGGGTGGAACAGCCTCTTTCAGATGCGGTGCCAGCTTCTGCTCAACTAGGATCATGGGATGGTGCTCTGTGAGCAACTAAGCAGACACGTCAGTTCATTGATGCTGAAGGGAAGAGGCCTGACCAATGCCTTCTGCCCTGCTCCTGATTACATGGTCTGCCCCATTCTGATGCTCATTAGATTACTCCACAAGCTAATTAAACTTGCTACTTTGGTAGAAAACTACCTGCTATTTTGTTTTTATGCTTGATATTTTTTTCTGCCATTCTAGTGAGTTGAAGGAAGTTTTTGAAGCAACCTGACTATTGTGCTGGCTTTTTCAGAAATTATAGGAATATGCAGCTAAGAGAAAAGCTGAGTGTGTGAGGGGAGGAATGGACCACCCATCTGTTACCAGCAGTGCTTTGCTGTGTCTGCATACTGAGATTTGTGGAATCATAGAATGGTTTGGGTTGGACAGTACCTCTAAAGGTCGTCTACTTCAGCCCCCCTGCAATGAGCAGGGACATCTTCAACCAGATCATGTTGCTCAGAGCCCCATCCAACTGGACCTTGAGTGTTTCCAGGGATGGGGCATCTACCATCTCTCTGGGCAGCCTGTGCCAGTGTTTCACCACCCACATTGTAAAAAATTTCTTCCTTATATCTAGTCTGAATCTACCCTCTTTTGGTTTAAAACCATTACCCATTGTCCCGTCACAACAAGCCTTGCTAAAAAGTTTGTCCCCATCTCTCCTGTAGGTCCCCTTTGGTAAACTTAGCTGATGTACACTGAACAGAGTATTTCACTACTTTTATATAAAATACACGCTTTGCTAGCAAACTCTTAAATCTCAAAACAGATGCTGTCTTTCAGTCTTGTCTGTCAGAGGTTGCTATCTAAACAATAAATGTATTCCATATTTATAAAAAGGTATTTCAACTGTAAATATATAGTGAACTTCTTGAGTACCTTGATGGAACTCACTCTAGAACTGTAATCCTCAAAATTCCTTTCATGTTTTAGGGTGGAATAGCATTTGACTTTAAAAATTGGCAGTAGTACAAAGAAGTAAATTTGTTTGTCCTGTATATAGTGCATAAAACCAAGACAAAAAAAAGGAAGTTGTTACACTTATGCACATAAAAATGTACATATTATGTCTTATCTGGTAAGTGTGCAGTATGTACAATAATAGAAATATATCAAAGCTGCTCTATCTAAACCTCTGAGGGCAATTAGATAATTTGAAAGTAATGGAATCAATGGTCATTGCATGTTCTTATTATTTATATCTGAAACCAGTCTACTTTTTTTCACTATTTTGAAAAGTATTCTGACTTGTCTTTCCTTTGTACTTCACAGTATATGTGTGAAGCACAATTACAACTTTTCTTGCTAAATAAATAAATTTAGTGAATAATTAAGATTATTTTGAGTGATGATTTTGCAGTCTAGTATAGTTTTAAATTTTTATTTTTTTATTTTTTTTTATTTTCAGAATTGCAAATTTAAGCCGGGGAAGGGGGGAGCTTTAAATAGAAAATGTAGGACGACAACACTAACTCTTCAGTTGCCATACTCTGGTCTACAAAGTTGAGTTTTGGGCATGGGGGTGGGATGGTTGTTTTTTATTTTCCCTTCCTTTACATTCTGTTTTGTGTGGTCTGCAGATGAAAACTTGTAAAATTGTAGACTTTAGGCACTGCAATTCTTGTAGTATTTGAAATTTTTATAGTGGAAAACTTGACACTGATTTTGAGGGAAATAAGCAAGAGAGGCTATGGCAAGAGTTTATTGCTCTAACGAGACAGTTAAGCTGAATAGAGAAGGATGTTGCAGAACTAAGGAGGAGGAGCTAGAGCTTTAAAATATGTTACACTGTGTATCTTTTTCTGTATGGGCAGTTGTTTTCTGGTCACAGGAACTGCCCTGGGGATTCTCTGTTTTCAAAATCCTGTTTGACTGGAGAAAATTACTTCAAGGATCTTATTGATCAGGCAGAGATAAAGTAGTAATGACAGCAATAAAGTAATAATTTGCAAGTAACTTAGGAAGTAAATTTGTCTAATGAGTCTATAAGTGTGCTCTTACTTTTTTCTCATGAAATTACTTGTTACAGCCTATTTTCTATTGGAGTATTAACAGAAATGGGTAATAATAGGGGTGTTTAAAAAACGTGCCCTACTTCTTATCAGCTTCTGTATTTTTAAGAATCTACAAGGCATAACCTTGTACTTCAGTTTGTAAGACACTGAAAGTTATCTTAAGTGCAAGTCCTAAGGTCTGCTTAAAGGGAACTGTAGTCATCAAGTCAACCTCATTTAAGTGTGTGCTTTTGAATTAAAAGCCTAAGTTGAACGAAGATGGTTGTATGAGAAACTGAAGGTAAAAAAACTTGAATTGCTTTATGTTTCGTCCAGACTTTCAGTCTTTGAAACTCAAGGGCTGGAAAAATATGTATTAAGTTGAAAGTAAAGATTATGATGAAACAATTTTGACAGTGTACTGATCTAAGGTATACATGAGAAAAAGATATTTTTACTTATTCTTGTAAATAAGTAATAATAAATACTAACAGTTTGAAAAATTGCACAGTAAGAAGACCTAAAATTAGCTTGTACCTTGGACTTCAGTGCAGCAGCAAGTAATTGTCCAACTTTTAGAAGCTATTTGGTGAAGTTGAAAGAGTTTTGATATCAAGCAAAGTAATGAATTGTTCATTAGAAAATTAAAAAAAATAATGTTTAACTGGTGGTCTTACAACAACAGAGCATAGTTAGGGAAATACAAATACTGCAGCATATTAATGATATTTAACATATGGGGTTAGACAAGCTAAAGCCCAGATGGAACNGTGTTAATGATATTTAACATATACTACATAAAATATATAAGCAGCAGAAGCCTCAGTCTCATTCAGATTTTACTTAACAGAATATGCTTGTATTTAAATTCCACAGACTTCAGTATGTTTCAAATGCTGTTAATATTCTTACTGCTTTGCTGAGTTAGAGCTAACCTGTTAAAATTTTCATACTAGTGAATTTTGAGCATGGATAAAGACTTAATAAAAATGCAATGCAAAAGTATGATTTACTGCTTCTTGTTTGCCTTCTGAAGAAAAAGAAGAAGAAAGTTTGAGTAACACCCCTCCTTACTACTTCCAAATGCAGAAGCTTAGAATTATTTCTGTTTGTCCAATAGTGAAGTTGCCTCCGAAGTGGTCTTTGGGGGGAGCACTGCCTTGGAGGATGAATCCCAACTTGCATGGTCAGTAGAGAAATTTTTAGAATAGGTCAATAAAGTGGACAGTAACGGATTGCTAAGACCAGCTAGTATTCGCTCCAGACTTGTAAGGGAACTGAAAGATGAAACAGATGAGCTATGAACTGTGCTGTGTAAACTATTATTTGAACCTATGGCAGCATCGGAGGAAAGGAAGCAAAGTGACAAATGTGATCAGTTTTTAAAAAAGGTTTCTGGGGTTTGAGGATCTACAATTAGCAAAGTTGATACCCATGGTGGACATATTGTAGGTAAACATTAATAAAGGGTAGAATTAGTTAACAATGTAATAAATTACTGATATACTGGCAAAATCTTCTCTGTCTCAGTAATGGTTGAAAGCAAATAGGATTTTGGGAAGTGTTAGGAAAGAAAAACAAAATAATAAAGAAAAGCATCACTGTATAAGTTCAAGCTGTGCCCATATCCTGCGTACTTTCTGTTGTTTTGTTTCCTCTCACTAATAAAAGGCATAGCAGAGGTACAGCAAAACTGATCAAGATTATCAAATGAAAGGAAGTCTTTCTTTGTACAATGCATAATTAAGAATGGGAATTCTGTGCTCAAGGACTTCATTAATGTTTAAAATTTACTAGGTGCAAAAAGTTCACAGTTTAAAAAGGGAGGGAAAAGGTGGAAGCACAAATACAAGTCCATTTTGTTAATCACTTGCCAGTGTATGAGTTCTTGTCACATGATACAGCGGCCTATGCCTGTTATCGCTCTGTCTACTTGCAAGTAAGGACCTTATATGTCCATCTTAGTTATCTATTGGTTTGGGTTTTTTTTTTATCTTGGTAGACCTATTCATTCCATGATTGCACAGTATTTCAACAGGCAGGACACATGTGCTGGCAATTGTAAAGATTCTAAGCTGAAGTACTTATTTAATTTGATGTGATTTAATGTGATATACATACAGAAAAATAGACTGTATTAAGTAATATAAAAGGTGCTAGGTGCTAAAACCATCTGAAAAGATGTTCCTTTTTTTTTAAATTTTTTACAGAACTATAAGAAAATGTATCAGTATATTACACTTATAAATAAATTACTGTCCAACTCTTACTGCTTACAAGTACTCTTACCTCTTACAAGGAGGTGATTCTGCCCCTCTACTCTGCTCTCATGAGACCTCACCTGGAGTACTGCATCCAGCTCTGGAGCCCCCAGCATAAGAAGGACATGGACCTGCTGGAGCGTGTCCAGAGGAGAGCCACGAGGATGATCCGAGGGCTGGAGCACCTCTCCTGTGAGGAGAGGCTGAAAGAGTTGGGGTTGTTCAGCCTGGTGAAGAAAAGGCTCGGTGGACACTTTATTGCAGCCTTCCAGTACCTAAAGGGGGCCTACAGGAGAGCTGGGGAAGGACTTTTTACTAGGGCATGTAGTGATAGGACGAGGAGGAATGGCTTTAAACTGGAAGAGGGCAGGTTTAGATTGAACATTAGGAAGAAGTTTTTCACTT
The DNA here is from genome assembly GCA_008711295.1 of Anarhynchus alexandrinus. NCBI lineage: Eukaryota > Metazoa > Chordata > Aves > Charadriiformes > Charadriidae > Anarhynchus > Anarhynchus alexandrinus. The sequence goes on from VUYV01000040.1 coordinate 338,377, forward strand.
TGAGGGTGGTGAGGCACTGGAACAGGTTGCCCAGAGAGGTTGTTGAGGCCCCATCCCTGGAGGTGTTCAAGGCCAGGCTGGACGTGGCCTTGGGCAACCTGGTCTAGTGGGAGGTGTCCCTGCCTATGGCAGGGGGGCTGGAACTCGATGATCTTCAAGGTCCTTTCCAACCTAAACCATTCTGTGATTCTTGTACATATTATATATGCTTTAGTTGTTTTCTCATGCAGATTATACAAGTTTAATAGGATGGATATTTTGTGGTAAATTAAAATATTGAAAAAATAGGCTGATTCACAGAGAAACTTTCTGTGAAAGTATCTATGAAGTCAGTCATTGGATGTATTTAATAACTGATTATAGAGGCGTAAGTTACTTTTTCTGAATTACCTTGCAATAGCCTGTCAGAGATAAAATGCCTCATTACATTGTTATCAATGATTCTAGTTCTTACGTACCCTTGAGTAATTATCTGTGATAAAATCCTTGATTTTGAATGAGTTATCATGATGTATGCATGAATTGAGCCAATTCAACAGCAGCATTGTCGATATAGGAACAACAGTGCATGTGTGCATGACTGAACACATGTCTGAGGGAGAAGTGATGATCTCTTACTAACTGCTCAGAAAACAAAAGGTAAAATGTAAGAAATATTAAGTATTGCAACAACTACCATTCCAAAGTTACCAATTAACAGAAATTGTCAAAAAGGACAGAGGCCTGAATAACCACAAACTTAGAATGCATTGGCAGCTTTGCATTATATTTCCCACACATCTATTGTAGTGAACATGAAGAAGAATAGCCGGTACTTGTGCTTTCTAGGAGTCTGCAATCCAACTTGATGTAAAGTAATGGAAACGTTTTCAGTTTCAATCCTGACAGGTAAAACTGTGAAATGTTATTTGTATTCCTACCATAGTTAATAGCTTCATACTGATTTTTCAAGTTTTATATATATGTAGATGTAAAACAAGATGGAGCATGAAAGCTTTTCCATAGTACTTGAAACATAGTCTATAAAAGGGCTGGATTAGGTTATTAGGAGTGATGAACAGTCCCTGAGGCTAACATTTGTGTTGATACAAAGTTGTTTGCTCTGTTTGGAAAGAAGAACGTTTACCAGCTTCCTGGTGTCTCGGCCTTCAGTTGTGCTTCCTACTGCTGTGGGCTGTGCCTGGTATCCCTATTTTATCTTTGTTTTTATAAAAAAGGCAAATAGGTGTTTTCAATGGTATTGCAGAATGTTTTAGGTCAAGTTCATAATTTCTTTGCTGTTTTGAAGCAGATTGTCACAATTAACTGTGCTGGTGAGCCCTGCAACTCAGTATAGAATCTGCAAACAGAGTTGTTGGCACCTGTGTAGTGTCACAGTCTAGGAAATAGGCTTGTCAGTGTCCTTTTTTGGAGACTGAACTTTTCATTGCTTTGTTGCATGTCATATCGTGGGACAGTAGTTGTGGAGCTGTTAAAACAATCCAAGTCTTCAAAAGACTGCGTTCTGTTAGCCAAAAGACATGTATTCCTTGTCAGGCCTTTGATTTCAACACTGGTGGGGATACACCTGGAGTACTGCATCCAGTTTGGGGTTTCCCAGTAAAAGAGAGATGTTGACATACTGGAGAAAGTCTAACAAAGGGTCATGAAGATGATGAAGGGACAGGAGCATGTCTCCTATGAGGAAAGGCTGAGACAGCTGGGACTGTTTAACATGGAGAAGAGAAGGCTCAGAGGGGATCTTCTCAATGTATATAAACACCTGAAGAGAGAGTGCAAAGAGGATGGAGCCAAGCACTTTTCAGTGGTGCCCAGTGACAGGACCAGAGGTAATGGGCATGAACTGAAACACAGAAGGATCCTTCTGAACAACAGGTAACACTTAGTTTCCTGTGAGGGTGACTGAGCACTGGTATGGGTTGCCCACAGAGGTTGCAGACTCTCCCTCCATCCTTGGAGATATTCAAAAGAACACAATCCTGGGCACCTGGCTTTAGGTGGCCCTGTTTGAGCAAGGGGTCCCTTCCAACCTCAATCATTCTGTGATTTGTAGCAAGTTTTTGCTTTGAATAACTAAGGACTTTTGCAGCATTTTTCATTTAGCTACAACCTTATCTTATATTAAAGATCTATTCCTTTGATTCCAGAAAACTTTTTGGAGATAGAGAATTTCAGTTGAATATTCTGCTATATGCGGCACAAGCTATCATTTACTTCTAAGAGTTAGACCTCTAAACAGATGAGGTAGGCATCTACTTTCATAACGAGACTTGGGATGGGTACATCCTTTGAGCCTGTGACCCCAGGCTTGTTCTTTCATTTTTTGGTGAAGACACACTGCAAGATGACTGTTGCCTTAGCTAAGAGGGTAGGAAAGGTGCAAGGTCTTGCATAATTTTCTGTATGCTCTGTTACTTGGTGACAAAATAACTCCATTGAGTGTTCTGTAGATTTCTGTGTAATGTAGTTTTCAAGTTTCATCTGAACTAGGAATTCAAATGTTTTAAAGTAAATGTTCAGATCTGCATGTTCCTTTTGAAGCATGTATTTCAAGGGTATTTTGTTTTTATTCAGCAGGATGATGTATTTAGAAGATTTTTTTTTCTTTAGCATACAGATGCACAGACATGATTTTTCTTACACAAAAAGATTGCGGGTAGCAGATTATATCAAGACCTGTGGCAGAAATGAAAATAGTGGATAGCAATTCATGAATGTACAATTATTTCAGTGGCACCTACCAAGGATGTTATTGTTTCAGAGATCTGGGGAGTAACTATGTAGGATTCAATTCACATTTTTATGAAATGCTATTCTGTGCGCTTCCAACTGTGATGTTATATTTGTAAAACAGTCCTGGCACCATTCCCTTCAGGACTGATTTCAGTCAGATCATTGCCACAGGTGGAGGTAGTTGACTACAGCTCAATTTGTATATGAAAGCATGTTTGACGAAGACAGTAAAAGCAGTCTTTCCAACAGCTAAAACTCTTTTGCCGTGTTTGTCCATCTGCACACTGGCAACCACATCTGTTGATTCTGGAGTCGTGTTAATAAGGATGTGGGATTGTGGAGATAAGAGGAACTGTGAATGGTGTGAGTTGAATTCTGTGTGTTTCAAAGCGCTCTAGCACTTTGTTTCCCAGCCTGAGAGGGCAGAGCAGTTGGAGCAACTCAAAATTATCCAGTTCAGATGCTGGGGCCATGTGTATACCCCTCAGTGTGATAGGTGCAGCATATAGATAGAACTTAATAGGATGTGTGATTTTTGATATGTAACATTCCTTTTTAGTTGTGTAATACCTGAAATAAGACATGTGATTTTGAAGAACTTAATGCTTTAATATGATGGTCCAACTTCTGGAGCCGTGAGACCTTTCTATGCATTTTGAGAACCCCTGGTTTGATTCTTCTCTTGTTAGCACGACAACATCTTACATCTATTTCCCTTGATAGTCACCCCCTTTCTGCAGCAGCTGCCCACTCTCACTGGGTTGCTTTCTTTTTTTCCAGTGTAAGTAGGTTTTTCCCATTTTCTGTCCTCTCTCTACCTTCCTCCCTGCTCCAGTGCCCTCCCCAAATAAAAATCTAATTGCTTTTTTCTTTGATTTCCTGTTAATCTGTATATTTACCTCACCTATTCAGATCTTTCTATTAATTTTTCTTTCCCGTAGTGGGCTTTTTTCCTTTTTTCTTGTTAGAAATAGATAATAGTTTTGTCTTTTTTTTATTTGCTCCCTTAAAAGTTTATAAGCAAATGAGGTAAAAATTTTTAGAGGCGGTAGGAGGTATCAGTGTTTTCATTGGACAGTACAACATTTCTAATAGGGAAGACAAGTAATATGTGTCTTCTGCTTCTTATTGCTGCCAACTACATAAGGATGTGACCTGAATTCTCCTGAAGAAGTGTCATGTAAGTTTGTAGTAATTTAGTTTGTTGCATAATTTTGTAACACTGCATACAGTTCCTGCATGAGTTCCTAGAGTAAATATGTTCTATGCTTGTACATTTTTCCTTAGGGTTGTGATGCCTTAAGTATTGCTGTAACATTGTGCGTAACCCCCTCCTGGGTGAAAATTCCAGGGGAAATTAGCCAGTTCATTTGCAGCATTTTTTCTTGGTTTGAAAGTTGGGAGTTAAAATAGAGCATATTTAACTCCTGATTTTTTTTGTATGTTTGTGTATCTGTGTATTATCTTTGTTATAAGAATTGTAATGCATAAATATTGCTTTCTAATACTGGAAAAGGCAAGCATATTTGTATTTTTTCTATTTCAGCCCCTATTAGTATCTAGTTCAAGGCTGTCTAGGCAAGCTTAAGTAAATGAATAAATTCAGATAATTTATCTTTTTTTATTGCGACTAATAAGGAAATTATTTTGTTTCCTGTAAAATGATGATTTGCAAAGTTCCAAGGTAGACATAAAGACTACTGTATTTTCATTATGATTCAGATGAGTAAGGCATGAAGTATGGCATGGAACCTGTGCTACACAGATGCCTAGGTCTTCTAGTGGATCTGCAATTCTAATGTTGATAAGACAGGCAACTCAAAGGGATCTTTTAAGAATGACTGTTTTCAGCATGTATCCGGTAAAAAATTTGGGAGGTCCATTAAGGTGTGTAAGTGCAGGAGAAAACAGTTGCATGATCCTGAGATCTGTAGCACCTGACATGTCCTTCTGTAAGGGCTCTTCTTAAAGCATAACCAGAAAAAAAGTGAAGCTTTAGTGGTAACCTCCTTTTTATCCAGTAGCTTAGATGTCATTCAGTTCCTTTTTAACATGGGGTATTGAGTTCTCACATTGGTCGTTAAAACCTACTTCTTTTGCTTTCACATGCATAGTAAGCAAAGTGTCTTATTTTTCCTGGGACAGGAGAATGCTAACCTTCCTGTTAAATCTGTGCTAAAAGAAGTTCAAGGCCAACTGATTGTTGTGGGCAGGGTGGGGAGAAAGACAGGAGGAGGATTGTGGCTTTGTAAACCATTTGCTGACACCTTGGATATCAGTCCTTCCAAGAACTGCTTTATGTCTTAGCTCAGTAATTTCATTTTTCAAAATACCAGGTTCTTTTCTGAGCTGTGGGATGTCTCAAGAGGAGATCGTGCTGCCTAGCAGGTGTAGAATATTAAAAGTGATTTGGGAGATGATTCAAGTTTGCATTTCCAATAACTCAGAAGGGACTAGAATCCAGTTCCTTCAATCCCCATGTGAGGTCTTTTTAAGTTCTTCAGTAGTATCCTAGACAAAGCTCAAAGACCTCAAGAGGTCATTTAGGCTGTGTCCCAACCCTAGGCAAAATTTATTGTCCTTAGAAAAACATATTTTAAGAATCAGAATAGTTTGGGTTGGAAGGGACCTTTAAAGGTCATCTAGTCTAACCCCACTGCAATGAGCAGGGACATCTTCAGCTAGATCAGGTTGCTCAGAGACCATCCAGCTTGACATAGCTCTCAAAGATCTCTCTTAAAATTTACGGAAGGAATTTCAACTTAGGGAAATCCTTCTGATAATTCATGTTACATCTAGTTTTGTCAAGAATCATCAGAGAGCTAGAAATTTTTATCCTATATCTTCTTGGCAAGACTTCTCATCTGTATCCATCTCCTTCTGAAGTCAGTAGCATACACTTTTATTACAACATATTTTTCTACTCTCAAATATTTGAAGCACGTATAACTTAATTTGGAACAATCATGCTGTAAAAGCTTGGAAACTAATTTCATTTGTGAAATAGAGAATTAGATAAACAATAGTAATACATTGAGTGAATAACATTTGACAGTGAAGATTTGTGCTAGGGGGAAAGAAAAAAGAAAGAAAGAAAATAATAAAGGACAACCAGATTGGATTTAAGGAAAGGTGTTTGTGGTTTTGGTCTGTTTTGCTTGTTTGCATAATAATAGGAATGGTTCCTACTAACACATTATCAAGCCTATGCTGTTATTTTAGGTGAAACTCTTATGACAATGTGTGAATAATGAGAAATAAATTCAGCTTACATAATGCATTTGGGAGATCCTATTTGTATGAATTATTTTCTGAAAAGAAAGAATAAGCCCAAAATTCCAACAATATTAATGTATGTTTATACAATTACTTTGTCTTTGTGGTATTTTTAATAAGGTGGTTAATACAATTACTTTGTCTTTGTGGTATTTTTAATAAGGTGGTTATGTGATTACATCATATATTTAAAAATAAATCTTTTTGGAGGAGATAAGGAAAATAGGTATATACTCATTTATGTTCTAAGGTAATGATAATTTTGTAATATGTCAGTGGTCTGATAATTTTGGTGCATATATTTAGACAATAGTGGTCACAAAAATACTTAAATTTTGGATTGGTTCTTTATTGTTCAATATTGAGACATATTGACATATCTTCTTTAGGATTTCTTATTGTTAAAATCCAATTCAGAATATTAACCTGGCCAGGCTGACTGAAGTGTGTTGCATGGTGCTTTAAGTATGACTTTCATGACCTCAGACCATTCATAGGATTAACATTTAGCATATTTATTCAGTTTATTATATTATTATATATATTATATATATTATTATTTATTATATTAAAAAATTATCGTGTTCTAGAAGGCTAACACGCTGACAGATTTGACTGAAGAGCCAAAATTTTGAGAATACAAGCAATAAATGCAAAACTTCTGGGATTTTTTTTTGTCTGTATTTTCTACGATGTGTTCTTTTCCTTGTGAATTGACTACACGTGCTAGCAAATATATTTTCTGAATTCATTAATGTTTCCTCTAAATATTGAGAGTTAACAGTGAGTGTATTTGTGTTTACTTTTGCAGTAAAAAAAGAGGAGGAGGAATTTGAAGAAAAGAAATCCATTAAGAAACGAATCAAAGAATTAAAAGTTTTGGACCCGAAGATTGCACAGAATCTGTGTAAGTAGATTCTGGTTTTATGCCAAAGCAGTGTTGTATAAATATAAAAATGTCTTTCTCTCTTGTCTGAATGCCTCTTAACCACTTTTTGTTTAAAGCATGTGATAATATGTGCGTGTGCAGTAATTGGTATTGAGCCCAACCATGTGAGTCGATACAACTGAAACACGTTTAAAAAGACCCAGAAAACAGTTAAAGGTTAACCTTTGTTTAAGACTGAAGTAATTCTCTACTGTATATATTGAAGTACAAGCATACGGGTATATATCTAATTATCTACCTATATTTTCAACATATTAATCAAAGAATACTGTCTGCCTCCCTCAACCCCCCCCCCCACCCCCCCATCAAAAAAGACAATAATGTCTACGAGATGTCTGTTCGGCTCTCAGGTACCTTACAGAAAGAAGGCAATACTCAGTATTATGCAATAATATGCAAATAAAGATGATAAAGTTTTGGAGGAGAGGAGGTCTATAAAGAATAGGTTCCTAAATGCCGGCAGAAACAAAATAAGTAGTGATTGGATTATGGTGAATGAACAAACAGTTTGTATACAAGCGTTTTGTGTTTTAACTGTTTGTATAGTTTTGGTTTCTCATGGTGCTTTTTTATGAGAAAGCTCTGACAAGACCATTGAAGAAAAATGTGTAATTGTCACCTCAGCACAAAATACTATAAAGGCAATGATTATCCTGCAGAGCAGACTTGTCACTGGCTGCTTAGGGAGCTCTTCTGTGGTGCTGGATGTTGTGCATAACAAATGGATGGAGAAGGCTGGAATTGTAGGGGAACAGTAATTAAAAATACATTTTAAAATTGTTATCTCTTATCTATATCACTTTGCCTAGTGTTTGTTAACCTGTAGATGCTATAGCCTGTTTAATTGGTATTTTGTAAATAGAAAAAAGATTGTTGTTGTCTTGCTTTCTTTATTCCGTGTTGAATCTTTGTTTTAGCAATTTTCCTTGGCTCTTTCCGAGTGCCTTATGAGGAAATCAAAATGATGATATTGGAAGTAGATGAAACACAGCTGTCAGAGTCCATGATTCAGGTAAGGAAAATGACCCTTTAAATCCCAATATTTCAGGGTAAGTTTCTCATTAAATAGAAACATGTAGCTAAAAAGCCTCTTAACATAAACTTTTGGATAATAAATCACTGCAAGAATCCTTTTTTTTTCTCTCTGTGAACTGTAATTTTTTTTCATATTTGTAAAGCTAATTTTTTTTTTTGATGAAAGTAGCTGAATTTATATTCTGTTTGCCACATTGTCCACACCTAAATTGAGATTTTTTTTTTCTTTGGTATATATTCAAACAGCATGTGGTATTCTGTTTCTTCCCTAGTTACTAATTTTTTTCTTTAATTTGTTTCTACCTCTCTCTCATCTGCACAAATCTGTTGTTCTGATAAAAAACTAGATGGGAAAAGGTTGGGTCTTTTTTGGGGTTGAGGTTTTTTGTTTTTGTTTTAGGTTGTTTGGGGTTTTTTTTCCACTTGTCCTGTTAGAGCTGATACAATCCAGGATCTTGCCTTAGGGCATATACAATGACCAATTTTCTTCCCTAGAGTTTATTTGGATAGTGTTTTCCCTTTCTGTATTATTTTATTCAAAGCACAAAATCAGTATGATTCTGTATGGACACAAAAGAAACTGGAAGTTCCTCGTGTTCTTCTGTGCACAGTGTTATTTAAGGGCTGATAAGTTGGAGACTTTAATAAAATAATTTAAATACAAATATTTCGTTATAGAACTATGTGAAAAAATAATTTGGATGTCTAGAGGTCATTAGATCCAAGCCCTGCTCAAAGCCACGTCAACTAGAGCAGGTTGCTCAGGGCCATTTCCCGTTAAATTTTTAATATCTCCAAAGCTGGAGATTCCATAGCCTTTCTGGACACCTTTCCCAATGTTGAACTACCCTCGTGGTGAAACACTTTTTCTTGTTTATCTAACTGGAATTTTCATTGTTGCTATTTGTGACCTTGGCCTTCTGCTGCACACCTCCAAGAGGAACCTAATTGCATCTTCTGTGTACCTTCTAGTTGGGTAGGTGGGGACCACGTTAAGTTCCCCTGAGGCCTGTTTTCTTACAGTTCAAGAAGCCCACGTCTCTCAACCTCTCCGTGCCTGTCGTGTGCTGTGTTCCCCAGTCATCTTGATGGACATCCATTAGATTTGCAAAGATATGTCTCTAGACCAAGATTGTCTGGCTCTTGGACAGGGCTCCTACATACTGTGATGAACTTCAAATTTTTGCTGTCATGGCTTATAAATGTCAAATCATAATTATTATCAGTCTGGCATAGGTTTCACTTACACAGGATTTAGATAGCTGATCTTCTACAGCATACCTGAAAGTGTGTTAGAGACACAGTTCCTACTGAAACATAAAGATAAAATTAGATTTTTAGAAATGTATGCTTTTTGCAAAAATGTTGATTAGTGAAGAAAGAAATAAGACCAGTAATAGAGTCATAAAATGAGTTGTAACATTAAGACTCTTTGAGATTCAAATGTGTGGCTTGTACTGCAACACATAGCGATTTGTATTCAAAGGTCAAAACAAGGCAAATTTATAGTTGTGTGCTTTGCTTGCAAAATAAATTTCCACCATATCGGAATGTCAAAATAAGGTCCTACTGAGGAGGCTGTACAGTGTTCAGCATGCTCCTTTTCTTCCTGCATGCAGTTTGGCCCTCACTTCTTGTCACATGGATTTCAAAGATCTTTAGACTCTGTTGAGCTATTTGGACTTCGCTTTCCTTTAAAAGCAGCTTGTCTACTCATTGATTTGAAGAATGAGATGTTTCTTTGAAGGAACAAACATGAACTGTCATCTCCAGTGACAGTATATATAATCATTGTATAATTCTCTTTATTTCATTCAATGATGCAGTTAATATTGGGACTGAAACTATTACTTTAAGGTTCTTAGGATGCACAGAACAGTTTACACCTCTAAGCTGTTTGTTGATTCTAGTTTGCACTTCCATCGCTTTTTCCAGGTTTTCTTCATGCTCAAATGATGCATGAGGTATATCTTTATTTTATTTTATTTTATTTTATCATAGAATCACAGAATCACAGAATGATTTAGGTTGGANGTATCTTTATTTTATTTTATTTTATTTGGAATAATAGTAGAAATTCTTTAAAATAGCATGAAAAGCTGAGAGATGGAATATGCTGCACTGTTACATTTGGCTTGAACTCTGTCTTAGATAGTCCATGCTNGGAACCTCCCACTACTATTATTTGGAATAATAGTAGAAATTCTCTAAAATAGCATGAAAAGCTGAGAGATGGAATATGCTGCACTGTTACATTTGGCTTGAACTCTGTCTTAGATAGTCCATGCTTGCTCTGAGATTTTCTTATGCTATTTGAATTTGGCACTGTTTTTCAGCAGTGAAAATTTAGCTTGTTAATGAAATTAGGTTCTCAACAGTATCATGAAGCAACCTGTATATACTAAATAAATACTATATATAAAAATTATGAAAAACTGGCATCTTGATAATTTCCATATGTATTATTTAAAGAAGGCAAAACATTTTTTTGCATCTAGGCTCTGGGGAAAAAGATCATCACACTGTTACAGGTAGTTAATTAATGGCATACTTTTATATGAACATGTGGTAAATATTCCATCAGTTGCAATAGGCTAAAAAGAAAAACTTTACTTTCATTGAGAATTGTTTATTTTTTTTTCTTTTTAGTTTCTTCTGTGGACTATCATTTCATCTCAATGGTATATACCTTGGTATAAAGAATGCCTACTTTTCTGTTTATTTAAAACAGCTAACACAACTTAGTCCCACTTTATTCTCTGTGTAGTAGGCATGGTTAACAATAACAGGAGATACTTTTTTGACACTATGCAGATAACCTGTGTCTCTTTTAATAAGTATTAACACGAGAGTATATTGAAAGTCAGTGTATCCAGTAACCTCTCTATCTATGAAATTGATTCTCAGGTGTTTTTGATGACGTTTAAGTCTTTCTGTGTTTGCTTATGGAGGGGGGAGGGAACAATTTTATTATAAGAGAAGTTGAAGAGCCAAACATGAGGTGAGGAATAATGTCCTACAAGAGCACAGCAATGTTAGCAGCTGCTGTGATTGAGTGAAAGTCAGCATAGTAGAATAGAAGTGATAATGCTCACATTATCCTGTATGTACACAGTCATATATATAACAAGGCATGCTGTCAGAGGATAGCAGGTCCCACATATTGGGATTATTTTAGGCATATAAATGATTCAAGAGTATAGATTGTATTTTTTTTTTTTCAAAATGTTTGAACGCTTGCAGGCCTAAATCAAATGAAAAATTCAGAAGAACTTAGGCTCCAAATTTACTTTGCAAGTTTGAATGTCATCATTTTTATCAAATGGTTTCATCCAAGTTTCTTGTTTCTGGGTAAAACAACCCTGTAATAACTTTGAAAAAGGGACCATTTTAAACTTGAAAAAGCACTTAAGACACCCATCTTGCTTTGGAAGTGATAGAATAATGTGCCTTGTTGCTTTAAAAATTTGGTATCCACCTTCACATATGCTCAGGTTACTAAGTAAATTTAGCTATCCAGCTGTATGTCTCTATTTATAGCTTTAAGAACCTTCACAAGTGTGGGTTATGGTCATGCTACGAAAATGTAGTCCTGTGTATTTCATGATTCTGAGAAGGGCAAGAGCATATGTTGATTTGCAAGCATATGGCTATTTTTATTTATTTATATAAAGTACCTTTGTTATTATGGTATTTCTCCTTTCTAGAAATTTCTTGCCTTCATCAATTTTTTCTGTCTAGCTTTAAATAGTATTCAGTGTATCTTAATGTCACAGTTTCCGAAGCTGGAAATTTGTCCTTAATCCTACTCTTCTGTTATGCTTAAGAAGTAAAATGTATCTTCCCCTCACCCCCACTTTCACCGGTTAGAAATTAAATCTAATTCTTAAAGACGTAAAAACTCCAAGTCATGTTGTAATCCAAATAGTCATTGACTAATTATTGGAATGTTTCTCTGACTTAGTCAGAATTCTTTATCCTGCTTATTTTCTGTTTGATATTCAAAATGTGTTTAATCTTTAGCAGTTCAGAAGCTTTATCTGAACACCATAAAGCTGCTTTGGTATCAGCTGCTGCTTCAGGGTTTTTTTTGGGTTTTTTTTTCTGATGCTCAATATTGGGAAATGGTTTATTTTTTTTGAACAAGTTTTGTGGTCAGTTTTCTACATGTGAAAATTATTTTAGCATCAAGCAATAACATTTTAATCTCAGTAAATATTAAGGAACTGTAGTATCTTTAGAGCTGTATATCAAGACAAGAAGTAAGTAGGCTATGAATTTCTAATTTGAAGTGTCTCTTTTTACACTCCACACCCTTTCATTTTTGCTCGATGTTACTGATCTAGTGCTGGACATCTTCATCCATAATTAATAAACGTAGTCATTTTACAAAAATATTTTCCAAATGTAATATGGTAAGGATATATACGATTGCTGTCATAAATTCTTCATGTTGGAATTCAGTCGACCATGTCCAAATCAAACCCCATAAAATTTAGGTTTGCATTATTATTTTAAGCATCGTTATGCATTTTTAATAGTTCTCTTTTTTCCTACCAAAATCCTTATTTGAGCATAGACAGTCTGTTGAAGCAGTCTACTCCTTAACTACCATTTACTCTGACTGTGGTTTATTTAGACTTTTGCTTATAAGTCTAGCTTTTCTTATTTACTGACTTTACTTTCTTGATAAACTACGTTGTCCTTTGGATATCACAAAATGTTGTAATACAAATTACTTATCATAGCCCTTAGAATCAAAGTAGGGCTTCTGTTCTTAAAACTGTAACTGTTTTTACACTAAAACAAAACAGTGATTTTTGAAAAAGGACTGTCTGGGTCTTTTTATCCATTAGAAAAAAGGTTTGATAAATGCTAAACTACCTTAAAATGATAATTGTTATGAGAGCCAAGAGACAGTTATAAAAAATTAAAAGTAGTAGTATTAAACAAAATATTCAAACTGCTTTTAAAAAAACTTTAAAACTTTGGATACGTCTGTTCTTTAGTTACAAATCAACTATTTTCATACTTTAAAAAGAGGAATGTCTATACTGCAATCCCAGGATGCAATTGCAAATTGAATAAACACCTTGGGCTGGCTAGCTTTGAACTAGCTAATACAGGTTCTGGAAGATAGCATAGAGCCCTTGAGTTGACTAGTGGTATAGGGATATTTTAGAGGTACTAGTTAGAGTTGAATTCTTTCTTCTTAAATTAGGGAAGCATGTTAAGCAAAGCATAGCTATGACTTTTTATCTCTCTGGCCTCAGAGAGACAATTTGTGTATCCTAATTGGCTGAATTTCCTGTAGAAGAAGAAATTAGGATCTTTTGTGGATAAAATTAAGGGTGTTTTAAGACTTTCAGATAGAGATGCTGTAACTTAAGTAAATTCTTTTCTGTTGATTGTATAGCACCAAAGCTATTTACTTGGAGAGTAATAAAACAGGTTTTGACCTAACCGAAGTGTCTGCCTTTTCTGTCGAGTAACGAGGAAATGCTAGTCTTTCCGATCTTTTCTTGAAATATGGTAGGTAGTGGGTTAGCTGTGTTTGCTAGACCTGATTGAATCTTTATTTCAGTTCAGAAGGGTGATCTTATCAGTAGACCAGGGAGTGTTTTAAGAAAGAACACAATCTCTCTCTTGTTTTCCTACTATGATGGAAGCTCAGCCACTGTGTTACCAGGAACACAAGACTCGTAAGTTGAGAAAGCGAGCAGGCTACAGGGACCCTGACTATTGCCTAGTAGTTATAGTAGTCATCTTGGGAAGGGACAGAACTGAGATACTGACTCAAATTATTTACCATAATTAAATGTTTGAGAAGCTCCCTACTTCCAGAACCTCAGAATAGCCATTTTTAGCCAAACTAGCTGATTGTAGTTAGAGTGGGATTCAGATGCCCAACTGTAGGGGTCTGTACATAAATATAGGTGTCTAAGTGTTCTGGTAGCTCCAGGGAGTCTGAGGGCTCTTCAGATGTTCAGATGAAGGTGACGTGTTTAGATTCTCTTACCTGTGTTCACAAGACATTCACTTGTATAAGTGTCCAAGCTCCCCATATAGACTCCTGAATTCAGCTGAAACTGAGTCCTGCCTCTGAATTCCTACTTGTGGCAAGTTTTTAGGTGAAGTAGCATCTAATGGGTTTAAGCTTTAGTTTTGAAATACTAGAAAATAAATACTTTTTGTCTAGCGTTAATAATTCTTGCCATCCTTTAGTTGGACTTGTTACACTTGAAACCCTTATTCTGCCTTCCCTGTTCTGTTTGCTTCTTGGTATTCTGTTTGTTTTGTGCCTATCAAGCATGTTCTTTCTTTAAAAATGGTGTTTAAAAAAGGACTAGAAATGTTTGTAGAATCAGCAAAAGATGCTAGGTAGCGCTGTTTAATCACTTGCTTTTTACACTCTCAGTTACGTTAGTTTGTGTGTTGTCAATTTACATTCTGCTGTCTTCAAGGAGGTGTGTTTTCTTTGGGGTGTATGGTAACAATGCATATGTAATACCATTTGCCTACAATAGTACAAGCAACGTAGAATCTGAGATTTTTAAGCCTCTTTTATTTTTCTTGGTAGAATTTAATAAAACATCTTCCTGAACAAGAACAATTGAATGCATTGTCCAAGTTCAAGAGTGAGTATAATAATTTGTCTGAGCCGGAGCAGTTTGGAGTTGTGGTGAGTTCTGTGTTATCACTTTTTTCCTGTCCTTTCCTGAAATATAGTTTTAATATAATATTGTAGAAACAATACCAACTACTTCTTCCTAAGCGTGAAGAGGTTCCAGACTGGGAGAAGAGTACAAGTGATGCCTTTTAATCTGACTTCTAGTGGACATATCCATGGATGTGGAAAGCCTGATTGTTGGAATTTTACTGTTGGAATGATTTGGGATTCTTTTTCTTTAAAAAAAATAATTTAGTTTACAAAATAATAAAAAAGTGGCATTTTCAGTGGCAAAGTTTCATTGGGAGATATGGAGCTATTTTTGAATTTTTTTTTTTACTTTTGTTTGCATTAATAAATTTTAACTTTTTCAGTGAAGTTTTCTACACTGATGATTTTCTTTTCTATTCTCTATGTAAATGAGAAGAAAATACTGTAGTTGTCACTACGTTAACCTATTCTGCCCCCTTCCTCCTATGTTTTATAGTAAGTTCTGTCAACAGTACCTGTAATCACTTTTTCCATTCCCAGCGGGAAGATACATTTATCATATTTCCCAGGTTGAATTAACAAAGGAAGGCTGCAAGAGAGAAAAGAAAATACGGCTAGTTCAGTGCTGGCAATTGATGTTTTTTGTGGAAATATAGTTTGGATATAATTTCTACATAGTTCATAATTTGGAGTTGTTAATTATTTCATCCAGACCAAAAAAGAAATAAGGCTATTTCTTTTCCTGAGTGCATATATCTGTATAAGTCTTTGATTATTATTTTTTTTTCCAATCCTAGCGTTTCAAGCTAAGATGGTCATTGTTAGCTTCATATGGGAGGATTTCCCTGGGAGAAAATAATTCTTTTCAATGTATCTCTAGGCTTCAGGAGAAGGAGTATCATGTCTTTGTAACTGTAGGCACTTGCTGTTGATATTTATCTGTGTGGATATCAAAGATGTGTACTTAAATATTGGAACGGCTGGAGTACAGGTGTGGGATATAAAAGCAGCAATCACTGTTTTGAATCAACTGAAGAATGTTGGTCTGCTCAGTAAACATCACTGCATTGAATTGGTACCAGTTATAGATATGTCGTAGGCAGTCTTCTTCTTTGAGTATAGGTACTTGTAAAATAAAACTAGTTCTGAAGTGGTGCTTTTGCTGAAAGCTGTTGCTGCTGTTCATTTTCGATCCATCTTTAACAAGAGTTACAGTCATTGTACATCTAATGTAATGCTGGTTCCTGTGTTCTTGGGAATCTTCTAACTACACTCTGGGAGCAAGAAAGAAAAAAGAGGAACATCATCACTGTTTTTAACACTTTTGTTTATTTTCCAAGATTTTCATATATAGTATTCTGATTTATGCCAAATTATCAATTTCTCTTGGTCCACATTTCTTGGTTCACATTTTCTAATGAAATATTTTGCTTTTCATTTCTTGTAGTGGTTTTATCAGACATTCAAGGGATCTATTTATAGTTCATCTCTATCTTAATGGTACTTTATTTGATTAAGTTATCACCACTTATCTCAAAAGGTCATTGAATAGGTCTGAGATTCTTTAAAAGAAGTATCCTCCCTCAACAAAATAATCTAGTCAAAATATATTTTGTTATTTTATGACATGTGAAACTCATTTGCTTGCAAAGAACGCAAAAGGTCTGAAGTCAGAGAAATTATTACTTTTTCACTTGTTTTCTTATGGTATTTGTTTACTCAATTCAGAAAATAGCAGTAGTTTCACAAAGGTAGGTTTCACAATGGTAAGTTTTAGGTTTGTTTTCAGCCTAGTTCATATTACAAAGCTTCAGAAAGAGAGAAACAGATTAGCAGTTAAATCTACCAGGACCAACAGAATTTAACCTTTTGGTGGTGAGAATTGGGAGGAAGCTGTGGTAATGATTTTTATGTTTGAATCGGTTCTCCATGTGGGAAATTTTGGTTTAAATCTGTGACTTCATAAGTGAGAGTTCCTACATTTGTTTATCATAGAATCATAAAACAGTTTGGGTTGGAAGGGACCTTTAAATGTCATCTAGTCCAATCTCCTGTGCAATGAACAGGGATATCTTCAGGTAGATCAGGGTGCTCAGAGCCCCGTCCAATCTGACCTTGAATGTTTCCAGGGATGGGGCATCTACCACCTCTCTGGGCAGCCTGTTCCGGTGTTTCACCACCCTCATTGTAATAAATTTCTTCCTTATATCTAGTCTCAGCTGTGGTAATCTCTCTAGTCTGTCTATTGACTCAGTTGTGGTAGTCAATGTAAAGTTAAGATGCATCAATGTCTCTTAAACAAAAAAAGCAAAATCACAGACCACAACCAAAAAAAAAATCCCGAACCCCTGAAAAATCACTTTAATAATTTAAAAAAAAATAATTTATGTTGACTTAAATTGTCCCTTCTGTTTTCTCAAGTTCTCTTTAGATTTTCCATGGTTGTAGGCTTTGAAAGTTTGTTGTTGTGTTGTGGGGTTTTTTTTCACTTGTATATTATTTCTCTTTCTTGAACATGGACTAATACTGCCACTGATATACAGTAAATGTTAGTTGTGCATCCTAGGAATGTATAGCCAGATTTATGGTATGGCAGGCTTGTTACCTGATATAAGAGTTATCTCCTTCCTCTCACTTTCATCTTCCCTCAACAAATTTCTTCAAATCCTGTAAGGTGAAACGGCTATGTTAGATTCTCCAAACTTCCTTGTTCTCGAAATTAGTCTTCATCTTAAATGCCAATAAAGAATCTGATGAAATTAGAAATCAGTTTTACTAGGTTTAGTCTGGAGTCTCACATGTTCAAAATTTAAGTAATGTATTGTAATACATACATTTCCTAAGACTGTGTTTCTTTATAGGCCCATATCTCAATCAGTATAAGAGATGGGTGGTGCCCTAGGAATGAAATTTCCTTAGGTAATGAATAAAAGCTGTTAGAGTTCCTGGCTTATTTGATCTAGAAGTTTAAATGTTTGGAGAGGAGTTGATAAAGGACAAAACGGGGAGAGGGGGAAAATTGGTTAGGATAAGTGAGTATGAAAAAGAAAATGAAACAATCATCTCTTGCATTTTTACCTCTACCATAGTCTTTTAATATAAATCTGCCTGACCCAGACATTTAGATGACACTGTAATAAGCAACAGAGGAAAAGAGGAAAAAGCTAGTAATGGAATATTTTACAAAGGCTTTGTTGAGCTCCATTTCCTGTTTGGTTTTTTTTTTTTTCTTGTGCTATTTGGTGCCACAGATTACGAGTCCTTCTGTGCTTCTCTGAACTGGACCCACTTAATGTAAATATTTTTGGGTTTTATGTTTCAGTTTTAAGTGAACATCAAACATTAGTTTTCCTTTTAAAAAGTAATTCTAAAAAATAATCTAATCTATTCTGGAATTGAGCTCTGTAAGTGCTGCACTTCTGTTCAATAATATTAAAAGTTCATGGGTTTCCAGAAAATTTAATGTTAGAAAACTTAAAGGGTAGATTTTTGATGTAGAGGAGAAGCTCGCATGTATCAGTCTTACTGAGAAAAATTCAAGAGTCCTGTGCTGAATAAAGCAGACTGAGCACGATACTTTACCCTGATAACCTTGTTTCAAACTGTGTCTGCCAGGATGACAGAGATAAGCCCATGTCTAAACTTCAGCAGCTTCGTTTGAGTCTGACAAATTATGGCAAAATGGCAGGAAAGATGGATTTACAACAGTAAATTTGACCATGAACTGGACTGGCTGAGGAGCAGACACCTATTTGACCATGCCAAATCATTCCAAAGGCAATACGTATGTAACTGGGGAAATACTTATATAGGACAGTTACATGCAGGGTTATACATTTTGACTGAATTACTAAAATACAAAATTAAGTAGCAAACATATTTTTTTACTTTATTATCAAGAATAAACATTGATTAAAAAAAAGACGTTTAAAAATTAATTCCACATAGGTTAAAGCTTGCTTTGCTATTTTTATTTCATATTTTGAACCCCATTCAGCTGACAAGTCTGTCTTTTGCTCTTTAAAAATGTTAGATTTACTACAATTGGACATACTAATAACAGTAATAAATTTGAAATGCAGAGTGTCAACATTTTCCAATTGATCAGAAGCCCTCTAACACTTAATATAAGATGTCTTCTGGACAGAAACTTGGCTTATGGGGAAAATAGTGTTTATTTTTTTGTTTTTGCCGTCATCAGGCCATCATAACAGGAGCTGTTTTGTATTTTAAAGACTCAGCTCTAGTTTTAATTCTTTCAGAAACACTCCTGTAGTATTTAAGCATTTCTTAGCAGTGGTTTTAATACCATATCATTGTCTTTGTAATACTAACAGTATCCTCACTATTGTACAACTATAGAATAGGCTATCCTGATCAGTTTTCTCTAAAAAGGTACTTTAGTTGTCAAGGAAAAAGGTGTCTGCTTAATAACTAGTGAACCTTCCTGCTATCAATATAGTATTCTGTGGTCTAGCTCTCTTCTGCTCTGTGTATTGTTATAAGTAATAAAATCTCTGCATACACTCTTACACACATTTGTGTTAGTTCAGTCACATTAATTCTTTAATTCATCCCCTTTCAGCACTACCTATTTGTTATTATGGAAATGAGGATGTATTTTAAAGCAGCCCTGGAAGTTAATTCACAATTTTCTAAAATCTTAAGCAATAATTAATTTTATTCCACTGTTCTTTTACTGTATTTTTGGAAATCTGGTAGTATTCAAGTATAAATACATTTGAAATTATATGTTTTAAGACATTAATTGATTTGTATCGATTGACAAGATGCATCATTATTGGTAGACATTTTTAACTGTTAGTTATTTCTTTCAGATGTACCAATTCAGTTAGATGGGACCGTCAGTCTGATGAGAAGAGCTAGACCAGGAGTACTATAGGTCAAGTTTTGCTGGATGGGGCCCAACAGATTTGATAAATTTGTCTTAAAAAAATGAGACAATGTGATACCTCAGAAAAACGTTGCATTAAATAATAACAGTTCTTATATCTCAAAAGTTGGTGGAGTTTAAGCATTAAAAAAAAACACAACAAAACCAAGCACCATCATTAGGCACGATTTTTCTGGTGTCGCACCATCTATGCATCCAGTAGAGCTGACTTCAGAGAACAAACTAGAATCAGTTTTTAAGATGAAACTTTATTTGTTTCTATTGGAGGGGGGAAGTTTTGAATAAGTCAGGGTTTTTTTACTCTTTAAATATGGAATCCTACACATTTGATTTTCATCAAGATTCTTCAATCTCCATCAGCCTCTCATGTATCTTTTGATTTATTCCCATTGTGGAGTGGGCTGAGAATGTCTACTCATTTCTTTAAGAACTGCTGTTGACACAAATACTTTTTTTTTCAGTGTAGCTGTTGTGTTTTGTGTTTTTTTTTTTTCTTAAAATTGCTGGTTTGTGCCTCATTTTTTGCTATTCTCAAATGAGGACAATCAAATTTAAATATGCAATACAAGAATTCAGGTTTATCTTTTAGGTAAACAGTGTCTTGTAATTATGGTATTTGGGAGAATTTGGAGATCCCGTGTTAATTTGCTCTAAAGTTTTGGTTAAGGGAAAGACTAAACTATTTGAATCCCAAGGAAGACCCTAAGTAGTGAATAAATTGATAATTGCTACTTGTGTGATAATAAAAAAAATTTATAATGGAAACCTTTTATCCTTCTGGCTTTAAATTCAAAGTCAAGATTTGATACTCTGAAAGAAACAGCTAGACACTTACTGAGACACTGGCATGCTGTGATTGCTACAGTATTGTATGTTTTACTTCAACCAAAGTTAATTAACTTTTGTTGTTGGCTTAAAGACATTGAGGGCATGACTCTCAACATTTCAGGTTCCCTTCATGAGCGTAGCTTGTTTTTGGTGGTGGTTTTTTTTCCTGGTGACTCTATGGGTTGCTTTTGTGGTTTCTGCAATTATCCTCTTCTTTTTAAGTTACTTTGCACTTTTATGTTTGCTGTTCATTCAGCAGTAAGTATAAAATAAATCCTTTATTAGCCTTATCTCCTCTTCCAGACTTTAGGTTTTCTTTAGATAAACTACTTTATTTTCCTGTATGTTCTTTCTTTCACTTACTCCAAGCTGATGTCTCAGAACACAGATATTATCACCTATTACTGTGGAGTTTGGGTTTTTTGGGGGGGGCTTGTATGGAGCCATTAAGGATTTTATAAAAACTGTTAAATCTGTTCATCTTATTAAGCGCTTTAACTTAGCTTTGCAGTATTATCTTAGGTTGATGTTGTTTTGAATGCTGTATTTTGTTGCTCCAATTCTTGAAAAAGTGTGCTTGTGCTTGCCAAAATTTAAATATTCAATTGTATTTTGTTTTACTGTAGTTCATGTTTTGTACTTGGTTTACTCAGAGCAATAAACTTCCTCCTAAAGTACTTTCACCTTTATATTATTTTGTTGGAGGTTTCATTGATTGTGACTGATATTGAGCAATATATTCTATAAAACATTTTAATAATGAAGATTATCTTTGTGTTTAGAAATGAGTGGTCATTTGCACATTTGCAATGTGAGACCCATCTGAGATGAATGGGGTTTCAGCCAAATGATGTCTTGGTAGGTGACTGTTGACAGCGGTTTGGGTTTTTTGGTGGTGTGTTTTTTTTTGGTTTTTTTTGTTGTTGTTGTTGTTGTTCCCCCTCTCCCCCCCTCCCAACACTTTCTGCAGTGGGCAGTATAAGTATTATGTTGCTTTAGGACTTAAAATATTTAGTAATGTGGATTTTTTTGCAGTTTTCCCTACTGAGATAAAAGTATTGGTTTACAGATTTATTTATTTTTTTCTAATTTTGGGTATAGTCTCTGTCATCGTATCAAATCAACAATGATTAAGGAGAATCATAGAATGGTTTGGGATCCTCCAAGGATTATCTCGTACAACCCCCGAATTAAATCATTCAGTAATGTCAGCCTCATATGTTTTTAGTGAAGTTGATATAATAGTTATTAGTTAGATTTATTAATCATGACTGATACTTTAAATGCAGTTATCCGTTTAATGGATTTTCATTGACAAACTATTGCCATACCACCGTTCAAGCCTTGCTCCTGAGTACAGGTGTATATTTTGCTTTCATCTGAAACAAAACCCAATGTGTTTGCTGTCGACAATGATGCTTTGCATTTCAGACAACTTTCTCCTTCGTTCTTATGGAGTCTTATCCTGCCCTAGAAGATTTTGTTATACCTAAAGTATACAATATAGCCTATTTCTTTGACTCTTTTGCATAAGAGATGATAAAGGTACTGAACTACTGAACTATTTTGCTAAAATGTATTGGGCAAAGAAGAAATTGAGTTCTTAAAGTATACTGATTAATATCTCTCTACCACACAAACAAGATGACAAAACACCGCAGAACTATTGGATCACTTTTTGAATTTGTTTGTGATTCCTCCTTTTTTTTGGTCCTCACAGTCAAGGAGTGGATTGGAAACCACTTGTAAGATTTTTAATATTGTAAGAATGTGATAATTAATCTCACATCATATATCTGTAAGTTTTCTGAGTATTCTAGTGAAAGAACAGTTGGAATCACAGAAATAATAAATTAGAAATAAATGTTGGGATGTCAACCAATAGTTTAGAATTTTTTAGAAGAAAAATAATTAAAAAAAACCTAAATGGTGATTTATCCCAGTTTAAGAAGATATTTTTACTAAATAACAATTGAGATTTCTGAAATAACTGGACTTTGGAAATCATTGTTACAAATAAAGCATTTTTTTTAACCTCACATTTTTTGTTTGACATTTCTAAATCAGGCCTGGGCAATTATATCTTGGCTACAAAACTAATATTTACCTGACTGCACTTTATGTGCTGAACTATGCTATATATCTTTTTTTTGCAAAACGGTTGTGAAACAGGTTTATGCATGTGTGTAAAGAATTTCCTGCACTGTTAGAGCAGTGGAAAGTATTTTTTTTTTTTTTTGTTTGTATGACAAAAACTGAGGAGGAAATTTTCTGTAGGAGAAGACTATTCGACACAATGTCCATTGATTCATATAGCAGTTACTTTTCTTTTACTTCTTGTCATCTTCATTTTTTGATGATCCTAGATTTTGTTATCAGCCACATTTAAACTTTTTAACTCTTGTTTTCTTCTTAATGCAAACAGTTTGGCATTTAGTTTGTCTGTCTTTGCCAAATATTTGTCTTGTCTCTTCAACTTCTTTGGACAAGTAGAACCACTTGTCCATGTACTGTTATCTCCATTCATGCTTGCAGTAACTTCTTTCTCTCTGAACTTTTCAATTCAAAAGTCGGTCTGTTGCATATTCTTTAGAATACATCTTGCCTATCATTTAGACATTCACTCTGCTGTATCAATATATTCAATGACTTATCAAAATATAAGTTTAGCTGTGTTCTTACTTCATCCCTGTTACAGTGTTGATAGTTTATCTTTTTCTTGTATTCCACTGTTGTTGATGAGTTCATTGCTGGGTTTTGTCCTTCTATCTTCCTCATGTAAACAAATTTTCTTCATTTTATTCTATTTCAGTTTCTTTCTCACCCTTATTCTCTAGCTAGTAAAGTTCCTTATCTTGATTGTATGAAACTCTTAAAGGTTGGTCTCATTCAAAACTGTGATCCTGGCTGTGTATGCAGTTCTCAATCACTTCTTCCAAAGGCCACTAGCTTTGAATATATTTATCAGCTGTGGTGTTGTGTCCTTTTACTGAAGCCCTGACAATTTCACTCCCTTTGTTTTCTCTCATAGTTCCATGAAATACTGGACAATTTCTTGCCAGAAGTTGAAGAGTTTCTCGTATTAACTGCACATAATTATATTGTCCCCTGTTCTATCTATTATTCGGTCATCTTGAGTTTCAGCTTCCTTTTGACCTTAATGGTTTTGTTTGGGCGGCATAGCACAATGTCTGTCTTGAACATTGATGACTGTGCAACATGTGTCCAGTTACAGCTGAGGCAGAAACCGATATGCGTAGCTGTTTTAGCTGTGTGGTTGCTTGGTTGGTTTTTTTCTGTTTGTTTTTTTCCCTCTTAGTATAACTCTCAGGGTATTGTGTGGCTTTTGAGGAGCAACAGGGGCTTTCCATAGCTATGTGAGCTATTCTAACATTGCTTCAGCTCTACTCCATTAGACTATGTTTTTTCTTGGTTCTCCAGGCACAGACAGTGTTCTGGCATGAGTCCACTGTTGACTCACCTGGGGACAGCCCTACTTTTCTTATCTCTTGCTTAGGCCATCTAAAGCCCCCATTTAGCTGCCAAGTGAAGATGCTAATAACTTCAGAAAAAAATAATGTTCATTTAGATATTCTCTTGTGGGAAACTTAAAAGGAGAAACACCACCATGGGTAATCTTCCGTATAAAGGACAGGTAAAATGTGGGATTTGGACCACGGAGGTGCAATTAAAGTTTACAGGAAAAGAACTAAGGGATGGCAGAATAAAAGAAAAATATAAGTATGTTGAAGAAAGCAAAACATAGCAGTTTCTAGATCAGCTGTTTATTGGGAAACATGACTTGTAGAGTAGTTTTTCAACAAGAACTCTTATGAACCTTTTTTAGTAACAGATTATCTTGTAAATAAATAGGAAGTCCACGTTAAATGTGATTCTAAGTCACAGTTAACAGCTGTGTAGGACTTTTTGAAAGTAAGAAGAAGAAGTAATTGAGATAACTTTCTCAAATATAGCATAATTAAGAATGCGATCCAATAATACAGTGGTATTAATTTGAGGCAAGCAAGGTTAAAGCCTTTTAAAAAACAGTGTAAGAAAAGAAATCTGTGCTTATTTGAGAGATTGGTGGAGAGTTGAAAAATAAACCATTGTTTCTTCTAATTGTTTGAACAGTTCAAGTTCAAATTTGTTTTGTGCTTTTTGAGTGTAAAATATTCAAGTACTAAAGATTATCTTCTGTTATTGTTCATTTGTATTAATTAGATCTGACTGAGGTTTTTTTCTGAGATATTAAAATTGTAAGGGTCATGAAGCAACTAGTAAGAGCATCTTATTGCTTGCTTGTTTGAAGTAAACTTTCTGAACTTTCTTCTAAGTTGAAGAATAAATACAGAGGAGTTTACAGTAACCTAAAGCTTTTAAGTTTCAGGCTTGCATGGAAAAATGAGAGTAGAAAAAAACCTCTCAGTGTGAGATCTTATGGAAAGGGGCAAGTGATTTTTACTTGCAAAATCTTAATGTAAATTGATTCTTACCTGCTCAGTCTCTTATAGATTTAATTCACTTGTTCTTTCATACCCACGTTCTTCTGAAGACCATGGTGTGTGTGTCCAAGCAGTCTGGCCAGGACCGCTGATATGCAGCACAGAGGACAAGGGACTTTCTCAACAGGATGTTACGTCTCTATGGTTCTTGATTGGTGACAGCAAGCAAGGTTTTGGACAGATCTTTTATATGATCAGGAGTCATTAGTTGCCATGTGGTTGTCTTTATCTCAGAATCTCCTAAATTCAGCATCCTGTAAATCTTAGGCCAGGTTGCTGCCCACTGTTTTCTTTCCTTTGTTTGGAATCTATGTTTAAAATACGTGCTTACAGTTTGCTGGTGGGCTAATAAGAAAAAGAATAACATATTTGATGTACTGCAACCAGCTGGGAATGGTGTCCTGAGAACAAATACTGCTCATTCTGGTGACCCTTGTGCTGCTGAGTCCTCTGCTGCTTACATGCACACGTTTCTATTCGTACTAACCTTAATATTTCTGTTAAGGAACTATACAGCAAGAAAAAATCATATTGACCTAGCGATGTAGTCAGAGAAAAAAAGGTCTTTTGTGAATGTCTATCCTGCAGATAGGAAGTGCCACTGAGAAAAAGAAGACGTTGGACTCTTCTTACTCACTTCTATAAATCTGTTCAGCAAGAAAATATGCACGTGAAAAAGAACTTGTAGACAGACAACTCTAATTTTTTATTTGTGGAGTAAATATGGTGTTTAAAAGAATGTGAGAACACGAAACGTACATTTAAGTATTTCAGATGTGTTGACATAATTTACATTTCAAACAATACTTTTTTTTTTTTTGAGGGGGCCAATGGTTGGATACACTATGCTTTCTTTGTGTCAGGAGCATCGTAATCCAGATTACAGTAATCACCCTCTTGTTGTGTTGCTCTGTTGTTACTGACCGTTGAATAATTTCCTTTTTGTTGGGTGCCTCTTTTTACTAAAGAGTTTTTGAGAAGTATAGGTTGTTTAATGACAGTGAAAAATATTTTAGGAGCATCAGTGAATCAAGATTTAGATGGCAGTGGTTTTAGAGTTAAAGTCTATAGTTAAGAGATGCAGTTCTGGTGAAGAATGTGAGTAGTAGTAGATCGTAAGTCAGACATGAATCAGTCACATCCTTGTTTTGGGGCCAATAAACATAGATGAAACTGAAATGTAGAAGTACAAATATAGCCTGTAAAACTTGTGAATTTTCCTCTATTCACTACTGCTGAAGCCTCAGCTGGAATATTACATCCACTTTGGAGGTGTTTAGTACATCATTGGGTGGACCAATACAGAGACTCCAGAGATGGCCAATGAAGATAGTTATGGAAATACATACTATGAAGCAATGCTGTTTGTAAGTTCTTTAGCTTAAGACCAAGGCAAGGTGTTCTCTCAAAATGTGTGTAGGAAGACTGGAAAAAGGAAGGAAATAAATTATCATAAACACTGATGGTTAGTACAGCAGTATGTAGTAGGCTTCTATTTTTGACAAAAAAGATACAGGTTAGATAACGGGAAAATATTTTTGATAGTGTGAATAACAAAACAATAGAATTGACTGACTAGGGGGACTGTGGAGTCTGTAACTGGACATCTTATTGAGCACACAAAGCTAATGACCTTTTTGGATGACTTAGTCGATTCTCTCATAGGAAAGCAGAACGGGATGCAGGATATTTCCCTGCTTATTCTGTGTATACACTGACCAAAATGTCCAAACATTGCAATTAGTATGATATCACTGCTTAAATACATACTTTTAAAAACACATTTCTAAGGAAAAGAAACACTTTTGCACCTAGGATATCATATCACAAATCTCAGTTAAAACCTAGGTGATAGTGTGATTATCTGATCTCTGCCTTTACCAAGCAAGCCACTTGAAAATTTGGCTCAAACTGGTAAGCTGGATTTTATTAGGGGATTAATAGTAAGGAGTTAGTAACACAGAACGATACCCCATTTTTTGAGTTACAGTTACCTCAAGTTTTGTGCATGCAAGTTATAATTTTAAATTCAGAAAAAGAGATTTTGGAATGATGAAGATTTACTGAATTCATCTGCCTTGCTGTTTTATGCTGAAAATACTTGAGGCAAATGTTGGATGGATTTGGGTTTTTTTTCTTACTCTTCAATATATTTGTATTTGAGAGGAAGCAAAATAATGGTTGATTAAAATAACTCATTGCAGGTAAGAATCCACATAGTTTTACTTTTTGTAGGACATTCTGAAATCCTTTATTCTTTTTGATCTATAAGCATTGTTTCACGTATGCAGTCCTTCATGGCCTTGGTGGCTTTTCCTTTTTTTTTGTTCTAAAATCATTCAGGGAATAATAGTGACCCAAACCATCTAAATTCAGTTCTCATATTTTTTTATATTGGTTTTGAATATTTTTCAATGTTTTGAAAGCAACTTTCTGAACCATCTTGTATCCCACTATTTTTAGCAGTTGTAGGGATGATAAATCACCAGATGACATTTTAAGGCTGTGTCTATACTAATCAACTAAAAAGCACTGGAAAATGCTTTTGGACATTGAACCTTAATTGTCCATAGTGCTAATTCATTAGAATAGACATGGGTATGCTTTTGACCTGTGCAGAATAGCACTTTCCCAAACAATTTCTGAGTACAGCTGGGGAGACAGCAGGAGATCTCATGAGCTGAGCATCCAGTTATAGTTGAGGACTCAAGAATAAGACAGAGGAAGGTAAGTTTATTAAGGTGAGTTATAATGGTTACAAAGCACATCTTCTCTTTTTCATTATGGGGAAGACAGAGCAGCACATCATAGGGAGGCTGGATACAAGCATGTTCCAGCTCTTCAAAAGCTGAGTGTCTAGGAGGCATCCCTGCACCTCTCAGGCCTGCCATCTCAGGACACTTCTGGAGGCACATGGCAGTGTTTGGTCCCAGATCTTTGCCCCCACCCTCCCCAAGTTATTTTGGGATGCAGTTTATATAGATTAGTGCCAGAATACTCAAAATATAACTGATTCTTTAGATAATTGCATGTTGTTTTGATAGGTTAGGCTTTCTTGCTGCTCCAGCTAAGAATGTTCTGTAACTATAGTTCCCCACCAACTCCCCAGCAGCCCACATCCACCTCTCGCCACTCTCTTGCCCACACAACAGTGCTAAGGCTTCAGGCCCGTCCGTGCCAATGTATGTTAATTGCCTGTTGCACCAGGAACTGTTCCCACAAATAGTTCTCATTTGGTTATGCTTCATGGAGGGAGCTGAATCCAGTAGTAAGCATGTAGACTTGTCAGTGCCTGTAATCCTTAGTGGTGTAAAATAGTTCTGGACATATTTAATTTATTAGTATGATTTTAAATCCGTAAATGCAACTCCATTTAAAAAAAAATCATAATTTTGACATTCTTTATAAACACTCTTGATGTAAAAAGTTGCTAATACTTGTCAGGATGCCATTAGTGGTCATTGGACCTTGGGTGTAGGCAACTGTATTGGCAGTCTCACACCTGAGAATAGTGTCTCAAGAGCCATGTGTGATAGCTCCTGCTTTATTTCTTTTCTTAAAGTTTGAGATATTTGAAAATACTTTCCCATATTGTCCAGGAGTGAAAAAAATAACACAGATTTTCCTTGATCACTTTTATTTACCCAAAGATAAAATTGAGGGAATTATGAAATATTGTTTCAGAAATAATTAATGCCCAGACCTTGTGAAATACACTGATAGCTAACCCAAATAGAATCTGGCAAGCAATCCTCACGTGGCTTCACAGCTTGTTCGTTGATGGATGTGTTTTTAATGAGTTCGTACCAAAGGAAAAGATTTCACTAGAGTAAATTGAAGATTAGAGTGAGGCCTGATGAAGGCTAGTTTGTCTTAAATAATTCAGCGGACAGTTAAAATGATCAATTCCATATTCAGCTGATGGTTTCACCTGTATGTCCTCATTGAGGATAACTCAGAATGTATTAGTGTTTTTCACTGTTGTCTGCAAAATATCATACTATCACTACATCTGCAGAGGTGTACTCTGCCATTTCTAATACTTGATGCTTGGGCACAGCCATACCTAGGGACATTTCTGGTTTTTGTTTTTTTTTTTAAATCTTGAACTGGTGAGGTGCATTTTTGCTCATTTTGCACAATTTTGATTGTATTAATTTCTGTCTGTAAACCTTCTTCTGTTGTCTTCCAGAAGTCATGTGTATCTGCTGCCCTTCCTTGGAAGTGTTCTCTGTCAGTAATTCCAGACTTTCCAGGAGTGTTGCCAAAGATTAACTTCATATTGTATACTATCTGTGACAGTTAAAAAAAAATATTCATGACAAATTGCAGTTACGTTACTTATTTTGTTTAGAGGGAGAACATCCTTAACTCCTGTAATGTTGGTGTCTTTCAAACTTTGAACCTGGATAGGGGGGAGAACCAGGCTCCAGAAATATCTTCTGAAAGTGACCATCATGATCTACACTGATCTGAGTGTTTGCAGATTGCCACTGGATTGGATTGGATTATGTAACTTCTTCTGTATCACTGAGATTGTGATGCTGAATCATAGAGGAATGTTCTTGTAAAAGATTCGGTACCAGCAGGTCTCACTCTTATCCCTGTTCAGTTCTGGTAAAACTGTTTTGGGTAGCTTATCTAAAGAATAGGTTTAAAAAATTTTGTCTTATTGTTGTCTGATGTTAATTCAGACGGCTGGAAGTGGTTGTTGGTTGTTTCTTCTAGTGGAAACATAGGCTATCTGTTTCAGTTTTCTTCTTGGTAGATATCTCTATACAACTTCAGATCAATAAGGTTTTTTATCTGAAGGGTGTCCTTATCTTTTGCCTCTAGCCATTCACTTTGCAGATTCCTCTAAATGTCTCAAGACCCTGTCCTGAATCTGATTTGATGCTTTTTCTTCACTAGAAATGTAAGCAATCCTCTAATGTTCATATTGAGATTTGAACATCTTAAGAAAAACACTTCTGTTTTGAGTAAGGACCATGATCAGTACATGATCCTGCCATTTTGACTCTCAGCAAATTCAAGGGTTCTTGGAATTTAGCCACCTAAATTGAGCGAGGCATCCAAATGACTGGCTAATGTAGGGCAGTTGTGCTGAAAGAGTCTTGAGGCTAGTCAATACCTCTTAGATCCCTGGAGCTTGAAATTACTATGTAGATATTTCACCTGTTACAGCTTCAGACTTTAAAGCTCAATGGAGCTCCTATGGAGCCCAAGTGCTTTAGGGTTTACTTTCCCTTGATCATTTTGTAGAACTGGAGAGCTTTCTCCAAGGTAGGCAAGTTGTCTTCCATAGTATTCACTTATGTGACACTTCATGTCAGACTGTTTTTGCCACAGATTATCTGTGGCTCCAAACACACTAAATAACCATATGGATTAAAATTCCACAGTCGTTACTGAATTCTCTGTTAACAGGACTACAGAAGATCTACAGTGGGAATGTTTTTTCCTTACCATCATCATAGACACATACCTTCCTGCTTAGGAAATTAACTTGGACACCTTGTTGGGTCAATAGAGAAGACTATACTAAATATGAATGTACTAAAGATCTGAGCTTTTTTGAAATGGGTCATGTCTGTCACATCAAAGACATCATAATCAGCTGCTATTGTGGTCTGTTACCACTGTATATTGCTTGAACAATAACATAGCATCAAATTCCACTTTTATGTTGGAGTTATTATGGTGGTTCAACCTGATGGAAAGTATTATGCCTGCTGTCATGGTTTTCAGACGTTTCCATCCAAACCTTGATCATCGGTCTGTACCTTCATGTCCTCTATGTTGGGAGACTCTAAGTAACATTGTAGATTTACTCTTCATTAGAAGGTAGATTCCTGGTAGTATCCAGACAGAAGATAATGCATTTATTTTAAAGCTAAGCTGATCAGATTTTTCTATCTGGAATACAGCTAGATCTGTTTTACTTTTAGAAACTCTTCATTTGGTTTGAGATTATATTATAGTATTCTATTTCAAATTCCTCAATGACTTATGGTATAAATTTATTTATTTTTGCAATCTGGCTGAATTAGAGGTTTTACAGAGGGTTTTTACCTATATTAAACTCTTGACTTGGTTTCCCATGAGAAGAGTTTTTCAGTCTAGTGGCATCTGCTCCATATGTACCTTTTAATGAAAATAGCTTTCCTGACATCTGTTAGGTCTTCTAAAAATAGAAGAATTTGGGAAATTCAGACCCTCCCACTCCTGGATGCTTCCTTTTTAGGAAAATACCGTTGTCTAAACTCGACTTGGAGAAACAAAAGCTGTCGCTGCGTTCCATTCTGATCAAGATGTCAGTAAATCTAATTGTAGTTTTTGGATAAGACAAAAAAATCACCTCTTTCTTTTCATAATAGAACATACCTATCTGTGAATTTCAGCATGAAGACTGTAAACTCAGCTTATTTTGACAGCTGTGGTGTAGTTTCCATTGGCAATTCAGATGTGTTTCATCAGAGAGGTGACTTCTGGAGTATTAAAAAGGAATGCCCCCATTTCTGAGATGCCTTGCCAGTCCATCTTTGTTGAACATATTGCCATCAAAAACAGTACCAGGGATTTTCTGCACTGTACATCCATGCATTATCATCCACAAGACAAGAGAAGGCTACCTATGTGCAGCTCGGAGGTAATTGATAGGTGGTGTTCCTGTGTCACTTACAGTACACTCCCTTCTCTTCTGTCCTGAATATCCTTTAGGAAAATCTTGGATTTGCAAGAAATTGAGTCAGTGGTGCAAATTCAAGCTGTTTATAGTTCTAGCTGGAGAAAGAGAGTAGCAGGATGTGCCCTCTGTCGGTGCTAGCAAGGCTGAAAAGTCATCAGTTCAATTGTTTACATGTACACATATCCACATTTTAAATACGAAGACTTTCTGATTTCTCATAAGTAATTTTAATTTTGAGCTGGCAGTTCTTGACTTTATCATTTATTTGGGAAAAAGAGTGCATCAAAGCTAAGAAAGATGTACTATTTCCACAGAGCCATAAAAACATCTCAGTAAAAATACTGTTCCATTATTGTGGATTGACTTCCCATACACTGAAATAATATTTGGTCTTTCCAGAATGCTGGTGGTCTTCACTAAGATGAAGACTAAGAAATGACTGCTCATTTCAAATTGAGAAGGGTCATCTTTCTTCTTCTTCAAACATGATAAAAGGTCTGTTAAGGTATCAGTTCTCTCTTACGTGAGATTTTTTTCTACTTTTCAGTTGCCTGAGCCTAAAGATGTGTGTTAGGAAGTCACACTTTTTACCTATGGACTCTGTAGAATTCACTGATGTTGCAGTGAGGAAAACTGTACGTTTTCCACAGGGGATGCTCTTCCAGTTTACTCTTTTAGTCGGCTTGGCTGTAACTGATATTTTACTTTTTGGATGGCAACGCTTTCAGGTGGTCTGACAGCCTCGACATTGTTGATCCTTTAAGGAAGGTATATTGTGAAACTGGAACCCTTGCAGTGTTTTTCTCTACGAGCTTGTGGTAGGAATGAAACACATTCAGTGATCAAAATGTAATGTCAGTGTAACTTCTGAGACATGTTCCTTTACTTGACATCAACAAAACAGTGAAAGTACACATTTACCAGACGGCACACTCTTGCAGGTGCCTTCTGGTTTATGCTGTATTTGAGAGAAAAACCTCTCTTTGCTGTCGAATAAAGGGTTGCGAGAGCTACTGCTGGATAGCTCAACTCAGTTGTCGATTCCCATTTGGACTTACACATAGTGAGAATATTCTTATGGACAATTACTTGAAAAATAGAACAACTCATTATCCATACACTGAGTTGTCTGACTTGTGTAGTCCACTCACTCTTTAGCTTTCTGCTTCAACTTCCCTTTTCAGTTATTTGGATTGTGTCTTCAGGATTCCACTATAAGGACATAAGTAGACTTATGTACTTAGATGCTGAGTATAAAAAGGTATAGGGCATGAACATAAGCCTCTCAACATCACAGCACTTAAATTCTTAGCACTTCTTGTGGTAAGGTTTAAAGATTTTACAGTTTGAATATATTTGTAGACTACATGTCACAAAGAAAGCCATATATATTGCTGCGGGAATTCTCTATCTCCTCCCCCTCAATTATTGACTTAGCAAGTAGGTAAACAAATAGTGCTAACAACATGCGTTGTACATGAAGGATGGATCTCAGTGTGTTTAAAAACAATAATTAAAAAAGCCCAATGGCATTTCTGTTGCATGTACTTTTGTTTCTGATTTTTTTTAGATTACATATTTCTTCATTGTTTGAGGAAAAGGAGTTAAAACTGATTCTTCCTGTTGGAGCTGGGAGAATGACTTAGTGACACGCCTCTGTCCAGTACTTTAGTATTCTTTTAAGTATTTATTCCTACGTTAGGTGTAATGTTGTAAGGGCAGTATGTTCATTTTAGGTGGGTTTTAAGTATTTCCATTTAATTTCATTGTGAAATGCCCTATTTAAATTCAGGTCCCGTTATCCTAGCTTACCCGTTCTTAAGTAAGAATTTTACCACGCTTTTGGGTGCTATTTAGTGTATGATGAGTATAGAATATCTGCCTACAGTTTTACTGAGCTAACATTTAAACTATAAACACTTTAGTGTTTTACTTTAGGACCAGGCTGGAGGCACTTCGTGAACTAAAGCTCAGTAGTGGAGTTGGTTTTCAGCCTGGTTTTGTCTGAAAGACATCCTGTTTGTGTGCTCTGCTCTGTGATGCAAACCAAAGTGTGTTTATCGGAAAGGATTGCTTATTTTACTTCAAGATTCTTTTGTCTGAACTAAAATGCGAATGGTATATTTACTTCAATGGGACTTCATCAGGTGCACTGCCAGGCAGGCATTGCAGAAGTGGCTTAGTAGCATAAAATGTTAACTCTGCCTGATTTTATTTTCTACTGCTGTCACAGTAAAACCAATAAAATAGACTGTAAATTCCATCCTCTTCTGCTTCTATATCAAACCCTTTGGATTAGACAGCCTTCAGTATCAGTTTAAGATAACTTGTTAGACTTTACACTGAAATGGATGAAGAGTGTCACCATTATCCTTTTCACTGAGTCTATTGTGGGATAATCAGCACCAAACGACTGGTGCACATTGCTCTGTCAGAGCTATTTTTGTATTGATAGACTAGATATGGGTCGAAATATTCTGTAAAACCTTAGGTATCACTGTGGTTTGGAGGGGGGTATTTCCATTTTAAAGGTAAAATTTTCAAGGCCACTATATGAAACCTATTACTTTGTAGGAGAAGTGCCAATATTATTGCACCTTTTCTTGCATTGAGAAGTACTGATAGCTGGGAACCATAACATATGTGTTTTTTATTTAAAAAAAACAAACCAAAACAACACCTAGTTTAGGATTTTGGGAATTGTCAAGGCATTATTGGCTTGAACCCTGCCTTGAGAAAGACAAACACAAGTATGGGGAAGAAGGTCTTACAGAATTCATCAAACTGGTGAGAAAACAGGAATAGGGAAAAATGAGGGAAGAGGCTCATGGAAGAATTTGAGACTAGTGTTTCTCACGTGCAAACAGAACCACAGAGCAGGGAGGAAAACACTTCTGCTGTGGAAGAAGGAAAAACCAAGGAATATATAATGCTTGGTAGGGAGAAAAGGAGCAAGAATAGAAGAAAGCAAGCTTCTGGGATTGTACCTAAAAACCTAAAAAATGTTTGAAGATTTCTGTGATAGAGTTGGAAGGATAAGTATTACATTGGAAACTTGGGAGATGGAGAGATTCAGTTTAATGAATGCGTTCAATGTTCCTTGATTTAAAGAAGCAGCAAAATTTGGAGTCTTGTTTCGATATAGTAAATAATGTGCAAAGTATCTCTGGGTGCGAATTCAGTGAACTAAGTTGTATGGGAAGCTTGAAACTTCTGTTGAAAATTCCCTGACCAGTAAACCATAGCAAAAGCCAAGTCTTTTGCATATGATCTACAGAAGCTACTGTTTTCCTGGGAGTGTTCTGCTTTACCTAATTAACTGTATAAGGTCCAGTAGGATAGTGGGGTGTGAATACTGGTATGTATTAACATATGCTATATTAAGTGTTTCATAGCTGAGACTTTTCAAATCTGTTATTTTCTTGGAAGTTTATAGTACGCTGTTATTGAAATCAGCTTTTAAATATTTGCACCAGAAGATGAGATTTGCTTTGTTTTGGTACATCCCGAGTTATACAAAATTTGTGAACTACTTTTATTACTTTGCAAGTACTGGGTCATAAACTTGGATTAGTTTTATAGGATTTGGTATATGAGTTGACAGATGTGATATATGATGACACTTTATCTTTTATTGCTTACACATACTAGTTATTGGGAAAGGATGGGGGCAGTTCGTATTAACCACAAGATGGGATTTCAGTTGCTTACCCAAGTGTCTCTCATTCATTCGTTCATTTGCTATCAGTTATAGCAGATATATTGCTTCTTCAAGCCTGTCACACCAATAAATCATTACAGATTGTATGCATTTGTACAGTGCCAAAGTGTAGCATGAATTTTAAAGGAAATCTCCTATTTTCTTTTCAATCAGATGAGCAACGTGAAGAGACTACGGCCACGGCTCAGTGCTATTCTTTTTAAGCTTCAGTTTGAGGAGCAGGTGAACAACATCAAACCTGACATCATGGCTGTCAGTGCTGCCTGTGAAGAGATAAAGAAGAGTAAAAGCTTTAGCAAGCTGCTGGAACTAGTATTGTTAATGGGAAACTACATGAATGCAGGTTCTCGGAATGCACAAACCTTTGGATATAATCTCAGCTCCCTGTGTAAAGTGAGTTTTGAAAGATCTATGTTGAATATTACATTCATTTTTTCATTTGTTTTTATTACGTTACTTAAACACCTTGTTTTGATGTTTTTCCTGCAGTTAATTCTTTCTTTTCTTTTCTTTTTTTTTTTTTTTTCATAATTCTTAGCACTTAGGTGGTTTGAAGAATACAGCTAATCTCTCTACAGTCATCTGGAAATTGGCTTGCATTTAAACTTTTAGGAGATTCCATATCCAGGGAATAATAATAAACCCCCCCCAAATAATTAGGTTATGGAAGGACTGTATCACTGTGATCATAGTAGTGTTGTAATCTTATATGTCTGAGTGCTTTGAAGACTGTCACATTTTAATCTGTTTTAATACAGTTGTTTTGTCTTCTACATATTTTTTCCTTATCATTCTTTTTTGTTGTTGCTCAGTTTCATCAGTCCCCTGTTTCTTCTAACTTTCGTGAATTTTCACACTTTCAACTTTTATGTAAACTATATACAAGAAGACATCTATACTTTCCTGAGTGTTAATTTATAATCAGTTCTAATCCTAATTGCCTTCCCCTTATTTAGTGTTTTTATTTTTTTTCCTGTGCCCTCTGGGAGGCCACTGCGAAATCTTCACAGAGTACACATATGTGATAGTATGATAAAGGAATTATTTGGAAGTTTGTATGTACTCTTTGTCTTCTCTCAGCTTCTTTATCTTTTTACACAATGGAGAAAATATAATGTTAACTTCTACATTCTTTAAGATAATCACCCTTACTCTGCCATGTTTCAGAAAAATTCTTTGACTGTGGTTCTCAAGTATTGAATGTAGTACCTATAACATAAATATTCATAGAGAATAAGTTATATACCTTCCCTAGTCTAAAGTAAACACTTCACATGCATCAGCCACCTAGAGAAATACAGTGTAGATGAAATTATTGAGTCAAATGTACAATTTGTTGAGAAACTTTCAGAAAGAATATATTAAAGGTTCTCTCTCCAGTTGGGTGCATTTACTTCTTAGGTATGACTTTACAAGAATCTGTCCTAGGTCTGATTATATTCTCTGGGTTTTTAATGTACAAGGTAACAGAAAAAGAAATATACTTATGAGAACAATATGAAGGTAATTGTTACAGACACTTTGCAAAGCAGGATCAAAATTCCAAAATTATCTTGGAGAAAAAATTTAAGATCTAGAAGATAAAAATTTTGAAGGCTACTATGACGCACTACACATAGGAAAGTGAACCAATGTGTGGAGATAGTGAAAGTAAGGAGTGAATGGCTAGGTAGGATTCCAGAAAATGGTCTTGAAGTCCTGCCTAGCTCTATAGTGCTCTGGCATTAAATGCTTTTGATAATCTAGGATCTCATAGTTACTTCTGTTTGCATGCTTGCAGGTTATTTAGCTTTACAGGTGGTTACAACATTCTGTTGGAGAGGAAAAATGTCTCTTTTAGTGGACCTTCAATGTATTACGAAGATGGTGATTTTCTACTACTTACTTGGTGCTAATAAGGTTTTAGGTGAAGTGTTGTCTGAATTACTGCATAAAATATATAGACTGAATGGTGAGAATCCAGGTGATAGTAAAATGTAAGAATTCTAAATTGAGAAAAAAACATTTGGGTGTATTTAGTTTAGAAATGAAAGGAGGGAACATGAGGAGGACATAACTGTCCTTTTTGTTATTAATTTGTGATAAAGAAGGCACTTGAACATTTGTATTCTGTGTAGCTAAAGTAGGAGATGGAATAATTGGCTTTGCTGGTAACAAAAGAAGTTTGCTTACAAGTTAAGAAAGCTTTTGAACTGCAAAGATAATTAAGAACTTGATCATGAGGAAGATTGTGGAAAGCTTTTGAAATCCAGGTATTCTAGTAATTTATAGATTCACCGCGAGGCCAAATTAAGAGCTAAAATAAATAATATTGAATAGAGTGTTTAGTTAACTAGTTGGGAAATGTAGTGCCTGTTACTTAGAATCATGGAATAATTCAGGGGGAAAGGGACGTCAGTAGGCATCCAGTCCAACCCTCTGCTCCAGAGAAATGCTGATCACTACCAATAGTCTGTAGGCGAAGTAGATACAAAGCTATAAGTACCAGAAAAGGTAACTTGCTCCCTATGGTCAAAGTATTTAGTACAGTGTAATTTTGACATTGTATCGTTATATGATTAGAAGTAGTGATACTGATTTACTCCTTCCAGAAATTCATTAATTTTGCATAAGCTTATGTCATAGTACTCAATATGTTTCATTTACATAAAAAATGTGCAAATAAAAAAAAATGAAGTTCCAATGACAAAGATTTCACATATATTTGATTTGGCATCATTTCAAATTGCTAGCTTGTAAATACCAGACCACAGTGCTTAAAAACTTTTCTATGGGGAAGATAATGCAACCTTCATGGTTGTTGAATATGAGCGTATTGATGTCCCTGCCCATGGCACAGACGTTGTACTAGATGATCTGTAAAAGTCCCTTCCAAGCCAAACCATTCTGTGATTGGGAGAGAAAGACCAACTTTAGGTTTTGCTGGGAGGCGGAGCAACTCTGGCCACCTTTAGAGAATGTCTGTAAAATTTCAGATGTCTGCCACTAGATATTCTAGAACAAGTGCCACCTACAGTCAACTACTTGTTCTTTTGAAGGTTGACCGGTTTTTCAGAGAGAGAATCTCTGGTGGTTTGCATTTACTATCCTACCTTTGTAGTAAATTAATACTGCAGTATAGTCTGAGAAGGTTCTATTAATATATCATCCCAAATACTGAAAAAGACCCAGGTATCAGCACATCAGCCACAGTTTTCTTCCTTCATGATACATAGTGGCATTCCAGTATATCAGCGGATTTGATGGAGAATTGAGATCTGATTCCTATTACAATTTTTCTTGCTTGCTTCAGTATTGGACAGCTGGGTTTTAGAGGTAACTCTGGACTATCCAGTCCAATGTGTATCAGGGTACTAGTCACCAATTCCTAATTCACCTCATCCAATTGTGGCCTCATTTAGGAAGTCCGTGAGTGCCAAGCCTTCACTGGTTATGAAATTGTGTCTTACACAGACAGATCACTTTGTCTGGAAACACAGAGGTAAAATTATGTATGTGCAATTTTTTGGGATTTCCTTAACTATGTGTAGTGTGTTGGTTAATACTTAATCTCCTCTGTTCTGAGAATAATAAGCTGGTTCAACTATTACAAATATTAGTATTAAAACAGGAAAAAAAAAAACACCTAAACCAATATTCCTTCAGGGCCCCAACCCAGAAAGCTGGAAATTGCGGACTGCTTGGCGGTCTGTACAACAGTTTTCAATAGGGGTTCTGAGAAATTAAGAAGTTTGCAGTGACTTCTGTCCTTCAAAGATGTTGGTTTCTGAAATATTTGAAGAATACGCAATTGATCTGCTCTTCTTGATTGGTGCCCAACTATGCATAGGGAACTATATGAACTATCCACTTTGCAGGTGACAATTCCATATCTTGCCTTCTCCCTGCATCACGTAGCATTGAACTGTAATAGTTCTGCATCAGAGAACATGCGTGCATATTCTCAGAAGAGAGCTATGATATTGGTATGCTAATACTCAATTATTTATTAAATACTGATATATTAAAATAATATGCATGTTTATAACACTGGTTTATTTTTAGAACTAACTTTTGTTAACTGTGTATTTTAAGCAGTGTCATGTTGTAGAAAGTTTGTGTAATGTTTCAATTATTGAGACACTTCCCACTGACATTCCCAGTACAGTAGAAGTAACTTATAACACTGCATATAGTAATGACCATAGAATATATATATATTTTTTTTTTAATATATATGTGTTCCATTTTCTGTTTATTTTGAAAATTGTCTCACATTACTATTAATTCACTCGCATGAAGGAGAACGTATGTGTTCTGGAAGAGTATATCGCATAATATTTATTAAAATAGTATCAATTTGATCTTTGAAAATAATCAGTGACTTTTTACAGTGAAGTTTGAAATATCAACTGCAGTGATATCCACCATCCAAAATTCTCAATTTTAATTTACATACAGTATGGGAAAAGCAGACAATGTACTCTAATTTAGTTTTTAAATCAGATCAATAAAATGCCCTTTAAGTGATCTCTGAGGATATTGGGAAGCACAAGAAGTGTGAAAAAATTTCTTTATAAGAAATTTGCAACCATTGGAAAACTGTGAAAATATATAAAATAAAAATAAAAATGTGTATATATATTTAAATTGGGATTGATCTTGCTCTCAGTTCCTTATTCAGAAGTAAACCCCATATAGCTCTGTGTCTGGTTTTGAACCCTCTTTGGAAAGGAAGGCAGTATTTCCTTTCTGCCTTGTTGCTGTAGTTGCTATTATACCGTTGAGCATTGCTGATCACTTTTATTTTTCATGGTAACCAAACTAAAGAACAGTCTTGAAGTTGAAACAAACTAATGTGAGTTTTCTACTTGTTCAATGCTAGTTTTAATACTCAGCTACAGATTTTTTCCCCTGATGCTCAGATGTACAAGTCTGTGTGCAATTGTGGCAGCCCTTTAGTATGTGTGCATACTTTGTATGTGCCTATGTACATGTATACTTTTTCTGTTATTTTTTTTTACTGCAGAAATAGTTTTTAAGTAATGAAGAAACACTTTCATATGAGATGTCATTTTCTATTTCTAAAAACCTCTCTGACAATTTAAAAGACTAGCTCAAACGGGAGACTACCACAGGAACATATGAATGTTTGCCAGTTGTCAATTGTTAGTGTTTTTGCACAAGCAGCTGCAAGTTTTAAGATGTTTGGGCTTAAAATAAGAAAAGCTTGTGCTTAAGAATTTTTGGAGTCAAACTTTTTAAACAATGAACCCTGTGAACTCGTTTGCCCTATTGAGAATTGATAACAACAGGAACTTGTGAAGATTGAGGTTGTAGCTTCCACTGCATACATATTGTTAGGCTAGACTTAACTTCACACGTAAGCAACTCATGTCATGGAGTGCGTATGTGCACCGTGTATTGTTAGATTTTGCTGATTTAGCTCTGATTTTTTACTTTAATTTTTTTTTACACTTTCATGAGTCCATTCACAGTAATGCAAATATTCCTATATTGCTTAAATAATTACATTTTTAAAAGAGAAATGTGTACTGGTTTTGAGTACAGAATTCAAATATTGTAGAGAATTCATAAATATTTAATGTGATCTTTCTAGGGATTTTTAGCAAGGGGGGGAAGAGAAACAGCCCATTACTTAGGGTTTTCTTTAAAAGAGCTGTACCAGTTTAATAGTTTATTCTTACCTTTCTTGGGTTCAGTTGGTAATATATTTTAATTATCAAAATAGTCGGAAGTAATCTTATTCTTAGAATTTTGACATTTCTTTTTTTTTTCTCTCTAGCTGAAGGACACAAAGTCGGCAGATCAAAAAACAACATTGCTCCATTTTCTTGTAGAAGTGTGTGAAGAAAGTTATCAGGATGTCCTGAATTTTGTTGAGGATTTTCAGCATTTAGATAAAGCTAGTAAAGGTTCGTATAACTAACTAAAAGTTTTGATTCTGTGTGCATTGCAGTGTATTTTATATGAGATGATGTTTATTTTATGCTAATGTTATTTTTAAAATGGACATTAATAGTCGATAGCATAGATCAGTAATTTGAGCTGCTGCATCTGGTCTTGAAGGTATTATTTATTGTTCAGTCTTCTTATATTTACTACGGGATTTCCCATTACATTTCTTCTAACATATCTTCTAGACTCACTGTCCAAAATAGATTTCTTTTAAAAGGTCTTTTCTATTAACAGATTTTAAACTATTTCCATCTTTCAATCTTTTATATGGTAAGTGTAGTATAATCACCCAGTATCTTTTAATTCAGAAATGCAGAAAGGCTGTCATACCAGCATTTAATTATTTTTTTTAAACACAAATCAGAACAATTTTATCATCCCTGTGTGTGTTTTTCATGCAACAGTAGCATTGGAAGACTGGGAAATTCCTTTTTACTGCTCCATCATGCAGCATGGAATATGGTAAATCTCAATATATGCAGCAGCGGATTTTTTGCAATTAATTTCTTAATTTAGAGTTCCTTCTCCATATTTTATCACAGCTTTAGTAATTTAAACTGACTAGGCATGGAGTTAGAAATTGATGACACCTCAGCACTGTCATACTCTTGCAGGAAAAGAAGATTGGACGGGCTGTCTCCGTTAATCATTTTTTAGTTTATGTCAGTTTGGAAAATATCACTGTTTATCTGTATTGCTTTGTATAGTGTCACTCTTATGCCTCAGTCGGTCTCCCTGCCGCAAACTACAGCTTTGCAAAACCTGCTCCTTGTAGAGAACTTGAGATAGCGGTCACTCACATAGAGTTCGCTTTCTGTTATCACGGTTCTTAAAGTTTCCAATTTTAGTTGGTGCATTATAACTACTCAGAAGTTCAAGTATTTTTAAGTAGCTGTCAAAAGCTTCAAGCCCTTCATCTGACTGTTTGTATTGGTAATAGAAGGAGTTTCTGCTGTATATATAATCAATATTTTATGCATTATTTTCATAGAGCCCACTGTAAACTGGCCACTGTTTGGGGTTTTTTTTTTTATTGCTAGAATGTTATTGGCTGTATTGGGGTTGAATTTTGTATAACAGCCAGAAAAGCTAAAATGTTCCTTATTGGAAGCCATTATTTCAGTGGAGACAGTCATCTTATATGAAGCTGCTGATTGTCTGCTGGAGAGCTTCTGAGATAGGAAACACTGAGCATTCAAAGAGTAGCCAGTAAAATTATCAGTTAGTCCAGGTTTTCTGTTCTTTTTTAGGTATCTGCTATTGACTAGATGAATCTTTGATCTCACTCAGTGTGTTGTAGGATGGAAATCAGTGACTGTGTTTTCAAGTTTATATAACGCACTGAAGTAAATTCAGTATGAGATGTATTTTGCATTTCAGTGTTACTGTGTGAAAAAGACAAAGGCTTAGGCTGTCTTTAACAGATTAGCACATCGATGTGTTTGTTTATACTTGTTTCCTACCTGCAAAATTCCATTTTGTTTTGAAAGACCCCTGCACTGGAATTTCGGCAAATACAGCAGATACCAAAGACTGCAGCTCATAGGTTTTTATTAAAACCTTTCAGTACTTTTGCAGAAGTATGTTCTTATGAAGCTGGTTGATTTAATATGCACCAACTTTTGCACAGTAAATTTTTAATGAAGTGGCTATTTTTGTTCGAGCTTATCAAAAGGTCAGCTCAAAAAAAATCTGTGAATCTGTGGTTGTGATCAGCCATATCCAACATAATGGACTCACCTGGTCTGATGTAACTTATTGATATGCTGATAAAGACAAGTTGACCAAAAATGATGGTGAATGATTTGCCTTGAGGGTTCTGCAGTGAGCTAGGAAACACAGCAGATGTTACGAGGTATCATTATGGCTGCTAGGAAAAGTGATAGAGGGGAAGTAATAAAAAATCTTTCCTCTTGATGATCATCTAGTCAAATGTGCGTATTCCACAAGAAATACTGGTTGTGTTAGAACAGAATTTAGGTATTGAGGGCTTAGAGTTTCTCCTCCATTCCGAGAAATAGTACTTAGTGCTTAACAAGAATAATCCATCCT
Source organism: Anarhynchus alexandrinus (assembly GCA_008711295.1). NCBI lineage: Eukaryota > Metazoa > Chordata > Aves > Charadriiformes > Charadriidae > Anarhynchus > Anarhynchus alexandrinus. The sequence goes on from VUYV01000040.1 coordinate 381,698, forward strand.
GGATTGTATTTATTGGAGGCAGTTCAGACATCCAGTAAATTTGGAAAACTGCTGGACACAAAGGTTACGTCTATAGGTTACAGGCTGCTGATAGTAGAGAAGGAAGTCAGCCAGCCTGTCTTTTTCCTGTCATCTGATAGGAAGCTTCTGTTTACATATATGCTACTTTGTTGGTCAAAGTTGTTGGGTGAGGAAATATATCACTCTCTTCTGGTTTTGTGTTATACTAATATAATGTTCAAATTTTCTGTGAAGCACATTGGTTTTATTTTCTTCCGGTATTTGTTTATAAATGCCGTTCTGTAGCAAAGTTTAGGGGCCTTGTAGAGGTGGTGGAATGCCATTCCCTTCATGGTTTCACTGAACTTTCTGCTCTGAAGTAATTTTTAAAAGTAATTCCCAAGAATAAATCAAAGAAGTTTGATAAGAATATTCATTTCTCCCATACCTTTCTTGCAAGCTATTTTTTTATTGAGCTGTTTTGATTTCTTGTCTGCATATTCATTTCTGCAAATATAATAATTTCACATTTTATATGTGGCATAAAGGTATTATTTGCAAGTGACCTTTAAATTATAAATCAAAATTCATGTGGTATAAAGATGTGTAAATGCCATTTGAACAATATTAACAGAAAACTTAAAGTCAAACACACTGTATAAAAATGGAATTATACTATACACATTGGTTGCTTACTGGTTTTGGTTTGACCACCGTCAAGCAATTGTTTAGTCTTCTCCGAGTTTCTTAAAACAAGTTACTTAAAAGACACTTTTTAGAATTCTTCCTTGACATGACCGCCCTTCTATCAGCCAGCACATTTGTAGCATACCGTATTTTTTTTCTATTTTGTACTTTCTCATTCTTAAAACTTCTCTCTCAAGTTATTTCTAATTCAAAATAGTGAACGTTAGAACACTACAATGTTTAGCAACTAATTTTTTTATCCTTTTTAGAAAAAACATTTTGCACCTTTCATTTCATTAAATATTGTCCAGTAATTGTCATACAGTAAGCTGTTAAGATAATTTGCAAGACTTATAAGCAGTGACAAGGTCTGTTAGTTGTGAAGCTAGTATGTATTGTATAGTATTTTATAAATTATAAAACATTAAGAATATGTAAAATAATTATTGCATTAGAAAAATAGATGTTCGTTTTTTTAAAAAATACAAATTTGACAGGCAAGCAGCAAGGGACATGTGACCTATGCAGTTGTAGTTTACTTCGGGATATTTAATTTGTTTTTTTCTATTATGTGCTGAAGTTTTAGTTTCTACTTTTGTAATACTAGAAGTAGACTTAATTCACTGTTACAGTACATGAATTAAAGATACCTTTTTTGCTTTGAAGTATAACAAATCCTGTTTTTTAAGTACTCTTAGATCAGCAGGAGGAACTTTCATTGCAGCTAATGAGCTTACTGATATGACAGTTCCTGAAGATTCTTGTAATTAAAGCTGTCTCTTCTTTTAAACATAATGACTTTCCCACTTTTCTATTAGTATTCCAGACAAGAAATATTTTAGTAATTTAGTACACTTTACTAATTTCTCATATTATTGTATTCTAAAGATTTATATTGCATTTATCCAGGCTGCTGTTTTATTTGATTGACTCTAATTTACACAGACCTTACAGGTAACAGTTTATAGAGTCTTCTTTTCATATTGCAATATAAAACTGCAGGTTTTCCTTCCTCTAAAAGTCATTAACTCATTGTCGCTTTACAAGTAACATCCATTTTTTCATTTTTGAAACTTTATTCATTTTTTTCATAGGCAATTAATTTAAAGGGTTTTTTTAAAAAAAGCTAGGAAACAAATTGTAAATGTGAAGTTGAATATATATTCATTAAAAAAGAACACCCCCACCTACAATGTTTAAAAACATATAGGAAAGCATGAGAGAACAATATTAATATATATGCTTTAAGCAATCTATGTCAAATGGAAAGTTTTTTTCTTATTACAGAATGTCTAAAAGTTCATGGCAAATTTCTCACTAGTATTAAATAACATACTTTCTGCTATGCATTGCTTGGGCTTTTTTTTTTGTTGTTGTCTTAAGTCACAAATTCACAGTGTGTGTTTTCAGGTAGTCAGGATTGATGTGTTTGTTTGAGTGGGATTTTTTGTGCTCTCAGAAAACACTACAAACTTCCTGAGTTGCTCATACTGTATTATATTCAATCAGTACCAAAATCAATATATGGTTCTTGCAGATTACGCAAGGTTCTAACTTCTTATAGGAGACTCATGGTTTGGAATGGTAGCCCATTCAGAAATTTACTTTGAAAAATGTTTTTAACTAACATGGTAACAATTTTATCTTAATTATGTCTTTTTTTGAGGCTTCCCTTTTTTTTAAATGCAAAGTTCATTTTCCAGTTTCTTAATGTTATGCATAAGATGTTTCTCTGCCTTAAATGATAGTTTTCAAGAATGATGGCTATGAAAAATAACCAGGATACTTGCTACCAACCAGAGGTCCATTTTTAGAGGTCCATTTTTATTCTGTATCTGTTACCTGGATTTTCTTATATGGTGACTCTTCAAAAAGAGAGTAAAAAGGGCTCTTCAGAGTACTGAAAAAGGAACAGTGTCCTTGTTCATTCTCACATGTTAATTTAACTAATTCAGCTCTTAGGTAGGTAACTTCACTTATGATAGACAATTCTTCTGTGGTTTTGTTAGTTTGTTCTTTTTTTTTTTTTATATGTAGGTTTATGAAATACAGTTGAAAGTAGCTATTCAGACATTTCCATGAATGGCAGAGAATAATGTGACAAATTACTTATGTTGCAACTTTCTGGTACACACAGGGCTGTAACTCAAAATCTAGTGGTAACAGTCACAAAATTTCAGGAATCAACATTACAGTGAAAACACAGGGTTTATCCTTTGAGTGAAAATCACTGTTACTGCACCTATGAGAACTTCTAGTTTCTTGGTCTGTGATCCTGTTGGTTGCATATCAAAACAGGACCCAAGGGAGGTATCAAACATCTTTCATGCCTTAGTTTATATGGAGAGAAACCAATATATGCTTTACAAGAGCTATTGAATACTCTTGTAAGTTAGTCTAAAGACAGCTAAACAAACTAAGCATTCCTTACATCGAGTGAAAAAAGTCTTAAAAAATATATGGGCTTAATTTCAGGGATTTTATCATAGATAGTAAAGAATTTGTTTTTATGCCTCGTGGAAAATTGCCATCAAAGTTGGACAAAAAGAGAATTAGTGAAATAACTCTATGAACAAGAATGCAGTACTTAATTTCGTAAAGGAACTTGCTTGTTTGGGGAACAGTTGTACCCATTGTGATTTCTAACGACTTACTGTTACTTCAGTAAAGATTTACTTTTACTAGCAGCAGAAATGTCCTAGTGAAATGAGGTGATGAGATAAAATTAAGACGTTGTTAATACAGTGGAGGGTCAGAATATCACAATCACGGGACTAAAGTGTGGGTGTGGGGGTAATAAAGAAGAGAAAAATATTTCACTTAATTACATTGCAACAAGTAGAAATTAATTTAGAAATTAGATCAATGTGCCTAACTATCAAAAGAGTAAGGTTGCAGAATTGCCTTTCTGGGATGAGTCTTCCTTGGTGGGGAAAAAAGAACCTATATGCTTTAAGATGGAGTTATATTGCTTATAACAATGATTATAAAAATGTGGTACTCAGAATAGCAAATACTAAATTTTATGGCTCAAGAGATAAACAGTAATAGGAATTGAAGTTTCAGTTTGATTTGGCTTTTAAACAAGACTCCTATTAACTGTAACATAATGGTATTAGCCTTAAAATAAATACTGAAGTGTAACAAAGTAATGACAGACAAATAATTCCACATGGAAAAAGGGTTTTGAGATACCATTGTTTAAAAAGAATAAAAAAAAATTAAAAGACATATTTTTCCTTGCTTTTTGTTGTCAAGACTAAGAAAAAAATATAATGTTGTTAGCAATTAATTTTTGCAATATTATAGAGCACTAAGCAATAGAGGAAGTTATAAAGTAAATATTTGTCCATGAATGCAGTATTTAGAGTTGAAGTAGTCTTCTAGCCTAAATTGTGTGAAAGATTCTTATACAAGACTGAAAAAGTATGTTATTTTGTGGCTACTGTTTTTTGAAATTATTTGAAGAGGACTTTTTTTTTAATCTTGAAAATCTTAACCTACAAGTATGTATCTCTATTTACCAGAAATGTACCATTCAGGAGATTAAGACAAATAGCTACATTTTTCCCCTGTAGAGTATCAATAATATTCTATCTGCTAAAAGACAAAGAAAAATATATCAAAAGGGTTATGCAGATATCAGTTGCAAGAGGAACCTTAAAATGGCAGAAAGGGCAATAGAATAGAAAAGCTGAATACATTGTGCAGGTATCTAGATCTTGAAGGTGAGAAAGCTTAATTTTCATGAGTAGGGAAGTGTTGCAAGGGCATGTATATGTATGTGTGGGCTTGTGTATGTTGCTAACTATGTATGTAAACAAGAGGTAACGGGCACAAACTTGAACTTAGGCAGCTCCATCTAAACATGAGGAGGAACTTCTTGACTTTGAGGGTGGCAGAGCACTGGAACAGGCTGCCCAGAGAGGTGGTGGAGTCTCCCACACTGGAGACATTCAAAACCTGCCTGAATGCCATCCTGTGCAACCTGCTGTAGGTGACCCTGCTCTGGCAGGGGGGTTGGACTAGATCTGCGGAGGTCCCTTCCAACCCTGACCATTCTGTGATTCTGTGTCTCAGGGAGTTAGAGATTGCAGTGATGGGATTGTTTAGAGGACTGATAAATCTGGGTGGCTTTAAACTTTTATTTTAAACTTACTAGACTGATATTCATTAACATTTCATGCTAATGGTTCAGTCTTAATCATTATTAATCACTATCACTGCATATTCAAAGCAGTTAGTTATTAACAATCATATCCTAAATTAGCTATGAATGTACGATACACTGCAGTCATCACAGTACTTCATGGTCAGGGTCCCCAAGGGTCGAGGTGATGAGGCTCAAGAGCTCTTCAGTGAGGGAAGCTGCAAATGATGCAAGGGTCATCTTTCTCTTCCCTCCAAATTTGATTTCTTCTTTTATAAGACAATTCTGTCTCTTGGAAGCTCTTAGTCCACCACTGCACTGTATTGCTATGTACTGTGCAACACTGGGAGATATTTCTTCCCCGTGCAGTGGCCGTTGCCATATCCTGTTGCGTGGTCATTTTCCCCCCTTGCCTTAGCAGCAGCTTCTTTCTTTCAATAGCAATCCAATGATGAATAACCGACCATCAGTGAATTGTTTGTCATTCGGGGGTTTCTGTTTTCAACTTTTGCCCATATTTCAAGTTCTGAGCTTAAACTGTACATCATAAAACGAGACATGTGGTGTCAGGCTGCATTTCACTCAGGAGGTTCTCAAAAGAAGTTTATAGCAAGTCTAGCAGGCCAGGGCTCGTGTATTATTACCATGGAACTATTATTACTAAGGAACTGGGTACGAAAACACTTATGCACTGTTTACCAATTACACTACATTAGTGTGCTCATATTTGAATTTAAAAAAGGAGAAAATTAATTAAATCCTTCTTAGGTAGCTGCTTCTTTCATGTGTGCAATTGGAGTCTGCTTTGGCTACAGAAGGGAAAGTCCCGAGGGGTCAAGAGGCAATGGCATTGTCAGACCTTTGGGGGGAAAAAAGGAGTTCAACAAGAGGATTGTATACACCTGTTAGACACACACCCACACAAAAAAAAAAAAAAAA